>MNCI01017751.1:173641-201127 GCA_015680685.1 Gnetum montanum | reverse complement strand
AAAATACCAAAAAAATCACATACCTCAGACTTGCTTAACCATACACCGTGACACATACAAGCAAGCCTGGGAAGACAACGAACGATTAACCCCAAGTGTTTCTTGTGGCGTTAAGGCATTTAGTCTGTGGAGTTCGACCAGATTGCGCGTGTACGCTCGTATTCGTATGGTAGAGTGTAGGGGTACCTCACCACTCATCACTTGGTAATCCCAGAAGTAGGTATGTGAGTTCAAGATGTGTATGGCAAGCTAGGAATGGACACTCATAACCCTTAGGCTAGTTTAGGATTTAATTTCATTATTAATTATATTAAATAATTAATTTCTATGTTATTAAGTAGTTTACTTTAAGATCCCAACAACATCATAATCATATGCCTCACTTTGTGCTAAACCATATGTGAGAGAACTACCACTAGTCCAAGTAAGAAGATAATAACTTGTGATCAATGCTTAATTATTTAGATACCAAACTAGTTCCATCCACAAAATTTGACTAGATTATGTATCAAATCTTATGATCTATATGGTTGGGCATAGGAAACACTCACTGCTCATCATTAGCATCATTTTTGGAGATGGTGCTACTAATCTATATTGGTTATATTATAAATGATAATTGTAAAATAATTAATGATTTATCTTTTATGAAAAACATTAATATTTTAAGTCACATTATTAACTAAAAACATGTTTTCTTCACATAGAATCAATAGTCCATCACATGATGAGAATAATAGCAAGAGTTATGATGGGAACTATATTGAAGATAATTGAAGTGAACCATTGCAAGAAAGAGTCTCATATGCTCATTTTGACCCTTACTACATTCAACTATCATGGACAATCCTAGAGGGGATGGAATGAGTCCTAAAGCAAGGAGGTTCTCAAGGTCTAGGACCTCCAACAAACCTAGAAGCTCCAACAAACCTAGAAGAGATGAACCAAGTGATCATAGGGGGAGATATAGGAGTCATGATAATTCTCCCATTTTACCATCTTCATCTTCATCTTCATCATCTAGTTCTAACAAAGATGAATGTAGGTATGGAAATAGAGCTCTACTAAGGGGTTAAGATGAAATTAGAAATAAAGATCAAAGACAAGATACAAAGTATCAAATGGACAATAGATAAGCCCATTACAATTAGATAAGTAGAAATAGAAATTATGAGCATAATATGTCTAATGATGACAAACCATTATTGTCTAGTAGAAGCATGATACAAGTTAGGGATTTAGTTGGTATACTCTATAGGCATTAAAGGGAAAGCTACATCAAATGACTTAATATAAGTAACATTCCTAAATTTGAGGGAGGCTATAATTCTAATCCACAACATCATTTACAAGCCTTGCATTATGCATGCACCTTGTAAAATATTAAAAGTAAGTGGCAAAAGTTTAAGCTCTTCCCTAGGACACTAATAGAAGAAGTTGGAAGTTGGTATAGATTGTTGGAGCTAGGTTCAATCCATCAATGGTCCACACTACTTGAGCTCTTCAATGAGAAATTCTAAACCTATTCAAGAGCATCCAATCTAAGAAAAAAAATCTAAGGTAGAAGTAAGAAAACCATGAATCCCTTAATGCAGCCTTGGGTAGATACAATTCTTTAATGCATAGATGGCTAGGCCATGGATTTTCTCAAAAAGGACAGCTTCATCACATCATAGATGGGCTTCACAAAAAAAATGAGGGAGACCTTTGTGATCTATACCCAAGGAAGATTAATAGAGTTGAGAGCCCATCAAATACAAAGGCTAATTGAATAGGTGGGAAAAGAAGATGGGGAGCTATGTAAAAGGGAGAGTGTAGAGAAATATAACTTGGATCCAACTCTTTGCAAGAAGAAGGTTCATATTTGTGATCAAGAAGAAGAGTTAGCTCTTGATGAGGTGATTTCACATAAAACATCACCAATAAAAAAATTCTATTATCAAGATTAGAACAAGGATAGATAAGATGTAGGAATTAATGAATGAAAAAGTTACAACCAACTTGAAAATCATAGAGGAGAAGGTAAAGTAGGTAGGATCAATTGATCAATATAAGAAAAAATAGGAAACAAGAAAACAAATAAGGACACTTATTAGCAAAAAGGAAAAGCAGCTATAGTAGAAGAGATTGTAGATTCAAATTCAAAGAAGAAGGATAGATGTGACATCTATCAATATGAACATCCAAAGGACTACCACCCAATTATGTTACATCTACAAGAGTTTGGGGCTTTTGATTTGAATCCCAAGTTCATGAAAAAGTAAATGCCTAGGAGATTATCTCATCCACAAGGAAATTATAGAAAGTCCTACAAGCACTATTACTATCCAAGTGGGACTTCTTCTTAACCTCAAGACTACTATCAACAATAATGGAAAAACCCATAGATGTGGGGGATGTCATCATTAAACTAGTCATATCCTTATTAATAGCTAGATCCTTATTGATACTTTATTCAATAACATGTTTTTCATAATGGTTCTACTAGCCATGCCTCAACTCACTACTACTGCCCTTCTAAATATCATCAAACCACAACATCTTCTATGAAATCACCATCCCATGGCTCTCACCATTCATCATATCCATAATACTCTCATACTTCCCTTCAACATATGTCACCATCAACAATGCAGGATGAATTGACACAATAATCTCAATAGAAGAATAAAATGTGTGCTCTAAATGTACAAAAGAATAATAATGCCAGTAGTCCTATGCACAAGCCTCAAAAATGTCATTTCTTTAGGATAGTTTCCACATGTGTGAATAAAATTAATATACATAGTAGCTCATCAAAACTAGCACAAGTCTAATATGGTGCAACTCCCTTCCTTACAAAAACAATGCCTTCTAATCCTATGCAAAATCTCATAACCATCACCACTCCAAAATAAAACATGAAAGCTGACCATTACATCATGGAGAGACCAAAAAAATCCATGCATTACTAATAACGATCAAGGTGTAGTTGCAAGTCAAAAGTTCAAAGTATTAAGATAATCTTTGTACCAACCCACAACAGACTTGAGGAACAAGTGTGTATGTAAATACATGTCTACGTATTATTACTAAACTAGAAAACACCTAGTGGTTAGGAAGTGAAAGTGCCAAACCATCTAAAATATGCATGAAAACATTCAACTCACTTATTAGCTATTGTCCTATGAAAATGAACTAAATAGAAAACTTACAAAAGAACATCTTACAACCTAATCATACACAAAAGAAAGTAATGAACAAGGAGACCTAAAAACTCAAATAGAACATGAAAAAGAAAATATCTCTAGACCATCTGAAATAAAGATACTTTTTATCCCAGTTGGATGTGTGTCTTCAAATGATAAAAATGTGATTATCATCTATATTAAGTAGGCTAAAAATAGAAAACATAAATCACTAAAGATGATAAATGAAAAACCTATAGTGTATGATCTAAGGAATGTGTCATCCATTTTCTGAATCCTTGTCCATGATTTTAGTCATAGGGAAGATGCTTCACCTTGAATCAAGAACTAATAAATGCATTTTCATTTTTGTATATATATTTTTATAATTTTTCTATTTTTTGACATTTTCCTATTTCTTCAAATCTTTTCAATTCTTAATATCTTTTCCATTTCTTATTATACTTCTTTTCTTGATAACTTTATATTTTCTATGATCATTTGCTTTATATTTTTATGGATATTTACTATGTTTTTGTCAATAAATTACCAATCATGATGCAAAAATTAGCATAGTGTTGGGTTTTTATCGTATGCTATCAAGAAGATTGGGTAAATAATTTTGTAAAGCAGTGAGACCACATCATCTGGCCTTCTAGTTTTTATGAATAAGAGGTCTTTATCATGAAAGCCATATGGTTCTTCTAACATGAAAGTAAAATTAACTTGTAATCATCATGCCTTGAAGAAAAGGAGAAGGATTAAGGGAAAATGGAAAAGGGAGTGACATCAAGGGAACTTGCTAATTCTTTGCACTTCCTCTATGGGTCTTACTACTCCATGTGTTTATGTCATTACTCATGTTTTAATTTTGACGAAAGCATGTTCTTGAATAAGTGTTACCTTACTATATTACTAGAAATATATGTTGCCCATGCTTGAAGGTAGCCCTTTGGCAAGGAAAACATAGTCACCAATTAATTAATTCATAAAAAAAAAACTAATTCCTAGGGTACCACTTGAAAGACATGTTACCCATGCTTGAAGATAGGCTACTTTGAGGAATCCCAAAATTTTCTTGGACTAGTCTCATTATGTGATTAGAAAGACATGTTACCCATGTCTGAAGGTACTTCTTTGGTGGGATTAGCATTGGCTATGGGGCTAGAAAGGCATGTTACCCATGCTTGAAGGCATCCCTCTAATTAGTGGTAGGTTTCCTCCATTATTAATGTTTAAGTAATTAATTAATCAAAATAGCTTCCTAGTTTCTTTTCTTAAGTAGTGATATTTCAATATGATTATGATGGTCCTATGGTAATAAGTTCAAGATGAGATAATGTGATGTCACTAGTAAAGGTATGAACTTAGTGTGAAACATGGACGAATATGTATGATGGTCATTTTAATCATAAATGACACAAGAACCTGTTCCATACATGGTAAGATATCTCACATCTTGATCTCTGCAATCTCTTCTCATCTAGTTGTTCACCTCACTGTTGCATATAATTATGCACCTAATGGTTTATGTATAGTATAGTATAGGATCTCAACCAAGGTGATTGTGTATTATTTGAAATAAAGGCATGATTGACATTTAAATTCTAAGGTGCCCACAGACATCTATAGAAGTGATTATACAAGAACATTATGGTAGGAGCCTCCTTTGGGAAGGATCCACTCACATGACTTTTTGTTGTTCATAGCTCTAAACCAACCTCACATCGTCAAGAATATCATGAATATCTTTTCTAAATTTATGCATGATTTTGGGACTTCTTATCAATTGTGATTAATTTGTAATGTTTTTATATTGTAGTTCAATAATTTTTAGCCATTCTAAAACCTCATGATTTTAAATATTTTGGTGCATGTGAAATATCTTGTGAACTAGATCTTTCATTTTAATTATTTGAAAACTTTTGCACTCCTAAAGTTGAGTTAATTTGCCATGGAGGCTAAGGATGTGATTTTTGAAAATTTTTTAATACCTCATTTTTGATCATTACAATAACTAATGGTAAAAGTAATCAAAATGACTTAATAACTTAATTATTTTAGTTACCAAAAAGTCTTAATGTTATTTTGTAATCAAATTAAGCTTAAATGCTGAATTTCATGAATTTTAAGCTAGGCAAGAATTTGGAAAGGGTTTAATTATTAAGAAAATATTGATAAAACTAACATTGTTCCTTTTATGATTATAGATGATGCCTAAGGTTGAAAGTCTTTCACAAGATCAAGGAAAAGAGGCCAATAAGAGGAGAAAGAGGACATGCCAATGGAAAAATAGTAGAAACAGAAATTTAATCCCAAACATGACAGGTTCGCTACCAAGAAATCCATGGGTCAATGAGTAGATATTTAAGTCCATCTTTCAAAATTTCTACATAATAACTAAGGTTGAAAAATTACCACCATCAGTGATAACATGCAGATTCATCATTAGTGGATTTTTGAAGTTTTTTGCAATTTTGTAAACTTTGATATCTATTTAGTCATTTAGTCATTTTGTAATACATCCAATCAAATAAATTTTATAATCTAGCACTCATACTTCTCATGTTAGTCATTTTAGTCCTAGTCACCTCATAAACTTTTATGATGAAATTTGTCCATCTTATACAACTCAAGGATGATTTTTTGATGAGTGATGGGGGTATGATGAAGCATGAAAATTATACTAGTTAGCTAAGATATCACATCTACGATATCGTATCTACTGTATCACATTTGCTACACCGCATATGCTATATTGTAGATTGGGATGCTATGTTGCAAATATAATATTATAATTGTAATAAATGCATAAAAATACAAGTCACCTATTATGTTTATGGCTCCATTTTGATTAGCAGTGTAGCCAAACTCTTGTAGTTTCCTACTATAATATTAGCAAATAATCAATGAGTGCTCATAACATGGATTTGAGTCAATTATATGACATCTTATTTGAGTGGCATTGTACTTGAACACATTTCATGAACATTAATAAGATTGAGATTGATTCATATTCATTATAGCACTTTGACTTAGAATAAATTTTCTTCCAATGCAATTTACTTTCTATGTACTTAGTTAATATTTACATTGTGACTAGTTTTGAGTGTAAACACCTATTTATTTAGTAGTCCTAGTAGTGTTATTGCTTGGTTTGCCTAGTAGCATAAGACTTGGTAATTCCAGTCGTAGGTACATGAGTTCAAAATATGTACATCAAGCTAGGAATAAATACTAATTACCCTTAGGCTATTTTAGGATTTAATTTTGTTGTTAATTAGATTAAACAATTAATATCTGCATTATTAAGTAGTTTACTTCAAGGCTCCAATAACATCATAATCGTATGCCTCACTTTGGACTAAACCATATTTGATAGAGATACTACTAGTATAAGTATGAAGACAATGACCTATGATCAATGCTTAATGATCTAGATACCACACTAGTCCCATCCATAGAATTTACTTGGATTGTGCATGAATGCTTGTGATTTGTATGGTTAGGTATAAGGAACACTTACTGCTCATCATTTACAAAAGAATGAATAGTAGAGCCTTCTTTCTATGAATCCTTGGAAGATTAATGGACACCACCTAAAGCATTATTCCTTCATAAATAAAAGATAACTATGCTTTTCATTACTATTTCTAACACATTTAACTAGTTCTTCAAGTTCATGAATGTGGAGTATAACTTGCAAATCTTCTTTTATAGAGTCTTGAAAATAGAAATAGAAACATAATTAGCTTTTTACATTTGAATTATCTTTATCTTTTAATTTAAATATTATATATGATTAATAATACATTAATTTTAGAGTGGAGAAATAGATTTGATGAAGCATTTTTCAAAATTTTTGAAGAAGTTTGTGAACGAATGATCAACAACACTCTTAACCTTATGGTTGTGGGTTTGAGTCTCATGATGGGTTAAAAAATTTTGGATATATGGTAAACAAAAGTGATAATTCAAGATAAAAAAGTCCTTCATTGCAATGCAAACAGTCCTACTACCTAGGGTCAATCCTTCAAGTAAATGGTGAAATTGAAAAAGATATCAAAAATAGAATTGAGGTGAGATGGTCAAAATGGAGACAGGCTAGTGGTGTTCTATGTGATAAAGGAATACCAATAAAATTAAAGGGGAATTTTTACAAGAAAACAATCTAGCCTACTATATTATATGATGCCAAACATTAGGTTGTACAAAAGAGGCATGAACAACAAGTTAATGTGGTAGAAATGTGAATGCTTCAATGGATATTGAATGTTATTAGAAGAGATAAACTACATAATATAGACATTATAGGAAGACTTGGAATGGATTCTATTTTCGATAAGCTAAAAGAATGATGGCTTAGATGGTTTGGACATGCACAAAAAAGATCAAATAATGAGCCTACAAACAAAGGTTGCTATATTACTATTCCAAGAAAGTCACTGAGGAGAAGACAAAAAAAGGTATGGGAAAAAATGATGGAGATGATTTGAAAAAACTAGAAATAAACAAAGATCTAGCTCTTCATAGAAGTGAATGATGATAAAGAACTAATATAGTTGACCTCATTTTGTTGAGACAAGGCTAGAATGATAATGATGAGGATTCAAGAAGATCCTCTTGGATATATTGGACCATATTAGTTTTATAATTCCTTTTACAAATTTTTTTTGTCTAGAGCTAAGTATTGTCTATTCAAATTGAACTTGTCATTTGGGTTTTCTATGCTAATACTCTTATCAATCAACATTGCTTAAAGGTGTAGCTTATGGAGAAGTGATTGAAGAATAATAGATTTTGAGACACATAAAAATTAATTAAGAATGCTTATTTAATTTTTTTAGCCATGATGTTATCTTATTTTTTTGAGAATTTTATATACTTTCCTCTTGTTGCTCATCTCTTAGCTATTATTTTAATATCTTATTTTTGTAAATGATATTTTTTTTTAGATTTTTATCATCTTTGGTGTGTTTTGTATGGAAACTATGTCAAAATTTTGTCTAATTTATTTTAGGATTTGTTGATGAACTTTCTAGGATACATGGTAACTTTACCAAACTTGCATTTTAAATATTTTATGATTATTTTGGATTATCCTTGTCATGGAATGAGACTTTGTTGGGCCTTTTGGTGATTATGGAAGTTTTTTAGAATGAATCATTAAAAAAAAAAGATAAAATGATATCTTTGAGATGCCTCACTTGTAATAGTGTGAACCAAAATTAGCATCAAACAATTTAAAAAGTCTTAGGATATTATGAGAAATAATTTCACCAATGTATTTAAAAGGTCTTAGGTCATTGTGAGTAAGGACCAAGTTTAATGTACCTATGCTTATGAAGGCTCATGTATATAGGTGAGTGGATAGCGTGAAGATGGTATGGACCTGGGAATGGCATTGGCTAGGAGCAAATACGTGGAGAGGACATCTTGGGGATGAAAATATAAGGAGGATTATCCGATAAAGGACCATGGACCTTAGGCTATGATGGAGGGCAATAGAGGCTGGAGAGAAGTTTTGGTGGTGAATGCATTAGGTTCACCTCAAAGGCTAGAGAGGAGTTTTGGCAACAAATGCAGCCCTAGGTAGTTGTTACCATGGATGAGGGCATCAGATGCTAGAGAGAAGATTTGGACTTAGAGCAAGGATTTGTTGCTACTAGATTGTAAAGCAAGGGCATGCTACAACTGGATTATATAGTAAGGATGTATTGTTGCTGGATTCTAAAGTAGGGGCTTATTATTGCTATTTTGTAAAGAAAATATGTGTTGTTGCTAGATTGCATAGCAAGGGTTTGCTGCTACTGTATTATAAAGCAAGGTGTTTTATATCATTTCATCTTTCTATTGCTAATGAGAATCCTTTAGTACTATAGAGATAAGTGCTTTGCTGAATCATGAAAATATCTTTGAGTCTTTGATTTTTTCTACATTTTGTTTTCTCAATGCTTCATTATTTTTGACACTTTTTTGTGTGATTTCATTATTTAATTTAGGATGTTTCATATACAATATTTCATAACAATTAGTATCAAAGCAAGCAATGAATGTATAAGAATAACCTTTAAAGTCTTGAAGGCAAAGTTTGAGGTGGAGAAATTCAATGACAACTTCAGGTTGTGGCATACTAAGGTTAAAGATTTGCTTATTCAACAAGATATACAAAGTGTTATAGGGGAAAGTGAATAAACCTCAAGGAATGTGAGATGAAGTTGAAGGATTTAGTGAATGAGATACATGAATTAAATTTGGCTCAAGGTAAAGATTATGCTATGTTATCCAAAATTGGCATGATGCAATTTAAAAAGTATTAGGACATTATGAGAAATAACTTCTCCAATGTATTTAACATGTCTTAGGTCATTATGGGCATTGACCAAGTTTAATGAACCTATGACCGTGAGGGCTTATGTATATAGGTGAGTCAAATGGTGTAAAGATGGTATAGGCATAGGAATGGTATTAGCTAGAAGCTGATGCCAGAGAGGAGGTCCAAGGAACCAAAATATAAGGAGGGGTATCCAATAGTGGACCATTAGCCACAAGATGTGATGGAGGGCCATAGAGACCATAGAAGAGTTTTGGTGGTGAATATGACAAGTTTGTCGTAGAGACTGGAGAGGAGGTCCTATAGCGAATGTAGTAGTAGGCAATTATTGATATGGATGAGGGTAGAAAATGTTGGAGAAGAGGTCTAGTGGGCTCAGAGCAAGGATATGCTACTCTTGATGTGCTATTATTGTATCATAGAGCAAGGGAATGTTGCTGCTAGATTGTAAAGCAAGGATATGTTGCTACTGGATTGCAGAGTAAGGGCTTGCCACTATTGTATTCCAAAGCAAGGATGTATTGCTATTGGATTATAGAACAAGGATGTGTTGTTGTTGTATTACAAAGTAAAGTATTTTGTATCATTATTTCTTTCTTTTACTCATGGAAATTCTCTAGTATTGTGGAGATAGGGACTTTACCTAACCATGAAAATATCTTTGAGTCTTTGATTTTTTTTCTACATTTTGTTTCTTCAGTGCTTTATTGTTCTTGATATTTTTTTTTTGTGCAGTTCCACTATTTAGTTTGGAAATTTTTCTTGCACAATATTTCATAACTAGTGAAATATTGTGCAAGAAACAAGAGTGATGCATTTATTTGTAGGTTTTATTTGACAAGAACAAGAGTTAGGATGAATTTCCAAACTTGGATTTTGATTCATAAGATCATGTGTGGCTATCCACTTAGCTAAGACTATGACACTAAGCGCATGATTCTAGTGAGTATGGTGAGGCATAGTTAAGACATAGCCTTCCAAGTTATATAGCATGATTAGTCATTCAACATATATTTTGAAATGTGCACATTGGTTGGCCACTAAGGATATTAGCAATGAGGCTATTGCTAAGATCTTGTTTGTTTGTTTTTGGTAGTGATTTTATACTAAGACCTCCTAAATAAAAAAAGTATTGGATTTTGGAACATTTATGATATTTTTGGATTTTAGAATATTTTTAAATATTTAATTAAACTCTCTATTGGACTAGTATCCTTGTATGATCCATGGATAGCAAAATAAAATAATCTTTCTTACAAGAGGGGGTTTTATGTTCTCTTACACTTTAATGAAAAGAGCCTAGAGTACCCAAAGGAAAGCCAAAAATGTGATTAAGAATTAAAGGTGGCTTAGTTCTAAGGAAGATGCAACCATTCAAATTCAAAAATAATTTTTACATATTTTGTATTTTTATCAAATAGAAAATATGTGTAAATTTTGGATATTAAGCCATGTAGCAATTTTTGTAAATAAATAAAAAAGTATAGTATTTATGAAAATTCCTTCATTGCCATTTTGCTTGAGATGTTCCAAGGATCAATTTTCATTTCACCATACATTATACATTTGAGGAAAAAATTTATTATTTTATTATATATATTTAACATCAAATTTAATGTTTTATTAATAATGGTCAAATTTAAATAACTTTATTTCTACATTTCATTTGAGGCCAAATTAGTGTACTTTCCATTTGTACATTTTATTTTATCTTTCAACATTTAATTTTTAATAGTATCATTAGTTTCTAACTATCTTATATTTAGTTTTATTTAATCATGAATTTATGTTTTAAGACATTTTATTGTGTTACATTGTCCTATTTTTTTATGCTCTTAAATGGTTCTTTTGCTAATTTATTAGATGAAGTTTAAATTGTAGATTCTTGCTATTTATTTTCTTCATCATCCTTGAACAATCAATTGCAATTGATGATGAATCTAGTATGTTTCAAAACATCTTACAAAGAAATCATATTCAAGCTATGAATGGTCCAAAAATATTTACAAGATATTTTTAAGAATTAATGGAGGTGTTACATAGGTAGTATGAAAGCATGAAGTTCACCTTGAATGCAATAATATTTATTTTTAGTATTATTAAACTTATTTAATTTTTTCAATTTCTAAATGATGTACTTATTTTAAATATATGTGTATGATATGAAGATTTAATGAAAAATATGATATATTTGTAATTATTTGGGTTAAATTTTTCTTTACAATTGATCATTTTAATTTTGATGTTATATATTTGATTAAGTACAAAATGATGAGAACAAAATGAGTGAGTAATAATTTAACAAAAAGTACACAAACTACACAAAAACAAGGATTTCAATAGCTATTAGTCTTTTTACGAAATACTAAAACAATATTAATGGGAAACAAAGAAATGAGGGAAATGAACATTACCAAGGCTAATTGATTCATAGCTTTAGAAGTCTCAACCTTTCTACCTTCTTTGGTACTTCATATCTTATTGTTGCTATGGAATGGCTAAATGGATTAGAAAAAGCCTTTAGAAGCTTACATTGCATTGCCATGACTTCTTTAGCCATTTAGCAACTAGAAGGAGGAGTTGAATGGTGATGGATTACAAAGGAAAGAACTAGGTACTAAGAAGATGAGGAAAGAGAATGAGAAAAATTCACCTAAGTATTTAAGGATTGATATTTCTCCAAAGCTTATAAAGAAAAGGAAGATGAAGTTAATCAGTTATCTCAAAGATTATGTTAATGTATTTCCTTTGTCCTAGAAGATGAATTTTCCATACTAGAAAGTTTATAAAAGATTTAAGATCCTTCATTAAGACCATTATTGCAACATTGTATATAGAAATTTCTAAGGAGGTGTAGGCTAGGGCTATAATAATGGAAAGGATGTAATTGGAAGATGCAACACAAAAAGATAGAAAGAAAGATAAAGAGTCATGATCTTGATTTGAACAAGGAAATTTTAAATAACATAGAGAACCAAATAGACCAACTAGCAATAGCCTAGGAAACTAAATGGACTAGCTCAACAATCAAATCCTATATTTACATAAGAATCAAATGTGTTTTTTTAATAATGAAGTGGACCATTTTAAGAAAGATTATCCAAAACTATTCTAAAGAGAAATGTCATGTTGAATAGGAGAATGCAACCAATGGTGCCAAATCTTAGGATTGTGTAAGAAAATAAAAGCACTACAAATATTCAAGGAAGAGGTAAAAGAGCTTTGAACCAAGGATGAATCTATATTATCCCAAGAAAAGTCATAGATGAATAACCTAACATTGTACTAAACGTATGTTCTACGAACAACATCTTCTTATTTTTTTTGAACTTAAAGTTAGCCATTCTTCTATTAATAATCAAATATCGAAAAGGTTAAATTTGTAATATGAAAAATTAGGCACTCCATTATTTGTCAAAGCTATGAGGCATAGTGAACATATAATAGAGAATAAATGTAAGGAGCTCTCACTAAGGATACAAGATAAGGAGTAAAATCTAGATCTATTTATCATGGACTTAGAGAATATAATATTATTTTAGGAATTCATTAGCTAAGGAAGTATAATGGGTTTCTTTAATAGAAAACTAAGACAATGTAATTAGAGTTGGTGGATGAATAAGAACTCCTAGTAGTAGCTACAGGGAAAATCATTAGAGTTAATTTGATTTCCTCAAAACTTCATGAAAATGTTTAGAAAGAATCACACTTGTTTTATGGAAATTGTTAGTTTAGCAAATAAAAAAATTGATATTGATGATACTCAAGTGGTTAATGAAGTTCCATATGTATTTACAAAAGAATTACCATGATTACCTTAGAAATAAAATAGAAGTTCAAATTGCACATAAACAAGGGACAAAGTAAAATTTCCAAGGCATCATATTGGATGTCTTTAGTTAAGTTAGCAAAGCTAAAGATTCAAGGGAAGGAGCTTTTGGATAAATATCATATTCAACCTTGTGTTTCTTCAAAGGAAAAGCATTTATCTACTATTGTGCACAATTAGCAAAGCACCAATGGGTTCTCATCGTTTAAGATTTGAAATAGGTAGATGGTTGAAAATTCCTCTTGAAGAAAGAATATGCCTATTATACAATATAAATAGCTTTGAAAATGAATACCTCATTTTTCTACAATGTAGATATAGATGTGATATTATAATTGCAAATTTGATTGATTTGTACCAAATATTACTAAAAATACCTGGTGATTTTCTTAATGATATTTTAAAAACTTATATATAGTATATATATTTCAATTTTTGTATAGATGCAAAGAGTTAATGAACTTAATAAAATTTCAATTTCAATTTGAATTTCTTATTAGATAAAACAATACCATTTTATCATTTTGATGTGCTGATTGTTAAATTCAATACATCAAGGCAAAGATAGGAAGGAAAAGAAATATACAATTCATCTTCATTAAGCTAAATTCTTTGAAAAAACCCTAGAAATGGATGTCAAACCTTAAGCCTTATGCTATTTGGAGTCTTCAATGCCCACGTTCGTATTCTTCTTCAAATGAAAATTTATGGTTGATGACGGAATTGAATGTCCAATCTATGAATTTGGATTCCTGGTCCATAGATGTCACTTTTGTTCCCTTTCTTGTGTTTAAGCACCACTGTGTGCATGGAAGGAGGAATGTTCTTTTGGTCAGAAGTGCTCGTGTGTTTTGGAGTACAGGATTCTTTGAATGTGTTTCTATACAATCTTTTTTTCTAGTATTCTTTTCTTTTGTGTACCGTCTTATTATTTTCTATCTATATAAATTTTCATATCGAACAAGTTTACAACTAATTTCCAATCATAATCATACACATTGCAATTGCAAGGTAAGTAACTTTAACGACTTATCACAATGAGGGTTAAAAAAGGTGAAAAAAGCCAAAAGTCGAATGAACATGTACATTTCTCACCAAGATGATAATGTTGCAGTGATGATAAATTCCAATACTGTACATATGCAATTATACTCTTTACCTTTGGATTGACTGTAGCCCCAACAATAGGATCAACTACCTCTATTTTTGGATACACTTTTGCTAGCTCTACATCCACCTAATCAGTTCTGCACCAATTTTTAGCCCCTGCATGTAGCATGGTGATGAGAGCAGTTACTCTAGTGGTTTATTCTAATTATTAGAGTGGCAATTTTTATAATTATTAGAGTGGCAGTTTCTCTAAAATTAGAGTGGTAGTTTTTCTAATTATTAGAGTAGTTGCTCCCAAGCCTATAGATACAGTGCCCAGGCACACAATTTAGGAGGAAGGCTTGGAAGGAAGTCTTTTAAGGGAAGTCTTTGAGAAGATTTTAGGAGTCAAATAGCAAAAATTTTGTAGTTAGAGTATTTTCCAAGTGCTCGTAGTAAGAGGCCTAAGTGTGGACAGATCTTTATTCGAGCATTGTGTACCTGAGCATCCCTTGTGTATGGCAATAAAGACGAGCTCTTGGATTCATCCTTGCAGCACTTGAGATTTTTTTTTCTTACTCATTTCTTTTGTTTTATTTTCTTCTAAATTTATTTTATTTTATTATTTTATTTTATTTTATGCACTTTACATTTCTGTTTCTAGCACACATAGTACAATCACTTCGAGCATGCGTGTAACACTAGGTAACCTAGTAATGATTAGTGTTTGGTAATCCCAGTAGTGTTGCGCTAGTTTAGGATGTGTATGGCAAGTGAGAATGGATATTGGTGTTAGGATTAGTTTAAAGCCTAGTTAATTAGTAGTTAAGTTAAATTAGTCACTTAGTTATCTCTCTCTCTCTCCTCCCTTATTAGCAGCAGGACATAAAAACATAAAAGCTATAAAAATCATATGCCTCAAACTTACTTAATCATACAATTGTGACATACAAGTAAGTTTGGGAAGACAATGATCAACCAAACTATCCTTGCTCCACAAAAGTGCATAGGCACTTAGTCCTTATAATTTGATTGGAACATGCATGAAATTCTTGTATTCGTATGGTTGAGCATAGGGGTACCTCACCGCTCATCATTGGCACCGTTGCCAAGAATTAGTTTTTTGTGCGCTAACTAGAACATAGGAAATCATTCACATTGTTAGAAAAAACCCTTTGGGTTGATTAAGAAAATAATAAACAAGAGTACATTACACATTGAACAAAAAAATATGTCTCCTTCTTCGTATGAAAGTGCCTCACCACCTAGCTCTAAAACAAAAAACAATCAACGACGTAATACACATGACATTGATCTGCCAATCCCTCAACAAGTTCGAGTGGTATATATTTATCTTGATGAGTATATAATAGACTTCATCTTTATCCTCCATCAAGATGAACAACTATATTGGTGAGACTTAGAAGGCAACATAATGTTACCTCTCAATTGTTCAATCTTGAGCATGCTTCTTCGTGCTCTCACATGAATTGGCATGCCACACTTACATGTAGAATACATTGTGCAAGACCATGACTTGAGAGAATACCATATCATAGAGGCACAAAATCAAAGGGACTTGCAACAGGAGAGACATCATAAGTCTTTGAAGGGTAAGTGGTCCCAGGATGCCCCACATCTCTTAAGCGAAAATGAGGGTGGTGAACCTACCTTAGGCAGTCACCTACACAACGATGTTCCTTCCCTTGATTTTGGCCAAGGGGTTATGTATAAAGACCTTCATTCCGCTATTCATAACCCAAGTTTTGATACCCATGGGCACAAAGGATCCAAAAAAGGAACACAAACTCATGATAAAGGTGGACATTTTGATCGCAATTGTGATCGGGGCCTAGACCGCAGAAGAGAAGGTAGCAAACACTATCATGGTGATAGTTCTTATTCTTCTTCACCTTCGTCATTTCCTTCACCCTCTTCTTCAATATCTAGACATGGTCATAAAGAAAAAGATCATGGGGATAAAGGTAGACAAAGTGGAAGTCATAGGCGAAACAACTAGGAAAGGGGATGAGGGCACTCTAGAGAGTCATGACATAGAAGAAGGGAGAGTAGGAAAAAATGTAGACATCATAGACACCATGGACGAGATAATCATGATGAACCCCTACTCACTACTTGAAGTATGTTGAACATAATTGAGGCTGTTAGAATTCCAACAAGGTACCAGAAAGATAGTAGGATCAAGAGATTAGATATGAAAAATATCCCATGATTTGAAGGGGGATACAACACTGATCCTCGAAATCATTTGCAAGCATTCCATGATGCATGTGCCTTACAAAATATAGAGAATGAATGAAAAAAACTTAAGTTGTTTCCACAAACACTAGTTAAAGAAGCAAAAAGCTAGTACCGGTCTTTAGAATCAGAATTCATTCGTAGGTGGAGTACTATGTTAGAACTATTTAATGACAAGTACCAAACGTACTCCCGAGTGTTTAACTTGCGAAGGAAAATCCAAGGCTAGAAACAAGGAGGACATGAACCCTTGGATGCTGCCATGGGCCAATATTATGCACTGTTACATTGTTGTCCTAGCCATGGTTATTCGCAAAGGGATCAACTATGCTATCTCGTGGATGGGCTTAGGCATGAAACGAGAAGAATCCTTGGGACTTATGCCCAAGGGAGACTATCCAAGCTTAGGTCCCATCAAATTCAAAGACTATTAGAGCAAGTTGCTAAGGAATAAGGTGAGCTATAAAAGAGAGAAAGTGTGGAAGAGTATAATCGAGATCCTTCCCTCCGAAAGAGGGGAGTAAGATTTTGGGAGGATGAAGAAGAGCCAGCACTCGAAGAGATGGTGAATAGGAAAACTTTACCTATCCAGAAGATGACATCAGAAGTTTTGGCAAAGGTAGACTAAATGTGGGATTCTCTAGAGAATAGATTTTAAATTGTTGTTAAAATAGTAGAGGAGTCTAGAGAGCAAGGTAGTGATCGCAAAAAAAAGAAAAAAGAGAAAAGCTGAACATGCACGTAGCAAGGGTAAGGGAAAAGTTGCTATCATTGAAGAGGTTGTGGATTTGGAAATAGACGATGATAGTGGATGTGAGATATGTCAATATGACTATCCTAAGGGATGTTATCCTATAATCTCACATTTTTAGGATTCTAAGGTGTATGCACTCAACCCATGATTAAACAAAAGGCAAACACCCTGAAGGTTACCTTATCCTCAAGGTAACCCAAGGTAGTTCCACGAACCCTTAACATATTGTCCTAGTGGAACTCCACCACAATCGATTGAGCAATATCAATAGTGGTAGCACCCATAATCATGGGGAATGCCACCACCAAGGAAATAGTATCCTTACTGGAAAACTGACCCATATGGATAGTACGTGTAGTAGCCAATCTTCCCACATGACTCTACTAGTCATGTCACTTCTCAACCTCACTACCAAGCCCATGAGTATTATGGGACTCCCTCTTCTAAAGGTGATATTCTGCAAGCATATCATCCTTCTCATCTGGCCACATCTCTTCCACCAATAGCTCCACTACCACTTGCTCCCATGATGCAAGGTGAAATCCCTAACCAACCGTAGCAACGTAATTCCACAAGGGCTATTAACTCTCAACCTACTATTGGTTCCAACAACTAGATGAAGAAAAGACCTTTCTTTAGAACCAACAGTCCAACCAAGCCCTTGCAATCACAAGAAGTTGATTCCTAGATTCCTTAGTATCAATCAAAACTTCGAAGCCTCCTTCAACTCAACCACTGCACTCAACGCATACAGTCATGCTAATACATGTCGTCACAAGTTGGATCAAAGCTGGCCACTTTCTTAGGAAATTATCTAATCCTAGGAGTCCTTTGATATACTTACAAATTGTTGGAAATGCATTGTGCAAGGCTCTTTTGGATTTAGGTTCTGATGTTAACTTGATTTCTCAAGAAATGTACAGAGCTTGAAACCTGCCTCCATTAAAAAAGAGTAACATCCATCTAGAGTTGGTCAACCAGTCCATCACTATCCCATTGGGACTGGTGGAAGACAATGTTACCATTGTTTGTGGATGGTCGTACCCAACTAACTTCCTAGTGATATAGGTAAATAATGGTAGGGGGAACTTCCCAATCATAATGGGAAGAGCATGGCTAAGCACCATCGATGCACGCCTAGGAATCTACGATCTTTCCCTAGAAATATTAAAGGAAAATACATTCAAAAAGATTTAGAAGAAGAAAGTTCTATGCATCGCATACAGTGACATAGGGTGTGATTGCATGCAAAGGTCATGGTTTGTGCAAAGTTTAACATTGCCTACATGCAATTAGTGTGTACAAGTGATCAACATACAAAGATGCTTGTATGCAGCAGCCACACAATAGGAAGGCACCTAGTGGTTGACAGCTAATCAAGAAAGCAATTCACTCATATGGATGGAATCAACTAAGGGTTTGACTTGTGCTTACATCGATAGCATAAACACATTAGAGCAAGTCCACCACTAGCTTCCAAGTCTTAACCTTGAAAATGTCAACTAGGGGAAGTTGGAAATCCCTGAGAAATTTAAGTAGGAGCCCCTCAAGCTGAAACCATTGCCCATCGGTATGGAACACACATTCCTTAAAAATAAAAAATTGGTAATTATCAACACTAAGCTTGCTCCTCAACAGAAAGAAGAACTACTGAAGGTAAGGTAATCAATATATGGTTAAAAGCCTTCGCTTGGTCATATTTCGAATTAACCATAATAGATCCTAGGATATGCCAACATAGGATTTACACCAACCCCTCCATAAAGCCTCAAAGACAACTACAGAGACATTTGAACCCAAAGCTGAAGCACGTAGTCAAGGAAGAAATCAAACAGCTTCTCAAGCTTGGGTTCATATACCCCATTGCTGATAGCGAATGGGTTAGCCCCTTAGTTATTGTGCCTAAAAAGGAAGGCAAATGGAGGGTGTGCATAGATTTTAGGCTACTAAATGTGGCAACATTCAAAGATCACTTTCCATTTCCATTTGTGGACCAAGTCTTAGACACCATCGCAGGGCATCACTACTACAATTTTCTAGATGGATATAGCAGATGTAATCAAATACAAATAGCCCTAGAAGACCAAGCCAAGACTATGTTCACCAGTTCTTAGGGAACATTTGCATAAAAATAGATGTTGTTTGCCTTGTGCAATTCCCCTGCAACATTTCAATGACTAGTTCTAAGAATCTTCCAACAACAGATAGGAAATGGTGTAAAGGCCTTTATGGACGACTTCTCCACTTATGGAGAAAGCTTTGATCAAGCCTTGGATCGGTTGGAGCAAGTGTTAAAAATGTGTAGAAACCAATTTGAGGCTCAACTCGAAGAAAAGTCATTTGATGGTCCAAGAAGGTGTAGTACTAGGGCACAAAATCTCACACATAGGGATAGAGGTAGACCTTGAGAAAATCAAAATTATCCAAGGAATTACTCGTCAACTGAAAATTGTCAAAGATATTCAGTCATTCCTTAGACATACTGGCTACTATGGGAGATTTATTGAGAACTTTTAAAAGGTTGTCAAACCATTAGTGAAATTAACAAAAAAGGACATACCTTTTGAGTGGACCAGGGAATGTGAATTAGCTTTTCAAACTTTCAAATAGAAGCTAGTAGAAACACCCATTCTATAAGCTCTTGACTAGTCCAAACCATTCCATATCATAACTGACGTGTCCAACCATGCTTTAAGAGTCGTACTTACATAGTTAGATGACTAGAAGCATCCTTATTACATCCATTGTGCAAGTAGAAGTATTGTTGGTGCACAACTTAACTACACTACCATAGAGAAAGAATTAATGGATGTAGTGTTTGCACTAGAAATGTTTAGACACTATGTATTGGGATATAAAGTATATATACATACAAATCATAGTGCAATCCGGTTCCTCATGAATAAGCCAATGGTAAGCCTTCATATCATACGATGGCTTGTAATCTTACAAGAGTTTGATTTAACGATGATCGATCGCAAGGGAACTAAGAATGTAGTTGCTGATCATTTATCTTAGTTGCGATGGGAAAAAAAAGAGGATGAGTATCCAATTTCTAATCATTTCCCTGATGAATTCCTGTTTGTTGGTGTAGTGAATAATCAATCACCCATGGAGACAAACTAGTATAGTAGCATTCTTACCTATCTCCTCTCCCAACAAATACCACAAGAGTTAAACCTTAAGAAGAAACAACAGTTTTTTCACTAAGCCAAGTACTTTGTGGAGATCAATGGGTAACTTTACAAAGTGTGTTCCAATGGCTTGGTTTGATGGTGTGTTCCTGATATAGATCAACTATGAGTTCTCCAAGATGCTCATGAGGGTCCTTGTGGGGGTCATTATGTTGGGAGATGAATAACTATCAAGATCTTGCTTGCAAGATATTATTGGCCTACAATATTTTGGGACATCCATCGTTTTGTCTAATCTTGTAAGCATTGTCAACATGATGGGGGAATGGCTGCTAGAATGGAGGATCCGCAACAATGGATTCAACCGTTAGAACCCTTCAACATTTGGGGAATTTATTTTATGGGGTCGATTACACTAATGTCTAATGGAAAAGCCTATATCATTGTTGCTATTGATTACCTAACTAAATGGGCAGAAGCAACTACTATTAAGGATTGTACATTATCTATAGTTGCACGATTTGTTCAATAACAAATCATAAATAGGTTTGGTGTGCCTCGTGCACTTATTTTAGACAATGGTACCCACTTTACAGGTGAAACTTTTCAGAAATTAATGTAACACTTAGGGGTTGAGCATAAATTGACTACACCATACCACCCCCAAGCGAACGGTCAAGTAGAAGTCACCAACAAGGAGATTACGAAGATATTGACAAGAACTGTTAGCAAGTTTAGGTGAGATTGGAGCACTAAACTGAATGATGCTCTTTGGGCATACTGCTCCACATGGAAACTCCGTACATGCTACTCTCCCTATGAGTTAGTGTACAGTAAATTACCAACACTTCTCATTCAAATTGAGCTCCGTACACTATCCATGGCATGTGACCTCAACCTTGACCTTCATCTAACATAAAAACAACGGTTAGTAACCCTTAACTTTCTAGATGAAAACTGACTAGCTGCCCTGTCATCTAACTAGTTGCACAAGGCATTCAATAAACAACATCATGACCTAAGGATTAGGAAAGTTAAATATCAACTAGGAGATATGGTTCTCTACTAGAATCCCACACATGTGCCACAATGTACTAAATTTCAAACACTCTGGGAAGGACCTTATATTATTTATGAAAATTTTCCTTCAAGGGCCATGAAAATATACAAACTTGAGAGCCTAGACAAGAAACTGTTGGTCAACATATAACAAACCAAACCTTTCCATGAGCTTAGGACAACTAGTACACATGCTACCTCTCTTGGTGGACAACCTTGCTTACTATTTTGGATCTCCTCCTTCCAACTTAGTCATGGGGGAGATGGCTACCTATGCTAATCATTCTAGGCCCTCAGTTATTTTTGAATTTTTGTTTTACATGTTTTTGTTTCACACATTTTTATTTTACACATTTTCCAACTTTTTTTTACACCATCATTCATATTTTTACTATTTTTTTGATTGCTTGATTTACTTTTATTCATCATCCAATAAGTGCTCATGATGGTGGATTGNAAAAAAAAGTAAATATTTAAAGCACACCCCTTAGATATAGTAAAGCAATATGGGTTACAAGCATTGGTTATGGAATTGGAGAGACATGTTACCTATGCTTGAAGGTTCCCTCTAACTAAGGCCCTTTCTTTCTTCCTACTTCTCCATCTCGCTCTCCTCAGAATGGTGGTGACTCTTTGTGGAAGCATTCTTGTTACTTCAAGTGGATGGATTGGTCAAGTGTGTTGATGCAAGGTCACTAGATGTGGTTTGTTTGAGTCTGATTTGGGATGTGTTCTATTCAGTCACATTAACCATAAAATACACAAGGGGATTTACACAACCTTGTTCTTGGGATTCCATTCCATTCTCTCCTCTCCATCTTTCTTCCCATTTTCCACCTCATTTCTGATTTTATCATTAGTCCATTCTAGGTTGATGGATTATTTTTCTTTGGTGAATTCTTGTGGGTAATTTTTTAACTCTTGCATCCAAATTACATTCCTAGAGCCTACAGACTCTTTGTTTTGTGGGTTTATCGGGGCATAAAAGGCATGAGCCTGCTTTGGGGAGGACCCACTAGCATTTCTTTATGGTGCAATTGTTAACTTCTTTTCCTTAAACATTTTTTGTAATCAATCATTTCTTATTTCATCCATATCCATGACATCCATTTTATTGGCATTGCCATTGATATTTTTCCCATCTTTCTTGTTCCTCATATTTTTCCATCTTATAGCTACTGAAGGTTCACTCTTAGTTGTGGGGGCCCTTGCACAAATTTTTCAATTTTCTCCATTTTACTATTTGCCTAACCCCTACACCTTGGGTAGTCACCTATGATAAATCTCCAAACCAGTTTCTACCATAACCACA
Organism: Gnetum montanum; assembly: GCA_015680685.1. NCBI lineage: Eukaryota > Viridiplantae > Streptophyta > Gnetopsida > Gnetales > Gnetaceae > Gnetum > Gnetum montanum. The sequence goes on along the minus strand of MNCI01017751.1, from coordinate 178,190 downwards.
ACTTAGCCAATGCTCTTCATATCGATGCAAGGTATCAATTGCATTATAGTTTATCTATCCTTGCTCATTTGTGACTATGTTATGTGTGCAAATGACAATCATACAAACAATGGATAGGCTTGGAGGAAGCACTCAGGATGGATTGGAATTGGAGCATTTATGAAAGGAGCAAGTCTGGTGGCATGGCTATGGATAAACAATAGAAGGTGCAATATTATCATTGGAAGTAACATGCTTCATTTTCTTTCTCTCTCTTTCTCTACAAGCTGCCAAATAAAGGCTTGGATGTTATTTATGTATGAGTGTTCACCACAATGGTCATGAACACTAATGTTGTAATATGATTATTGATCCATTCATTTGGCACGTTGAGTTTGTCATCCCATTCCACCATTAGTTGTTAATTAGTCAATAATCCCATACCTTCCGAATATTTTGTAAGAAACTCAAGGATGAGTTTTCATTCAGTCATGGGGGTATGATGAAAGTGGTTACTCTAGCGATTTATTGTAATTATTAGAGTGGTAGTTTTTCTAATTATTAAAGTGGTAGTTTCTCTAAAATTAGAGTGGTAGTTTTTCTAATTATTAGAGTAGTTGCTCCCAAGCCTATAAATATAGTGCCCAGGTACACAATTTAGGAGGAAGTCTTGGAAGGAAGTCTTTCAAGGGAAGTCTTTTAGGAGTCAAGTAGTGTAACTTTTGTATTTAGAGTATTTTCCAAGTGCCCATAGTAGGAAAATGCACCTCAAGGAGAACCACAAAACTTTGAACAAAGAGTTTGAAAACAAGTACACAAGCAACCCTATAGACATCATCAGTGGAAGGCATGATGATGTATCTAAAAGGGGTTCCCCACCCCTAGACCCCTCATGATTGGGTACAAGGTTTGGCAAGGCACTACACTAGAACTATAAAATCTTGGCACCAAAATCAAGGCCATGTAGTTCTCCAAGTGAGGGTAGTATGAAGAGGAGTTAGAAAGGGATGCAACAAGAGGGTCACCAAGCTAGGATGGGTTTTCTAACACTTGAATGCCATCCAAGGACACCTCAAAGTGTTTCATGGTCCCCAAACCATGGAGAAAGCCCAAGAGAACCTCTATAATGATACATCTCTCATAATCCTCCCTTGCACAAAAGAAGTGACATCCTCAGAGTAGAGCCTAGGATAACTTTGAGAGTACACTTTAAGTATGGGTTTGGAGCTCTATCAACTCTAGGGAATCCCTCAACTCAACTAATGCCAGGCTTGTAGGAAGGTATCAACTCCAACACCTGATATGTCCTTCCATCTAAGGCTTTGCATGAAACACAAAGGGCACTTGAAGAAAAACAAAAACTTCTCTACTCTGTGACAAGAGGGATAAGTCCAACCCAAAGAACTAACATCTCTAAGGCGTCCCCTAGATTCATGCCTTATCAGGTCTAGAGACTTTTCTTCGTGCATAGACCCATACCTATGCAAGAGGATGTGCTCTTCTTCCACAAGTCCAACCGAGTTCCGTTCTAAATGGCATCTTAGCACCCATTGATTCTCTTGATTTTTTTGATCAATTTAGAGGGCTCACCAGGACCACTACCCATCCTGGTGATGGACTTGGGAAACCAAAATATAGAGAGAACATGCTCCAAAAGAGCCATGTCTCCATAAGAAACTCGAGCTTACTAGAATGTTAGGATCTACTTCTAGCATCAAGACCCATGGGGTCTCATTGGTCCAGCCATATTTGTATTGAACCACCATATCTATACCATCCACATAATTTCTTTTGTTTTCCCTCATCAACATTTGTTAAGGTTGGTAGAAGGGGAGTCAAGCATGATCTCCCTTTGAAACAAGGTATAGAGGCAGATCTCTTGAATCTAACCTTGTTGTTTATAGATGCACCATCATTGCAATCTACATTTCATCAACCAATAGTATCCCATATTTACTACAAGAGAGAAGATCCAAAATTTGTTTGGAAAACTTCTCCAAGAGGCTATTAAAGCATCCAGCACCAGTTTATCATCGACATCTTTTGAGGATGTCCAAGATCGAGAACACCTACTTGAATGCTTGGACAAGTGGAGGATGTGTTAGGTAGCCAACCCCAAGATAATCCTCCATACACATGTCTGATGCCACCCACTACCACATTGTCCATTACAACTACTATGTCTCATTTATGGGGAAGGATCAGTTGCACTCGCATCTTATGGCCTATCCTTTCCACTCCGAAAGGTGGAACAAGCACCATTTTAAGAATACTTAGTCCAAGGAAGCATGTAGGATCACCTCCAAGGACAACCACTATCATGAATTTTCTAAGGAACATCTAGGTTCCTAGAATCTGTATTTTTCTACTATGCTAGGAACAACTGCAACTCACAATCAACACCTTTCATTGAAATTTTTTTTCCAACTGAAAGGAAAGATCCTCTTTGAGAGGTTGCTTTCATAGGTAGGCATAACAACCCAACTGCACCATGCCCATGATACATGCCCAAGTAGTCCACATAGCCTACACAACCATATTATCAAACTGCTACTAGTTGAGGAAAGACATAGGTTCATAGGTCTTACCCACATTTGATTTCACCTCAAAGCTCAACTCAACAAACTAAGGATTTCATCCCCCAAATTTCCACAGAGAGGGAGTTCCATTCCATCATAGGAGGCCTAGATTTTATTCCATATACACCAATCCATTCCATTTACAACAATTGTGATGCACAAGGCCACACCACTACCTATTACCATCAGATCCAAATCAACGAACTCAAGAGACATTAAGTCTATTTTACCCATAGTAGGACTAGGCCCTCGAGATAACTTGAAATTACAACAAATGGACATCATCAACATTAACAACCAACTCAAAACAATACCTGATTCATCCCTGAAGGGTTCACAATGAGGGAGGTCTACCTGAGAACCCCAACAAGGAAGTCCCTCTAAATCCCCAATACTAGGTAAGAGTACATACAATCACACATTGCTTACAAGAGAAGAGATATTTAGCCTACATTAACAACATGGCCTCACAAGGGATATTCCATGAATTCAATTATGATAACAATAATCAGTCTCTAAAAATAATCCTTAAGAGTTCAAGAACATGGGACCACTACTTGGAACAAGTTCCAAACATCAACTATTTCTAAATCCCATCTAGGAAACAATTGTCTCAATACAGCATGCATTATTATTTTGGAAATTGAAGAGGGTATTCATTAGAATGGAGAATGACCCCTCATAGAACTAGAGAATTACCAAGCAATTGAGTGCTCGGTCATGTTATTTCATCATATAGGTTAGGACATTGACATGATTCAATAATAGACCAGAGAAATGGGGTGATACGCCAGGGTACACCATAGAGTACTTGAGGGAGATGGGTCAATGCACCATAGCCCACCAAGCATAATAAGACCCCAGTCATGAGAGTGCATCATAGCCCATAAAAGCACCACAAGCCCTTAGTCATGAAGTATTTTCGAGCACATACAAGTCCACCATGCAGAGCCACCAAGAGAAATAGACAATTTCTATCACTGTAACACCATTTATTCAAGGATGGACCACCATCCTAACACTTGCAAAAATTGCTCCAAGATCACATCCAATCATGGGAGGAGTCTAGGTCCTACTCATCTCTACCTTACACCCAATCATAATAGCATCACCTTTGATTTGATTATTTGCTCTACCAGTGCAATTCACATGGCCACTATGAACCACCCACCATTAAGATTAAGTTCATTGAACCAATTTGTTTGAATTTTAGGCTACATTCAACCATTGATCACCTGTGAATAAGATTTCTACCCATCAAGGAACCAAAAAGAAAGAGTTTCACAACTTATTCTATCTCAAGAATGCTCATTGAAGTACACACCATCATAACATGCCAAGATTACCAAAAATACAAAGCATCAGTTTGGAAGCACCTTAGGCAAGAACATGCCCTAGCCTCCTTATTATAACACTATTTACACAAAAATAGGTTTTTCATAGGGCTTTTAGAAGATCTCATATTAGGTCATTAAGGTCACTTACAAACATAGAGAGGAGGTGCTTCAAGGATAAGCACGGGAAAATACCATACAACAAATTTGGCCTTGTCATAGGATGTGACACAGGCCTACTAAAAGAGAATAATTGATTCACATAGGGAAATAACATTTAGAAGATCTATGTGCATGATTTGTCATTGAATACATCACAACATTACAATATTACATACTCAAGGATAGGAATACATTTAGTGGGTGATGAGTGGCGAGGTACCCCTACACTCAACCATACGAATACGAGCGTGCACGCATGATCCGGTCAAACTCCGCAGACTAAATGCCTTAACACCACAAGAAACACTTGGGGTTAATCGTTCATTGTCTTCCCAGGCTTGCTTGTAAGTGTCATGGTGTATGGTTGAGCAAGTCTGAGGTATGTGATTTTTTTGGTATTTTTCGGTTTATCTTCTATGCTATCAGAGGAAAGGGTTGAGAAACTAAGCTAACTCTAACTAATGTCCTAAGTCTAAGTTAACTAGCGTCAGCATC
>MNCI01017751.1:148873-171971 GCA_015680685.1 Gnetum montanum | reverse complement strand
TTTATTTCGTCTAAGGGGTGTGCTTTGAATCCTCACTTTTGCTTTTTGCTTTTTTCTTCTCTTTTTCTTTTTTTTTTTGTTTTGTGTTTTTATGCGTGGGGACCACACCATGCAAAGACTTCTTATTTTTATTGTCTCAGCTTCCGATTATTGGGTAACAGCGGAACTGCAAGAAAACCCAAGAAGAAAAGATCCAAGCACCCAAGTGAATGACCAACACAAAAACATCAAGTTCCCTTGAAGTCACACCCTTTGCAATCCTTGAGTCCTTCCTTAGTTTGAGAAATGTCCAGTCACCTGTTCATTGAAGTTCTTATTAAGAGGGAACTGTACATTTCCAAGCCAAGGGAAACCATAGACTTGATGGATGGATGGACGAAGTGATCTCATTGCCTGCCATATCAAAAGAACATACCTTAGCATCAAAAATGTAACTTAAAGGTAAAAACCAAACATGAGCAATCAATGAAAAATAGTTCATCCCATCGGCCCGAACACTTATTGGGTGACGAACTTACATGATGGATGGAAACACACATACACAAATAATGGAAAAAGTATAACGATGGTGTAAAACAAAAACTGAAAAAGAACTAAGGGCCCCAAATGATTAGCACAGGTGGCCATCTCCCCCATGACTGAGTTGTAAGGGAGAGATCTGAAATAGTGAGCGCCTATTTGAATTTCTAAGAAGTGCCCAACTTCTCCCAATTGCTGACCTTACGTTGAGGGGGGGCAGTTGGCGACGCTCACGTTCCAATGTATCTATGCCACGATTGTTGGCATGAGTTTACTCAATTCGTTCCATGCATATTTGTTTGCCCCTACGAGAAGCTGTCAACCATGGGGTGTCTACTACTTCTTGTGTGGTTGCTACATAGAGGCATCTTTGTTGTAGAGTCTCTTGGGCACACCTGTGACATGGAGACATTTCCTCCGTGTTATCACCCGATGAATCACTGTATGTGATGCATGGAACTATCCTCTTCTCGATCTTTCCACATATGTTTATCTTGGAGATTTCCAAGGAAAGATCGTGGATCCTAAGGCATGCATCCACTGTACTTAGCCATACCCTTCCCATTATAATTGGGAAGTCCCCTTCGTTGTTGTTAACATCGATCACTAGGAAATCCGCTGGGTAGGACCAACCACACATAGTGGTAATAAAATCCTCCACTAATCCCAAGGGAATAGTGATGGACTGGTCTGCCAGCTCTAGTTGGATGTTGCTCTTCTTAAGTTGGGGTAGGTTCCAGGCGTGATACATCTTCTGCGAAATTAAGTTGACTCCGGAACCTGAGTCAAGAAGAGCTCGATGTGGTGCATTTCCAGTGATCTGCAAATGAATAAGGGGACTCCTAGGATCATTTAGTTTCCTGGGAAGGTGGCCTACCTTGATCTAGTCAGTTACGGTATGTGTTAACATAATCGTATGCGTTACACTCCTTTAGACTGAAGGGTGCTCCGAAGCGTTAGTAGTTAGAGGCCTATACATGTACCCGTCCGCTTGTTGTTGCGAGAGTTTGTCTGGGCTCTTAGTTCTGAAAAAATGTCTCTTTTTTGTACAGTTATCGCCAGAACTAGTACCCGGTTGGATATTTACACTCTGAATATTTACAACCCTCGCGGCGTGATGTTGCTGCGGTTGGGTAGGCAATTCCCCTTGCATTGTTGGAGCAGGAGGTGTTATGGGAACTACTTGAGGAAGAGGTGTGGGTGGAGTTAGAGGATGGACAGGATGTGAGATGTCTCCCGGTGGAGAAGGAGTCCTTCTAAAGTACTCCTGAGCGTGGTAGTGACGGTTGGGGGTTGCGTGACCCGTAAATTCACCTAGAGAAACTGGCTGCTACACATAATATCCATAAGGATCAGGCTACCGGTAAGGGTATTGATGTGTTGGCGGTGGCATCCCCCATGACTATGGGTATTGCCACTGCTGGTGTTGTCCAATGGGCTGCAGAGGCATTCCACTTGGATAATACGTCAAGGGTTGGTGGAACTGCCTTGGGTTACCTTGTGGATAAGGTAACCTTCGGGGTGTTTGCTGTTGATTAAGTCTTGGATTTAATGCATACACCCCAGACTCCTGCAGATGTGAGATAATTGAACAACATCCCTTAAGATGGTCATAGTAACAGACCTCACAGCCACCATCATCATCTGAATTAGAATTTACAGCCTCATCGGGGTTAGAGATTTTTCCCTTACCCTTGTTATGCGCAGGGTCAAAGTTTCTCCGCATGTTCTTGTCTTTATCACTACTTTGCTCATCCTTAGACTCCTCTACAATTTTCAGGACTGTTTCTATTCGTGAGTCTAAGGAATCCCACATTTGGTCTACCTTAGCCGATACCTCCATTGTTAACTTTTGGATCGGCATGGTTTTCCTGTTCACCAACTCTGCGAGTGGTGACTCATCCTCCTCATCACAGGATTTCACTCCCTTCTCGCGAAGGGAGGGATCGCGATTATATTCCTCCAAACTTTCTCTTTTACATAGCTCACCCTCTTCTTGTGCTACTTGATCCAACAAAACTTCAACTTCATGGGATCTTAATTGGGAGCACCTCCCTTGGGCGTAAGTCCCAAGAGTTCTTCTCGTTTCATTTCGTAGCCCATCCACGAGGTGGCGAAGTTGATCCCGTTTAGCGTACCCATGGCCCGGGCAACGATGTAGCAATGTGTAGTAACGGGCCATGGCAGCATCCAAGGATTCATGAGCTCCTTGTTTCCAGCCTTGGATCTGCTTACGCAAGTTGGACACTCTGGAGTACGTTTGATATTTGTTGTTGAACAGTTCAAGCATCGTACTCCACCTCCTGATGGTTTCCGGTTCTAAGGACCGGTACCAGCTTTCTGCTTCTTTAATGAGTGTCCTTGGGAACAACTTGAGTTTCTGCCACTCATTGTCTATGTTCTGCAAGGCACAGGCATCGTGGAATGCCTGTAAATGATGTTGAGGATCAGCGTTGTATCCCCCTTCAAAACGTGGGATATTATTTATATCCAAACGCTTGATCCTACTGTCTTTCAAATGCCTTGTGGGAATCCTAACTGCCTCTCTAATGTCAAGCATACTTCGGGTTGCGAATAGGGGTTCGTCATGATCATCTCTTTCATGACGTCTGTGATGTCTACGTTGTGGTTCCCTATTCTCCCTACGTCCTTGCCCTTGTCCTAACTCCTCTCGACCTTCTTGTCGAGGCATTTCATCTCTTTTACCTTTACTCTCCGCGTTATGCTCATGGTGGCTGCGCCCAGATGTGGAAGGAGAGGGTGAATGATGTGATGAAGGGGAAGAAGAAGGGGATCCATCACCATGGTGATGTTTCTTGCCTTCTCTTCGGCTGCTTCGGCCCCGATCGTTGTGACGATCAACGAGTCCGTCATTAGTGCGAGTGATTGTTCCTGCCGTGAACAGCTGGTGCTCACGGGGATCAGAGCCTGGAATATGTATCGTTGATCTAAGGCCCTGATGCCTAACCTCTTCACTAGAGTGAGGAGGAGGAACATCATTTTCTAAGAAACCCATCGTGAGGGGTTCCTCTTCTCCTATTTCACTAATGACGTGGGGAACCTTGCCCTTCAATAGTGAATGTTGGCTCTCCTGCCTTGCATCCCGAATACGTTGGGCATTTGTGGGATGATAATCCCTTGTGTCATGGTCATCCAAAACGTATTCTGCGAACAGCTCATGCATGCCAATCTGTACCAAGGCACGGAAAAGCATGTTGGGAGCAGAGCGATCTGGGGGTAACACGATGTTACCTTGCATGTCTCTCCACCGCAGTTGCTCATCTTGATGGAAAACAAAGGTAAAATCCGGCACATACTCATCGGGATGAGTATATGTGACTTTGGATTGTTGAGGACATGGTTGATTTCGGTTATGCGTATGATCCTGACTTTCTCCTGTATTGTCCTTAGGTGAGTTGATTGCATGAGAAGAAGCCATTTCTAATGGTGTGCTAATTTTCACCGTTATTTATGTTCTGAATTAACTGATTAACCCTAAGGTTCGTTTTAGGCTCACAACGATGTGAGTGATATCCCTTATGTTCAATTGGCGTAAAAACACTTAGTCCCCGGCAACGGCGCCAATGATGAGTGGCGAGGTACCCCTACACTCAACCATACGAATACGAGCGTGCACGCGCGATCCGGTCGAACTCCGCAGACTAAATGCCTTAACACCACAAGAAACACTTGGGGTTAATCGTTCGTTGTCTTCCCAGGCTTGCTTGTAAGTGTCACGGTGTATGGTTAAGCAAGTCTGAGGTATGTGATTTTTTTGGTATTTTTCGGTTTATCTTCTATGCTATCAGAGGAAAGGGTTGAGAAACTAAGCTAACTCTAACTAATGTCCTAAGTCTAAATTAACTAGCGTCAGCATCCGTTCCCACTTACCGGACACACCCTGAACTATGCAACTGTGGCTTACCAAACGCTAATCGTTACTGGGATCACCACACGTAACGCAAGTGCTCGAAGTGGTCGTACTGAGGCACCTATTTAGCTTAAGTGTGATAAGCAGCCGATTCCTTAGCTAGCCGTACACACCCGTGGGTGCTCGTAACTAAGTCGTACTTATCACACGTTCTAGCCTAGCAATGAGTAGCCGATTCCTTGACTAGCCGTACACATTGGACTACCACTGGGATTACCAAGCGCAGAATCCTGGAATACGCTACTGGGTTACCAAGCAGCCAATGCTCGTAATCAAGTCGTACTCATGCGTTGCGACAAGCAGCCGATTCCTTGACTAGCCGTACACGTCCGTAGACGCTCGTAATCAAGTCGTACTTGTGCGCACTAGGAAAGCAGTAAATAAACAACAATAAAACCATGTACTGCAAGGTTTATCCAATCAAGTTCGTCTTTATTGCCGTACACAACTTGGGTTCAGGTTACAAGCTGCTCGAATAAAGAGCCGTTCACTCTAGGACTCCTACTGCGGGCACATGGGAAAAATTCTAACTCTGGAGTGATCAATCTACCAGAGCTTCGCTACTTCTAGCCAGGATTTGGAAAATGAAGGGAGTGCCACCTCTTATTTATAGATATGGTGGCGGACCGCGATATCGCGTACGCGATATCGTAGGAGAAGACGTGATATCGCATATGCGATATCGCATGGGATGCGATATCGTGACACTGTGCAAAACGCGTCTCATCAGTGGGCATAATACATGACATTTGGAAATGCTACCCAAACCTAGAAGGCTATAGGACAACTACCCAAGCCCATCCTAAGTTGAAGGGTTTAGGCCACCAGGAGTAACACCAAAGCTACATCATGCTATTCTAAGAAAAACTTGTCTCTATCTCTGCACGTACATGAACAAATGTTGTACTACACCCATTGCAAGACTCCCATCAAAAGAAAACGAATTGAGACACAAACGCAATGATCGAACAACATAGGATGCCAATTGAGAATCTTCCACCTACCATAGTGGGACCTTAAGGCATTGGCCACTCTTGGGCCATCAGTACCTAGCATGGCCAGGGATATTATTCAATGCCATTTTCTAACCCAATATTCATAGGGTCTAGGATAGACCACCATCCTCTATTGGTGCTCACCCAACACTAAGAGGCAAACAAATCATGATGTACCAGCTACTCCACCACAACAAGGGTACTGATTAATCCACAACCCAGTGCTGGGATTCCAAGACCAAGTAACCAATTCAAGAATGCCTCATGAGAACACATCTTTTCCATAGACATAGTACTTACAAAATCAACTGAGGTCACCACTAGTTGCATCTTTGTACTTGTGTTACAAGGTTGAGATAATAGCTTGGAAACAAAGGAGTTAGTAGGAACATGATTAGCACATCAGCCTCGTTTACAACCATCAAGCATGATCACACAATAGAAAAATATCAGTCTCACAACACCATAGAGAGCAAGACCTTAGCAACACGCATAGATATGAATCATGCAAAACATGATGGGTCAATTAGATACACTCACACATAAGAATGTATCATGAGGCATACCAAGAGAGAGAGAGAATTGGAACACTCTCAAAATTCCAAACTTCACATACAACAAGAATTCCTAGCCACTGACACTAGTTCCCACTAGGATGAAAATCTCAGCAAATTCACATGAGGTAGGGGCACTAGAAAATTGTTATCTCTACTCAAAACATAAAGAGGAAGATCAAGGTCTAGCCAACAATAGATCTCAACAAGGCTACAATTCTTGCTATGAAGAGCAACATCAAAGAGGATGTGTTCACAAAAAAGACTCTCATCAAGATAGGTAAGGTCTCAACAAAAACCAACAATAGGGTGACCTACTCTAGAAGGTCTCCAAATGAAAATGCCCAAGAAATAACACCAACTAAGGAAGTGATTCCACAAAACCAAGGGCAACAAAACTAGCTTAAGTGAGGAAACACAACACATGAAAGCTCCACAACAAGGGAAACTATGCCCAAAGCACAAGAGGTTATTAAAACAAGGACCACAACCATTTGGTCTTGGGATGGCACACATGGCCTCAAAATGCATTCCCCATAATCCCAACAATGAGTCATCACATAGTGTAGAGCACAAAGCCTTGTGTTATGAATGATAGACATGGCAAGAGAGACACACATGCAAAATTTGAAAATGCAACCAAGGAAGACATGCCTACACAACTAGAAAAATATAAAATCACAAACAAAAGCATATGAAGTCTACTAGCAATAGTCTTGATCCACCTAGGATAAGGCTCATCGAGAGCACATGTTCAAAGGCACTCCATCTCGAGGTACTTGCAAACCATCATGTCCCAATTTGTAATTCCCACACTCACTATATCTAGGGTGAGTGGGGATGCAAGGATACTGCATCCTGCATAATTCAATCAATGCCATTTTGATACATGTCATCTGGGTGGAGACCAAAGTGGAGACTAGGTCAAATTCATCCTAGATGAACCACTAGAGACCAGAGATGAGAGCTCCTTGAGCAACAATAATTTATAGGTTGCCAATAGAATTCTCCTCTGTGATGTCAAAGTAAAACCACAATTGGTCCAACCACAAGTAAACCAGTGGAGGACAACACCACAATGCAATTGTATACATCCTCTAGAAGAACAACATACACCAGTTGCTCATAACATAACATCGACCCCATAATAAAAAGCTTAAGAGTCTTATCATAAGAAAAGTTTTCAAAAAATACATAAGGATATGATCTTATACCACCTAGATATCTATTTGAAAGAACCATAAATAGATAACCTCGATGGTATAACACTACCAGAGTGTACATGCTTATCATAACACAATTACAAAAACACTTTGATACCACTTGTAATAAAGTTGCCCTGACATTGTCCAACACCCCAAGGAATTCATTGAGATCTAATGGATTTGGGACAGAAGACTTGGGAAATATGCCTTTAATAAGTAAGCAACCCTTGAAAGGTAGTAAGTGACATAACGACTTCTTAATAAGGGAGCATGCATCTCAAGGAGAACCACTAAACTCCGAACAAGGACTTTGCAAATAAGTACACAAGCAACCTTGTAGATATTATCAATGGAAGGGGTGACAATGTATCTACAAGGGATGCCACCTTGTAGATATTATCAGTGGAAGGGATGATGATGTATCTACAAGGGACGCCTCACCCCTAGACCCCTCATGATCTAGTACAAGGTTTAGCAAGGCACTATACTAGAACTATCCAATCCTGGCTACCTACATATTTGTGATCATCATAGAATCAAGGCGATGTAGTTCTCTAAGTAAGGGTAGTATAAAGAGGAGTTAGAAAGGGATGCAATAGGATGGAGTCCTAATGTTGGCTTGGCATTGCCAAGCTGGGATGGATTTTCTAACACTTGAGTGTCATTCAAGGGTACCTCAGAGTGTTCCATGGTCCTCGAACTATGGGAAGTGCCCAGAAGAACCTCTATCCTGAGACATCTCTTACATGTCATGTTTAACATATCCATCTGAGGTAGAAGTGTCTCAGGAGGAAAAGGCAATTGTTCACACTTGCTAATCCAAAGACATTCCAAACCTTTGAAAATGGTACAATTTGTGAGTAAAGTGAAGGCAACTACCATTCACATAAGCTTAGATATTATCATCTCTTTGAGTATAAGCACTATCTTTTTTGTAATTGTATGGTAAAATAGTCATGTTGTAATAAACTATAGTGTTGAATATTTAATTATAGATATTTGACATATAGTCAATGTAAACTATTGTTCATCTCTATCATTTTACTACTATTAATATCTAGTTTACATTTGGTTAACACTACCTATTTGTGGATGTCCATCCCATGCTATAGATATGGTTATAAGAAATCCTTGAAGGTAGTGTGTTTGACTTTCATCTCTATGCTTTCTTATTTCCCATTCTCTACTATTCATTGTGTTTAAGAAATTCTTTCTAAGTTGACATAAGGATCTAGGAGCTTTTTTCTCTATTTTTCCCCCAGGATATATTTTTGTATTTTTCTGTTGATTTTTTTTTTTTACTGTTATCACAAACAATCTAAAAATCACAATTGGTATTAGAGCCAGGTTCTTTCATGGTGGTTTTTTCTTCTATTATGGTGTTTTCTAATTTTAGGATATGGCAAACTTAGCAAAAATCAAAATTGAAATATTCTCTAGCAATGATTACAATGTTTGGAGAATGTACATGGAGGATCTTCTTGTCAACGAAGATCTTTGGCAAGTAATTGTTAATTCAAAGCTTGCTACTATCATAGATTCAAATTGGAAGGCCTTGGATAGAAAAGCACAAAGCAGAATTCGTTTGTGTATCTCTCGTTCGATGCTGCTCAATGTTTCTAGAGTTCTAACTACCAAGGACCTATGGAACAAATTAAAATATTTGTACTAAACAAAATCTATTTCTAATAGATTATTTCATAGGAGGAATTTACACACACTTAAGATGGCTAAAGGTATGTTAACTACTAATCATCTAAGTATCTTCAATGATATCATGATGCAACTTAAAGCAGTTGAAGATAAAATGAAAGAGGAAGATCGTTGTATGTATCTTTTAACGTCTCTTTTTGAATCTTGGAATACTTTTGTAATGTTAGTGAGTAATTTGGTGTCAACTCTTAATTTTGATACTATTATAGCCCAACTCCTTAGTAAAGAAAGGAGAATTAAAAGGTCTGTCTCTGTCCAAAATGATATTGTCTTTGCCAAAAACTCCAACTTAAATTTGAATAGAAGCCCACAATTTAAACCTCCCAGATCTGAGAAAAATTCCACAAAACCAAGATGTTGGAATTGTGGAAAGATTGGTCATCTTAAAAAAGATTGTAAAGCAATACAGAAAGGAAAAGCATCTGTAGATAATAATAATAATAATGAAATTCTTCCTTCTCATCGAGAGGGAGATTTGTATGTGATGTTGTCAATTGATGACACTGAGACAGTTTCTTGGCATATTGATTTTGGTGCTTCCTATCACTATATCCCATATGTTGAATTGTTTTGTGAATACTTTGTTTGTAATCTCAATGTGGTCAAACTAGGTGATGATGGTCTTTGTGATGTTGTTAGGTATAGTAAAGTTAAAATCCAATTTAAGAATGGAATCATTAAAATTATATCTCATGTCCGTCATGTACCTAAACTCATAATGAGTCCCCTATCTATGAGTAAGTTAGATTTTGCAGGTCTAACTATCATATTTGGTAAAGGAAAATGTAAAATTTTGCAAGGATGTTTACCTCTAGCCACTAATGTAAAGGTGGGAAGACTATATTAGTTGGAAGCAAGGACATTGTAATACAACTTCAACATGGTAGTTGTTACTGACTTGCATTCAAGCATTGATCTTTGGCATAGAAGATTAGTACATTTAAGTGAAAAAGGATGAATGGAACAACATAATAAGGGAAAAATTACCCTCACAGAAGAATCTTTGAAATTTTTTCATCATTACCTACTTGGTAAACAAACACGTTCAAGATTGTCAAGAAGTAATACTAAAGTTAATCAAGTGGTAGAGTTAATACACAGCGATGTATGTGAACCAATTAAAGACTTGCAAACACTCTCACTTGGAGGTGCTTCATATTATGTTTTATTCATTGATGATTTTTCAAGGAAAGCAATGATTGCCTGCTATCTCGGTCTCCATCCTTTGTAATTGATTGAAAGATTTCAGAAGAAATATGGAGTGGCAAGTTTGTTAATTTGAATTATCTTCGAGTTTTTAGATGTGAAGATTATGTTCACATTCCAAAAACTGATAGATCAAAATTAGATTATAAGTCTATAAGATGTATTTTCCTTGGTTATGGTCATGGTTTTAAATCTTATAAGTTGTACAACCTAGAAACTAAAAGGGTTATCTATAGTCGTGATGTTGTATCTAGAAAGTCTTGCAAACATATTAAGCGTAATCTCTCTAATGATGTAACACATGATCATGTATTTTTTTAAGCTAATAAAGAAAATTTAGAGGTCATCCTCCCTCAATAGGAGATATTGCTCCTGACCAACAAGATTGTTTGAATAATGTACAAGAAATAAGTATAGGGGAAGATGTAAGTGAAGATGAGGAAATAGAGTATCAACATGATGCTCCATCAACTTCACAACCCTTAAGATAGTCTAGTCACCTAAGAAAATTACCCACTTGGTTTAAAGATCAAATTCTAATCGCTAAAGTTGAACTAATTGATGATGAAGTGTGTACATCTTTTTATCATACAGAATAAAAGTGAGAGATGGATGATGAAATCTCTGCTATTCATAAGAATAAAACATAGAAATTGGTTGAGCTTCCATTTGATAGAAAACCAATTGGATGTAAGTAGATGTTAAAAATTAAATCTAGTGATTAGTTTAAAGCATGTCTTGATGCTAAGGGTTATTTCCAAAAGAAGGGAATTGATTATGATGAAATCTTCTTCCCTGTGGTAAAATTAACATCAATTCAATCATTGCTATTAATACCAGCAACATATCATTTAGAACTTGAACAAATAGATGTAAAAACTACTTTCCTTAATGGTGATTTTGAGGAGGAAATATATATGCTTCAACCTAAAGAGTATAAAGTGAAGGGAAAAGAGCATATGGTGTGTCGCTAAGATCATTGCATAGGCTCAAACAACCATCAAGGATGTGGAATAAAAAATTTAATGAACACATGTTAAATCTTAGCCTCATGGAAAGTCAGGAAGACTCTTGCTTATATGTCAAAAATAAAAATAGAAAACTCTTAATTTTGCTGCTATATGTCAATGACATGTTAATAGCAAGAAGTGAGATGGATGAAATTAAGGAGTTGAAACAACTTCTTTTTTCTTAGTTTGAGATGAAAGATCTTGGTGTTGTGAAAAAAATTTTGGGCGTGGAAATTAAAAAAAAATAGGAGTAATAATAGACTTTGATCACTGCATATGTGCAAAACATCTTAAAAAGATGTAATATGCAAGATTGTAAGCATGTGACAATACCCTATGAAATTGGGATGAAATTCTCAAGTGAACAGTGCCCCAAGATAGATGATGAAAAAGAGCTTATGATAAAAATTCCATATGTTAGTATTGTTGGCAGTTTGATGCATGTAATGGTAAGTACTAGACTTAATATTGCATACATTGTTGGAAAACTTAGCCGGTCTATGTTTAATTTAGGGAAACAACATTAGATTGTTGTAAAACAAGTTTTCCGATATCTTCATGGTACTATGAACTTTGGTATTTGTTATCAAAGTGATTTATCCATGGTTATGTGAATGCTAACTAGGGTGGGGATTTAGAGAACAAAAAATCAACCTGTGGATATGTGTTTAATATCTTTGGTGGTGGAGAAGTCAATTGCAATCTTGTTTTCGAATATTAGTGGCTAAACTCAGGATTTATAAAAGGATTATGAAAATTTGTTGCGATAACCAAAGTGCAATTTATATATCCAAGAATCCCACTTTCTACGGTAGGAGAAAATATATACAAATACAGTATCACTATATTCAAGAGTAATAAATGAATAAAAGATTCTTCTTTAAAAAAAATTAAAACAGAAAAGAATCTTGCTAGCATGATGACAAAATCTTTAATTTATGGTGTTGAATAATTGTTGGTGTTATGGAAGGTGATATTATCTTAGGCTTGCTTTGCCTTCAAAGGAAGAATTGTGGGTAAACTAAAGATAACTACCGTTTACATAAACCCAAATATTGTCATCTCTTTGAGCAGAAGCATTATCTTTTTTGTAATTGTATAGTACAATAGTGTTGAGTATTTATTGAAATATTATCAATGTAAACTGTTGTTCATTTTTGTCATTTTACTGCTGTTAATATCCAGTGCATTTGGTTAACACTACCTACAAATGTTCATGCCATACTATAAATATGGTTACAAGAAATCATCCTATGCTATAAATATGGTTACAAGGAAAACAAAAAAGCCTCAAAGAGTATGTGTTTGGTTTTCATCTCTATGTTTTCTTCTTTCCCATTGTTCATTGTGTTTGAGCTGAAATTTCCTATTCTCTGCTCTTCATCGTGTTTGAGAAATTCTCTCTTGAGTTGCCATAAAGATTAGGAGCTTGTTTGTTGGTAGGGTTTTTCATATGTTTACCCAGAGGATATCTTCTTGTGTTTTTTATTTATTTTTTAACTGTTATCACCAACAATCTAAAATTCACACTGTATGTGAGGTTAGGGCAACCCAGAAAAATAATATTCCAAAGACTCTTTGGATCGTAAGCCCAGCAACCTTAGGCATATGAAACAGAATAAATTAGATTTGCAAGTTTAAACAGACGTGTGGTATTAACGTCTTGCACCAACCTGCATTCAACTAAGGATAAGCAACACCAGGTTAGCAAGATTCCCCAGGGAATACGGCAATTCTTCCAAGTTTGGACAAAACTGTATAAACAACTTTTCCAAATGTTTTTACGTTGCCAATGGTTTCCGGTAGCTCTTGTAAATTGCAACAGTCCGACTTCCAAATGTTTTAGTACTACAAGCTTTCCAAGAGACATGGGGAGCTTTCGTAGTTTCAGTGCACCTGTAAAACCGAAAGTGAATCAAATTAAAGAGCTGGGCGCCGAATTCTGGAAGTTCCCAGCTCAGAACACTTTCTGATTTCAGTTTGTGCGCACTGTTAACCTTTATTTACTAGATTTATTATCTTGTTTCCAAAAGATATTTTCTAACCTTTCTGGTAGAACGCAACCGTTTGCCACGTTAACAAGACACAGACATCTAATGCGAGGCTGAAAAAACAGTTTCTGGGGTTACCTTTGAAATTTGGGAACGAAAATGATTAAAAATCTTCAAGAGTCGTGATGGTTTCCAAGAAAATCCTCTGGAATCACCCATCCACTGCAGTGGCGCAGGAACAATTGCTTGACCCCCTGCAGATTTCCAAATGACTTGGGCCAAAACTTCAGTTTTGGGACTCCTCACTACCTTCAACTCCCTCAAATTCTTCAAATCCCCAATTCCGTCTGAGAGCCCTTGTAAGGCCATGCAATTGGATAGTCTTAGAGATGTTAATTCTTGCAACAAGCTCAAGCTGTCTGGAAGATTCTAAGCAATCAAAAAGTTCTATTCAATGGAGGTCTTTGAAGCTTTGTGTGAAATTCGGTAACGTTTGCAGGTTGGCGGAAATTGCATCGAATTGGCTGCCTCAGATTCGCGGGAGTCCCCTGTCAAAAGAAGTGGATCAGAATTTTCAGGTTGAAACACAAAATGACAAAATAAAACAAATTAATATACTCTCTCTGTTTTCAGGTTGAATGCAATCTCCATCGAGAATTAATATATCCAGGGATGACATTTTAACGAATGCTTATCAGGCCATGGAGATGGGTTTCCATAGAAATCCTCATTTAGCACAACTGATCCTCTTGAAGCTAAGCTCAGGCCTTTTACTTTGTCTGATCCCTGCAATTCCCATTGGTAATAAAAAATAAAAAACGTCCATGCATGATACAAAAGTTCCCTGTAATCAGTGTTACAAAACTTGCAGGGTTTGTGTGAGTACAGGGTTGCGAGTTTTGCAAAGAATCTGAGTCGATTCACCTTAACTCGCCGAGTCCTTCAGCATGCTGAGCAAACTCGAAACCCTGAGTTTTTGCGAGTGCGATGAAAACCCGTGAATAAAATAGTTTATCATGACAAAATAAATGAGACAGGTATGAATCGATTGATGATGGCTGAACTGTTTCAGCTACCCTGGAAACAGGTAGTTTCTTTCTATCTGCCACAACATTGCAATTTTTTGAGGGTTTTGAAACCCTTTTTCGAGCATATTTACGGAAACCATAAAACAGAACAGAGTGGTCTTTCAAATTGCAACAACAAATTTAGGGTTTATGTTTTCAACACGGCTCTTGCTCTTTCAGATTGCAATAGCAAATTTGGGGTTTGATTCTATATTATGGTAGTAATTTCTTTACCTGATAAAACCTTCGCAACACCTTGCAGCAGTGGATTGATGTGCAGATTGTTTGTGGAACAAGCACGGTTTGGTAAGAAACCCCTTGCAATATTTCAGAAATGAGTAAGAAGCCTCTCCACCTTGAAGCTGACTGAAAGATAAAATCTGAGAGAGCGAGAGAAAAAACCCCAAATTTGCTGTTGCAATCTGAAAAAGCAAGAGAAAAGAAGAAACCCCAGATTTGCCGTTGCAATCTGAAAGAGCGCTCTGTTCCCTTTTTGAAAAAGGGTTTTAAAACCCTCGAAACATTAAAAATATGCATTTCCATGCGAGTTGAAACAGTCCCCCTGGATTCAGGTCTGCCCATCCGATCGCATTTATTGCATCAAAACTCTGATAAACTATTTCACTCGTGGGTTTTGATTGGACTCGCAAAACTATTTCACTGGGTTTCGAGTTTCATGTTTACAAAGCTGAAGAACTTGTACTCAGCGAGTTAAGATAACTCGGCTCGAATGCTTTGCAAAACTCGCAACCTGTGAGTTTCGGGACACTGCTCTACATTTAGTTCATTTGCAGTTTTAAGAAATTTCTTGCAACATGACCTTCCCTTTTTTTGATTTCATCCGATTATTTGAGATTGTTGCATCGGTTTTGCTAAGCAAATTGCTTTAAAGTGTACGATTCACCGCTCCTCCGCCTTATTTTTTGCTTTAGGGCTTGGAAACATTGCATATTCTTACAGTGATTGCTGGTCCAAGTTTTGGACAATCCTTGGCTCTCGTAATTTTCTCTTCGGTAGCTACCGGTATTACACGTTGTAAAATAATTTTTTTTTATAAAAGATTTCCTGTGCAATCAAAGGATATAGTGTTCCCTTTCTACTATGTATTTGTCATTGACTATTCTAGAGGACACTTGTGTGATGAGTTTTTGATATGGAAGAGCAGCATTTAGATATTTGAGGACAACTATAGTACTTGTCTTTAAACCCTTCATTTTGTTTAAGTTTACACTTTATCATACTATTTTTTTTTTCTTACATTTGACATGTACATAGGTCCTTATTACTACGATGTAGTCAGATTAATAAGCTAATGTTTTCTTTTATTTTGACATGTTTCCTGGCTAGGAAATCAAAATTGCTGGGCAAATTTGGTTCATGAGAAACCGGCCTTGAAATTAAAAATCGAGGCTTCTTTCAAGTACATTTTGGTCCTCAAGTTTATTTACAAATGAACATCTTTATGTAAAAAATTTGTTCAAAGTTAATTTTGGTTGTTGGAAAAACATTTTATATGAACAAATTCAAGACATGGGGATTGTTGAATGACTAAATTTTTAGAAATTTCATGGAAGATGAGGAATACATATACATATATATATTGATAGAATGTTTAGAGTGTAGTATTGGAATGGTGTTTGTTTGGTTTGCAAACATTTCCCTGCAGTTTCTCGGAACAAGGATCCAATTTTTATATTGCATGACTAATTATTACTCTTACTGAAACTGAATAGTGAAAGTTTATTTGTTCCATATCTTTTATGTTTTGAAACTAATTGCTGAAGCCTAAAAATTGGTCATAAGCAAACACTTTTAATAACTTCAGCACTAGTGAGAGAGAGATATATTGGCCATCCCTCCTCCGCTTAAGAATGCTGCCTTCTCTTGCTCTTTAATAACTCGTTGTTGGAGACTATTAAGTAGAGGCACCTGGTAAAACAAATGCAAGAAGATATCAAAGGTATTCGTATACAAGTTAGAGGTCGTTTAGGCAGTAGAGAAAGGACCCGAAAAGCCAAAAATAGCAATAGACATAAGATGTTACTTCCAAGTTAATTTGTTAACTTTTCTGGATAATATTTTTCCTCCCTGACTAATAAACCTGATTCGTGTTTTTATAATTAATCTGATCATCTGATTTTATTCTAATAGGTTTTTTCCTAAGAAAACATCACTTACTAGTATTTAGGTAATTTGCAATTTTCCCGGTTATTTTCTCATGAAACTCCCTTCTTTTAATTGTCGAGCCATCCCCATTAAAACAACTCCAACAATTGAGGTTTCTAGATTTAGAGCAAGCTTGTTAAACCATAACAGTGGTAGATATTATTTTAAAGTCTTAAATACAATTAAAAATAAGCACATCCTCAATGCACTACACTATAATTTACTTACACCGAAGTAAATAAACACTGTTTGGATAAGCAGTGAATTAAAATAAAACATATGTGCTGGAACATGAGCAAAACATTTTATAGATTTTCAAATGAAAGCAAAATTTAAAGTAAGGTTGAATATAAATTCAGTACATTAGATAAAATTGAATATGAACAGTAAAGCATATTGGCATCATGGCACCTACCATTTTTGAGAGGGAGATGAAGTTGACACTTGACACTAGTGCTGATACTGGGGTGACACTAAGAATGAAAGCCAGAACCAGCTGTGATCGGTAGTTTTATGATCAGCATTGGTTCAGAAGAATGCTGATTACTTGCCCAGCTCATCCACCTCCATGATCAAGGGTTTGCAAACGTGCTACTATGTCTGTGAGCAATGAGCAGGCAGGTCACCATAGCAAGCGGCAGAGTATCCATGAAAGCCATACATCTTGCTATTGTTGTTATTCTACTGCTGCTCCTATTTCCAAGAGTTGCAGCTTCTACATCTCTGGGAAAATTGCTAAGAAAAAAATTTAACATGGGGAAGTCCCTTATGCATACAAACTCGATTTGTTTCCCAACCTATGAATCTTGGAAAATTTGCACTTATGCTGCAAATTTTTTTGCATCACATTCTTTGCTAGTCTTTTTTTTAATTTAATTTAATTACAAATAATATTTAATAAATCTAAAATACATCTAAAAATAAAGAAAAGTGATTATGTATTTTAGATGTGACATATCTTTAATGTGAAAAATCTTATTTTAGAATATAAAAAATATAATTTAAATAATTTATTATATTTTAATTCAAGTCTTTCCTAGCCTTATTCAATTTGGAAACTAGAAATTGAAAATTTTATTACATCCAAAAAATCAGACTTCTTCTTTCTCTCTCTTTTCTTTCTTAGCTGCCAAATGAGGCCTGATGTCAATGTAATAAGGTGTTCACTCTTGTTGTCATGAACACCAGTTTTGTCTTGTCTTGTAATGATGATCCGGTCACATGGCATCCCATTAGTTTCATTTAGTCAATAATCCCATACTTTCCTCATATTTTGTAAGGAACTCAAGGACGAGTTTTCATTTAGTCATGGGGGTATGATGGGATATTGCATCCCACGCGATATCGCATGCGGCGACATCACGTATGCAATATCGCGTCGTCCCCTGCGATATCGCGTACGTGATATCGTGGTGTGCCGCAAAGTCTATAAATAAGAGGTGGCACTTCTTTGTTTCTCATCCTAAGCTTAGATTGTAGTGAAACTCTCGTAGTTTTTCCTCTCCAGAGATAGAATATTTTCCATGTGCCCGCAGTAAGAACTCCAAAGTGAACGGATCTTTATTCGAGCAGATATTGTACCTGAACACATGTTTGTGTACGACAATAAAGACGAACTTCTTGGATAAACCTTGCAGTGCATGGAATAGGCTAATTAGGACTTTTATTTATTGTTATTTATTGTTTACTATTTAATGCTTTATTAGTTGTTTAATTCTCTCTCAACCCTTCTCTCTTAATTAAGTGCCACAGTATGACCGCTTCGAGCACGTGCGTTACACTTGGTGATCTCAACAACGATTAGCGTTTGGTAGCCAAGGTTGCATTGGTTCAGGGTGTGAATGGTAAGTGAGAAGAGATGCTGACGCTAGGTTAATTAATGCTTAGTTAGTTAGTTAAAGTTGGTCAATTAGTCTCTTCACCCTTTACCTTGTTAGCATAGGAGATAAAACATAAAAAGACATAAAAATCATATACCTCGTACTTGCTTAACCATACACCATGACAACTACAAGTAAGTCTGGGAAGACAACGAATGATTAACCTTAAGTGTTCTATGAGGCATGTAGGCACTTAGTCTGTGGAATTCAACCGGATCGCGCGTGTAATGCTCATATTTGTATGGTTGAGTGTTGGGATGCCTTGCCACTCATCATAGGCACCGTTGTCGAGGACTAAGTGTTTGTGCGCTAAATAGAACATAGGAAATTATCCACATCGTTGGGAGCTTAAACAAACCTTAGGGTTAATTAAACGAAAAATTTATATAACGGTTAAATAGCACACCGAATTAAATAAGATGTCTTCTTCTAACAAGAGCAATTCACCACCTAGGGATTATACTAGAAACAGTCGGCAACATCAAACACATAACGAGATTTGCCAGTTCCTCAATAGCATCGGGTAGTATATACTCATCCCGATGAGTATATTCCAGATTTTACCTTTATCCTCCATCAAGATGAATAGCTGTGATGGAGAGATCTGCAAGGTAGCATAGTATTACCTCTAGATTGTGCAGTCCCCAACATGCTCCTCCGTGCCTTGGCACAAATTGACATGACACAACTTTATGCTGAATATGTTGTAGGTGATTTTGACACAAGGGATTATCATCCCACAGAAGCACAACGTTTAAGGGACTCAAGGCAGGAGAGCCACCACACACTGTTGAAGGGAAAAGAGGTCCCACACGTCCTAAGTGAAATCAGAGATGATGAACCCATTATAATGGGTTCTCTATCAAAGGATGTTCCCCCTCCTAACGATGGTGAGAAGATGGGGTATTAGAACTTACGTTCCACGATACACAACCCTGGTTCTAATCCCCATGAATGCCAATTGTTCACTGAAGGAACAACAACACATGACAAGGATGGGCACTTTGATTGTCATCACGATCGAGGTCGTAGCAGCCGAAGAGAAGGTACGAAGCATCATCATGGCGATGGTTCTCCTTCTTCTTCTCCTTCATCACATCACTCACCCTCTCCTTCCACAGCTGGGTGTAGCCACCAAGAGCATAACGGTGAGGATAAAGGTAGGCAAAACGAGAGACCTCGACGAGAAAGTCGAGAGAGAGGACGAGGGAACTCATGGGAATCAAGGCATCAACGAAGGGAAAGTAGGGAACAACGTAGACATCATAGACGTCATGAAAGAGATGATCATGAAAAACCCCTACTAGCAACCCGGAGTATGCTAGATATTACAGAGGCAATTAGAATGCCCATAAGACATCAAAAGGATAGCCGGATCAAGTGCTTAGACATAAATAACATCCCACACTTTGAGGGAGGATATAATGTTGATTTGCAAAATCATTTACAGGCATTCCACGATGCCTGTGCCTTGTAGAACATAGAAAATGAGTGGCAAAAACTAAAGTTGTTTCCTAGGATACGCATCAAGGAAGTAGAGAGTTGGTACCGATCCTTAGAACCGAAAACCATTAGGAGGTGGAGTACAATGTTAGAACTCTTTAACAATAAATACCAAACGTACTCTAGAGTGTCTAATTTACGTAAGCAGATCCAAGGATGGAAGTAAGGTCATCATGAATCCTTGGATGCTACCATGGGCCGCTACTACGCATTGCTACATCGTTGCTTGGGCCATGGTTACGCACAGCAAGATCAACTCCGCCATCTTGTAGATGGACTAAGGTATGAAACTAGGAGAATCCTTGGGACTTATGCCCAAGGGAGACTATCAGAACTTAGATCCCATGAAATTCATCGCTTGTTGGAGCAAGTAGCCAAAGAAGAAGTGGAGCTACGAAAAAAAGAGAGCGTGGAAGAATACAATCGTGATCTTTCCCTTCGAAAGAAGGGAGTGAAATTTTGCGATGAAGAGGATGAGTCATCACTCGAAGAGTTGGTGAATAGAAAAACCTTGCCGATTCAAAAGCTAACAACAAAAGTATCAGCTAAGATGGATCAATTGTGGGATTCTTTAGACTCTAGACTTGACACTGTCCTGAAAATCGTAGAAGAGTCTATGGAGGAACGAGGTAGTGACTCTGATAAGAAAAAACGGAGAGATTCAAGCCCTGCACGTGACAAGGGTAAGGGGAAAATTACTATCTCCGATGAGGTTGTGAACTTAGACACAGACAACGACAGTGGATGTGAGATCTGCCAATATGACCATCCTAAAGGATGTTGTCCAATCATCTCACATCTACAAGAGTCTGGGGTGTATGTACTTAATCCGAGACTTAACAGACAGCTGACACCCTGAAGGTTACCTTATCCCCAAGGTAACCCAAGACAGTTTCACCAACCATTAATGTACTATCCAAGTGGAACTCTGCCACAATCCATCGGACAACATGAGCAGTGACAACACCCACAATCATGGGAGATGCCACTGCCGAAACAACAGTACCCTTATCGGTAGCTAGACCCATATGGATACTACGTGCAGCAGCTAATTTCTCCAAGTGACTCTATGGATCACACAACTCCCCAACGTCACTACCAAGTTTGAGAATATTTTAGAAGGACTCCTTCTCCTATGGAAGACACCCCACACATGTACCATCCTCCAACTCCATCCATACCTCTTCCACCTGTAGTTCCCATACCACTTGCTCCAACAATGCAAGGGGAACTCCCTACTCAACCGCAGCAATGAAATGCTACGAGAGCCGTAAACATTCAACCCGCTGTTGGTTTTGACAACCATCAGAAAAGAAGACCTTTCTTTCGAACCAAAAGCCTAGACAAGCTCTCACAACAACAAGCGGTTGAGTCTAGGCACACTCCTCCAACATCCAAAACTTCAGGGCTCCCTTCAGTTCAACAACAGGGCTTAACGCATATGGTTATGTTAACACATACCGTTACCTATTGGATCAAGGTAGGCCACCTTCCCAGGAAACTCTTTGATCCTGGAAGCCCCTTAATCTATCTACAAGTCACCGAGAACGAACCACATAAGGCTCTTCTTAACTCAGGTTCCAGAGTCAACTTAATCTCATGAGAAATGTATCAAGCCTGGAACTTGCCACAACTTAAGAAGACCAATATTCAACTTGAGCTGGCTGAACAGTCCATCACCATTCCCTTGGGACTAGTAGAGGACATAGTTACCACTGTGTGTGGTTGGTCATACCCAGATGATTTCCTGGTGATAGAAGTCAATAGTAACAATGGGGGCTTCCCAATTATAATGGGAAGGCAATGGCTAAGTACAATAGATGCGTACCTAGGGATCCACGATCTTTCCTTGGAGATATCTAAGGTAAACATTTATGGAAAGATCGAGAAGAAGAAAGTTCCATGCATCACATACAGTGACTTAGAGGGTGATGACATGGAAGAATGCTCAACATTTCTTCCATGTAATCGGTGTGCCCTAAAAACACAAATACAAAAGTGCCTGTATGTAGCAACCACACAAGTAGTAGACACCCCATGGTTGACAGCTAGTCGAAAGAGCAACCCAATATGCATGGAACAAACTAGGGGCACAACTCATGCTAACAACGAAGGCATAGATACATTGGAATATGAGCGTCACCAACTTCCATCCCTTAACTTGAAAAAATTAATCGAGAGAAGTTGGACACTTCTAAGAAATTCAAATAGACGTTCAATATTTCAGATCTCTCCCTTTCCATTCAGTCATGGGGGAGATGGCCACCTATGCTGATCATTGGAGGCCCTCAGTTCTTTTAAGTTTTTTGTTTTACATGTTTTTGTTTAACACATTTTTGTTTTACACGTTTTTGTTTTACACATTTTTGTTTTACAAATTTTTTTAACTTTTATTGTTTTTGTTTTACAACATCGTTACACTTTTTCATTTCTTTGTGTGTGTGTGTGTTTTTTATCCATCCTATAAGTTTGTCACCTAATAAGTGTTCTTCATGATGGTATGAACTATTTTTCTATTGATTGCTAATGTTTGGTTTTTACCTTTAAGTGATGATGTTGATACTAAGGTATGTCTCTTTTGATATGATTGGCAATGAGTCCACTTCATCCATTCATCCACAAAATTCTATGGTCTCTCTTGGCCTGGAAATGTACGGTCCCTTTTAAATAAGAACTCTAACGAATCGGTGACTGGGCATTTTTCAAACTAAGGAGGGACTCAAGGTCGGAAAAGGGTGTGACTTCAAGGGAATTTGATGCATTTGTGTTTGCCATTCTCTTGGGTGCTTGGATGTTTTCTTCTTGAGTTTTCTTGCTATTTTTACATTACCTAATTATCGGGAAGCTGAGCCAATAAAAATAACAAAGTCTTTGCATGGTGTGGTTCTCATGCATAAACACATAAAATAAAATAAAATAAAAAGAAAAAAACAGTGAGAATTCAAAGCACACCCCTTAGACAAAATAATCCTTTGGGATACAAGCATTGGTTATGGAACTAAAATAAAAATGTTCCCTCTAACTAAGGCCCTTCTTGCTTCCCATTCTCTCCTCCTTTGTTTTGTCGGAATGGTCGTGGCTCTTGGGTGAAGGAATTCTTGTTATTCAAGGGGATGGATTGGCTGAATGCATTGATGCGAAGTCACTGGATGTGGTTGGGTTGAGGCCAGACTTGGAATGGGATTTACTAAGTCACATTAATCATGCAATACACAAGGGGCTATCCACCATCTTATTCTTGAGATTCCATTCCATCCTATTCTCTCCATCCTTCTCTCCATTGTTTACCTCATTGCCGGTTGTATCATTAGTGTATATCTTGGTGGATACATTGTTTCCTTTTTGGTAAATTCTTGCG
>MNCI01017751.1:113149-140322 GCA_015680685.1 Gnetum montanum | reverse complement strand
CCTCACTCTGGACTAAACCATACGTGACAAAGCAAATACTAGTCTAGGTGGGAAGACAATGAACTGCGATCAACGTGTAACTATCTAGATACCATGACTAGCCTATCCACGGAGTTTGACTAGCTCGTGTGTGAACGCTCATATTCGTATGGTTGAGTGTGGGGATACCTCGTCACTCATCACATCTCGACAAATTTCCTTAGATCCAATGAACCTGGGGTGAAAGACCTGGGGACTACACCTCTAAGTAAGCATTGCTACCACTTTAAATACTTAGAAGGAAACATGTCACACATAGCTTCATAATATAAAAGAGCAAACACCTTTAGGAAAACCTCTAAACTTTGAATATGGACTTAGCAAAAAAGTACCCAAACAACCGTATAGACATCATTGGTGGGAAGGGAACAATGTATTTAAAGGAGTGCCTCACATCCAAACCCCTCACAATTTTGTATAAGGTTCATCATTGCATCACACCATGACTATCCAATCTAGGCTATCTACATATTTGTGACCATCATAAAATGAGGGCCATATAGTTCTCCGAGGGTAACATGAAGATAACTAAGAGTGGGAACAACTAGAGGGAGTCCTATTGCTTGCTTGGTACTACCAAGCTAGGATAGGTTTTTTAACACCTAAGTGCCATCCACTGATACTTAAGAGTGTTCCATGGCTCCCAAACCATGGGGAGTGCTGAGTGACAAGGTACCCCTATGCCCAACCATATGAATCAAAAGCATTCATGTGCGATATGATTGGATTCCATTGATCTTAAGTTCTTAAGTACATTGGTTCTAAGATGCAAAATCTAATTGGAACATTTTTTGTCTTCTTAGTTCCACTCATGAGATACAAGTATATGGTTAAGTGCAACTGGGCTATATGATTTTTATCATTTTGTATTTTATAAGTTTAATCACCTAAAATAAGAATGAAAGGTATAGGAATTTAATATCTATTAATCTACTACCTAGCTAGCCTAACACAAGTACCTATTTCCACTCCCCAGACACATCCTAAATGCATGTAGCACTGTTGGGTTACCAAACGTTAAGCATTTCTAAGTTATCAAGTGCTACACGTATGCTCAAAGTGGTCATGCTTGTGTTCATTAACAATTAGAAATTAATTGCTAAATGAAAATGCATTAAACTGAAGTGCATGAATATCAAATGCATCAAGAAAACATTAATCTATTCTCAGTGCTGCAAGGATTATCAAAAGGGTTCATTTTTATTCTCATCACATTGCTGTGCTAAGGTACATTAGTGCTCTAACAAAGATCCATACACACTTAGACTCCTGCTACAGGCACTTGGAAAATATTTTAACTTTGAAAAAAAAAATTGCAAGAGCTTTGCTATCTATGAAAAAAATTGATCTCAAAATCATGAGCCCAAGTGCTATATTTATAGGCTGGCATATACCCCGCGATATTGGATATTTGACATTGTGTTTTGGGATTTGATATCACATACCTGATATTGGAGCTAGTCAATACATGATTCATCATACCCCCACGAATGAATGAAAGCTCATCCTCAAGTGAAGAAGAGGAGAAATAAGTTCCTTACAAAATATTAGGAAGGTATAGAATTATTAACTAACATGCAAACTAACTTATGTAAAACAAACAAACTTCTAAGTGTACCGATTACAATGTTTCACAAAATTGGGTGTTCATGATAAGAGAAGAGAACATCCTAGACAAAACTGACATCCACTCCTATAGCAGTTGAAGAGTGAGGAAGAAGATTAAATGATAATGAAGAGTCCTCGTCACAAGGTGTTGCTACTGCTACTTCCTTTGTGAGGACAATCCTGCATTCAATTTGTGCATTTTGTCCATGCTTTCCACTGCAATCACAACAAAATCATGGATTAGTATGCAATGTGTAACATATAGCTTTCAAGTAGTGGTTGTTCTTGGCTAGGTTGTGATTAGGGTGGATTAATTCTATTAGTAGTGTTAGTGAGACAATTGAAAAATAGGGTATCATGAATAAGTGGTCCATTAAACTTAAAAAAGTTCAAATGTGAGGAAATGCTTGAAGAGTGTTTAAGAATTCACAATAGTAACTATAAAAGGTTTCACTAAAAAATGTTGTGAAGATGTGCATAATTGGATGCCATTAATGAGGTAAACAAAAGGATTTGATTATAAGAGTGTCTAAGGATAAAGAACTTAACTAACCCAATCAAAAGATATGTAAGTGAATCCTTCCCAAAGCATGCATAAGCCTTTTATTGCCCTTACATAATTGCAAATCAAGGAGTCCATGGGCCCCATGGTTGACAAATGATTATGGAAGGTTAAGTATAAAAACCCGAAAGAAACTACATAAAAATTTTGACACATCAAACCAAGACATCAAACAAGAACATGAAATTGGTAGTGAGGTGAGACATGGAAAGCATAGATGGATGAGAGAGAGACTGGAATGAAGTTTCTGATTAAGGTTACATAAAGTCCCTTGTGAATTTTATGGTTAAATGACTTGATAAAATTCATCCTTAGTCTAGACCAAAACCAACCATGTTCAATAACTTTGCATCACCATTTTAAGACCAATCCACCCCCTTGAGACACAAGAGTGCTTCCACAGAACAACCACTATTCCTTATTAGAGAAGAAAAGAGAAGTAGGAAGTGAGGAACGGCCTTAGTTAGAAGGGACCTTCAGGCATGGGTAACATGTCTTTCTAGTTCCATAACTAGTGCTTGTACCCCATTTATTTTTTCTAAGGTATGTGCTTTGAATTTCCATCATTTTTTATGATAACCACACCATGCAAAGACTTCTTCAACTTCCTTTTATTGGTCAACACAAAATGGTAAGAAATCCATGAAAACACACATGCACCCAAGTAAGTAGAAAGGCACAAAGAATATTGAATCCCCTTGAAGCCACAACTTGTTCAAACCTATGAATCCTTTCTAATTCTGGAAACTAACAAAGTCACAAATTTGTTGTAGTCTTATTAATGAAAAATGGGATTGCATATTTCCAGAACAAGAAAAACCATAGATTTTGTGGATTGATGGATGTTGTGGACTTAGTACCTATTGCATGAAAAGAAACCATGTCCTCATTAATAACAAAATTCAAAGCTAGAATCCATACACCAACAATAAAATAACAAAATAGTATATGCTACCATCAAGTAATGAATTGCCACTATGCCTAGCACTTATTAACAAAAAGTTAGAAAATCATGCTAGAATAAAAGAAAATATAAAAGAAAGTGTAAAATATTCAAGAAATAGCAAATGTACTAATGATGTTATAAAAAAAATTAGAAAGGATTAATAACATGAAAAAAAGAAGATGTAAAACAAAAATATGTAAAACAGAAAGGGTGAAAAACTAAGGAGCTGCTTATATAGTTAACATGGATGACCATCTTATCCATGAGTGAGTTGAAAGGAGGAAATCTGAAATATTGAGCATGGTTGTCCATTCGATGAGGTGTATGTTGTATTATCCAGCTTAGGCTCATGGAAAGGTTTGAATTATTGTATGTTGACTAGCTATTTTCTATTTGGACTCTCAAGTTTGTAGATCATCATGGCCCCAAAAGGATAAGTTTCATATATTATATAAGGTCCTTCCTACAATGTTTGAACTTAGTTTTTTAAGGTACATATATGGGATTCTAGTAGATAACCTTATCTCCCAGATGAAATTTGACTTTCCTAATTTTAAGCTCATGGCACTTTTTGTTGAAGGTCATGTGCAACTTGTTATATGATAGGGCCTCTAATTGATTTTCATCTAGCAAGTTGAGATTCATTAATCTTTCTTTTTATGCTAGACTTAAGTCAAGCTTGAGGTCACAGGCTATTGAAAGTGTACAAAGCTTGGATTAAATAGAAAGTGTCGGGAATTTTCCATACACAAGCTCATAGGGAGAGTAGCCTATAGGAAGTTTCCATGTTGAGTAGTAGGCCCAAAGGGCATTGTTGAGTTTTGTACTCCAATCTTTCCTATATTTGCTAATAGTTCTTGTTAGAATCCTTGTTATTTTTCTATTGGTAATCTTAGCTTGACCATTGGCTTGGGGGTGGTAGGATGTTGTGAGTTTATGTTCAATCTTCAGGCATTGCATGAGCTTCCAAAAGATAGTGGTTGTAAAGTGAGTTCCATTATTAGAAATTAATGCATGTGGCACACCAAACCTATTTACAAAAATTTATTATAAAAATTGAATAGTAGCAGAAGATGTATAGTCGGTGATAGCTGTTGCTTTTGCCCATTTTGTACAATAGTCAACAACGACTATGATGTACACCTTTCTATTTGACATGGGTGTGATGGGACCCATGAAATTAATGCCCAAGATGTCAAAGGGTTCCAATGGTTGAATCCATTATTGAGGTTCCTCCATTTGAGTAGTCATTCCACCATCTTATTGGTAGAGTTCACAAGAGTTGACATATTGATGAGCATCCCTGAAAATTATTAGCCAATAGTATCCTACCATCAGGATTTTAATGGTTGTGCATCTCCTAGCATAGTGTCCCCCCACTAGGACCTTCATGAGAATTTTGGAGAACATGTAGTTGATCAGCATTAGGGACACACCAATGAACTAGGCCATTGGTGCACACCCTGTAAAGGTGTTTGTTGATCTCCATGAAGTGTTTTACTTGGTAAAGAAACTATTGTTTCTTTTGGTGGTCCAAACCTTGTGGCATCTCTTCAGTGAGAAGATAGGTAGAATTCCATCATACCAATTAGGTTCATTGGGAAATTTTTTAGTCATAGCTCCAACAAAGAGAAGTTAATCAAGAAACATATCAGATAGTGGGTTCTCCTTCTCTTTGTTGTCCCATCGTAATCGAGACAAGTGGTCAACAACCACTTTCTTAGTGTCCTTTTGATCTACCATCATAAGGTTGAATTCCTATAAGATCACTAGCCATCATCTAATATGAGGGCTCACTATTGGCTTGTTCATCAGGAAGTGGATGACACTATGGTCTGTGTGCACAAACACTTTGTATCCAAGAACATAGTGCATGAACTTCTTTAGAGCAAACACCACTATTATCAGTTATTTTTCTGTAGTGGTGTAGTTCAGTTGTGCATCCACAATGCTTTAGTTAGTGTAGTGGATGTAATATGGACATTTCTTGTCATCCATCTACATAAGCATAGCTCCCAAGGCATAATTTGATGCATCCATCATAACATGAAATGGTTTGGACTAGTTAGGTGCTTGTCGGATTGGAGTTTCTACAAGTTTTACTTTTAGCTATTGGAATGCTTGTTCACATTCCATGGTTTAGAAAAATGGAACATCTTTCTTTGTCAACTTTACCAATGGTTTTGTGATCTTAGAGAAATTCTCTATGAATCACTAGTAGTAGCTAGTATATCCAAAGAATGACTAAACATCTCTAATAGTTTCTATTTGGTAGGTTATTCCTTGGATGACCCTTATTTTATTGGAGTTAACCTCAATTCCTACTTATGATATTTTGTGCCCCAACACAATATCCTCTTGGACCATCAAATGACCTTTTTGCCAATTGAGCCACAAGTTTGTTTCAACACATCATTTTAAAACTTAGTGTGACATCCCATCCCTAGATTTCATGGGAAATATCAAATATACAATGTACTAGATGTTATGCATATAAAGAAAATATACCAATGCAAAATATAAGTGATATTCAACATTATGTATAAAGGAAATAATAGGAAAAATGCAGAAAATGAAAGAAAAGAATGCTTTATTGATATGGAAAAGTGTATTGGGATCGTGCTTTAAGAGTGTTCCTTGGGGTTTCTTCCTTTGACATATATTCCTTAGAGGCAATCCAGCACTACCACCACGATTATGCCTATAACCCAGCTAGAAGGGATGGCCAATCCACTTCCTATCCCGCTTCACCCGACTTCTTGTGACTTGCCTATACCAGCTTCACCACCCCATGACTTGCCTATACTGTCTCCACCATTCCCATGCTAGCATGACCTCTAACCCTAGGTATAAATGCCTTCTGTCAAACCCCCAAAGGTTAACTCAAGAGACACGTCCATTATTACAACATGTCCTTTCGAGTCTTAATCACAACTATCCTTTCAGGTCTTATTAAGATAACAATAACATTTGTTATGAAGAGACACCATCTTCATTATGCAACCACATCATTTGAGAATGGGATGTGATAATCTACCACCCTTAGGTTTCAGTCATCCTCGAATGAATCCACATTCTCTATCTTTTTTTAGCTTCAATTTCTTTCATGATCCTATGCTCCAATAATTTGATTTCTTCTTTGAACTTGAAGTAATTTCTTACTTATTCTACAAAAAAAATATATGTGAGAAAAGTATATGGAAAATTAAGTATTACTTTCTTGATACTTACTTCATTTTCCAAGATAATGATAAGAGTGAATTAAAGATCTACCAACTACCAATCACCAGTTCTAACTAGGGTCACACAATGTGCAACTCATATCTAGTTATCTAAGTGAAGGCAAGGAAAATTCTTTATTCCCAACTTGCATTTCCTTAGATATTTTATTAATCAAATTGAAATATAAATTAAATAATGAATAAAATAATAAGATCATCAAATAAAAGCAAGAGTGAGATACTTGTTGATCTTGATCAAGCTTATGAACTGATGGGAGTAATTGTAATTCTACCATAAGTGGTATGTGATCAGATGGTCTTATTTGGGATGGCAAGGCTTGATCTTGATTCTTCTCAACTTCTTCTATAGAAATAAACTCTAGTAACTTGGTAACTTGAAAGAATTGGGCATCATAACAAATATAATCCAAAGTATCAATGAAGAATGTTGTTCATCCATCTTCATTAATCATTGTAGAGTAATTTGTAAACTATGGTTCTTGATGAGTGGTATCCATCAACATCATCTATTCCTGAATTCTAGAATCTAATTTATCTACTAAAGATTCAAAGTAAGCAGAATATGCACTGCCTAATGGAATTGCATGCTGAATTGATGGAAACATCTTCTTTAAGTCAAGTTCATCTTCCAAATATTTCTTTACAAATCCATATTTTAAGAATTGATAAATACTACTTTCAACTTTTGCATTGAAGTCTCCAAACAGAATAAATGAAACTAGATTGGTACAACTTAGGAATAACTTTTTCTTCAAAGTTTCTTCTATTTGCTTAATCAAGTATGCTCCTTGACAAATTCTAACATCTGAACATGTTGGTTTGGCAATTAAATGTGTTAACCATGCATACACATTTTCCTAATAGATGAACTTTTAGAATCACTACAAGGGCTATGTGTTTTTTTCCAAAATATTGATTGTTCTTTCTCTTCCATTACTTAATGTTTTGGAATTTCAAAAATGATATTTTCTAAACTCCATTCAAATCTTTCTACCAATTCAAACTTGGATTCCTTATAAAATATCACACAACCATCCATGTTGTAATTTCTACAATATGTTAATCTGTACGGCTCAAAAGAAGAACTTTCGCAAGAACCTTTTTGCTTATAAATACCTTTGTATCCCATCTCTTCCAAATTGAGTTGGAACTAATATAGAAATTTCCATGGTAAGACTTCTTGTAAGCACAAGACATCAATATTCAAATCTTTTAACTCTACTAAAATGCGTGGGTATCGATATTCATGCCAATCTAAGGCCCATGATGGACATAGCAAATATTTTTTCTCACTCACGAGGGATCTTGCAAGCACATTGTATGTTGCAACTTTCATTCATATTCTTGGATTCTTGTTTGGATCATTTCTCTTCATGAGTATCATACTTGTCAAAATGACATTTTGAGTGTCCAAGTTGTTTTGTCCTATGTTTTGATTGTAGGATGGATTAATATACCCTTTTTTTGATGGTTGAAGATTGTTTTGTTTCTTAAAATAATTCTCCAACTAGTACATCAACTGATCATTGACTAATACATTGACTAATAATAACTACATCAACTAAATAACTCTGTTATTTATTTTTATAATTATATTATATAATTTTAGTAATATATAATTACATTACATGACTTTTTAGTAATATTTAACTATGTTATTTTTGATGACCTTTCTAGCCCCCTTGAGAACACTGACTTCTATAGTGTAACTAATGAGATGCCATAGTGATCTTAAGACTATCTACAAAGGTTATGCACTAAATCTTAGAGCCTAAAAGGTTAAATTTATAATATCATTGAATTATAGGGTGCTCAAATGATAAATCTAGCCTCATCATGAAGTTTAGAATGATAAAAAAAATGTTAGAAATGACTATTCATATGTTGAAAATAAACATCGTATGCTTGAGTGATGCCAAAATTAAACTTTTGAGGATCTCAAGGTGCTATATTGGGCAAGGAGTAAAAACTAATTTTTGGGGTTCCCTTGGATGGATCTGAGTTTACCATTGTGTCCAGAAGGTTAAAAACTATAGGAAATGACTCTTCATTTGTCGAAAAAAATTTTCAAAATCAAAAGTTATGGCTTTTGGAGTCTAGGGCCTTTGGCACGC
Organism: Gnetum montanum; assembly: GCA_015680685.1. NCBI lineage: Eukaryota > Viridiplantae > Streptophyta > Gnetopsida > Gnetales > Gnetaceae > Gnetum > Gnetum montanum. The sequence goes on along the minus strand of MNCI01017751.1, from coordinate 131,811 downwards.
AAACAAAACTTCCTAAGAGGTCACCAATCCCAGTTCTACTCTAGAACAAACATGCTTAATTGTGGAATTTTTATCTCTATTGCTGCCACTATGCCAAATTCTGATTTTGAAAACTATTTTTATAGGTTCCTAATTTAAAATAATAGTTTAATGATGAAAATTTGATTTTTCCATTAATTTATGGGAATTTCAAATTTTTCTATCAATTGACAAACAATTGAAAATTTTCCGTCATATAATGGAGAATTTTTCATTTCGTTGTGAATGGCAGAAATGGCCATGATGATGTGCCATTTCAAGGTTCACAGGATGATGCTGGAGGTATTGATGGATGGCATGAGAGGCAGTGATGGACAACATAGAAGGTAGTGATGGGCAGCATGGGAGGCAATGATGGGTGGCACAAGAGGTAGTGATAGGTGACATAGGAGGTAGTGATGAACAACATAAAAGGTAGTGATGGGCGACATAAGAGGTAGTGATGGATGACATGGCAGGTAGTGATGGATGATGTAGGAGGTAGTGATGGGCAGTGTAGGAGGCGAGATGCGGTGTAGGGTGGCGTCGTAGGCGCAGTTGCAGGTGGTAGGGTGTGGGCGTTTAAGGTTGCACAGTGTAGGATGGAAGACTATGCAGGTGACACATGTAGTAGTGGTGGTGTGGTAGCAATGAAAGGTAGTGGTGAAAGGCAACGGGGGTGCTGGCGGCAGGTACTATGACAGCGGCAGTTGACATGCAATGTAGTTAACAACAGTAGCATAGGTGCCAAAAAAATGGCAAGTGGCAGTGAAAAATGTGGTGAAAGTTTTGGCAGATTCTGAAAGTGAGGATTTCAGATGGCAACTTGCATAGGCTTGCATGGGTGATCAGAGCAAATGACAGCGAACAAAGGTGTAGATGGCAGCAAGTGGCACAGGTGATCAATAGAGGCTATGTAGCGGCAATTGAAGTGTAGACGATAGATGACGGCAAAGGCATGAGCGATGATGGTAGAGGCATGCAAGTGCAATGGCAGAGGTGCATCAGTGGTGGTGGCAAAGGCATGCGGTGTAGTTTTCTTTTGTTTGCCCTTGGGGGCTAACCCTAAGGGCTAGATTTAGTAGCTGCGACTAGCCGCGGCCTTGTCGCAACCTGGTCGTGGTCTGCCAGTGGCTGGCCCCAGGCATAGCCAATTTTATATATATATATATATAATGGATTTTAAATGTGGGGGGTTGGGGTTTGAACCCATGACCTCCTATTTAAAAAAAATTAATTTTTTAGAATTTTTTATTATTATTTTATTCCACCTTGCCTCGATGGTTGACATGGTGGTTTAGCCAATGATAGGATAAGGGTTCAATGTGGATAAATGAAAATTTTGGGTTGCCTTCTGATCTTAAAATTATTTTTTCTTCAAATAATAAATTAATAAATTAATATTATTTTAATGCACATATAACAAAAAAATTTAAATGTCAATATCTCCCAAATCATAAGTTCGATTGAGATGAAATTTGTATTGTTGGAATCATCTCGATGAGTACTATGTGTTGGACATAGTTTTATGGTTCAAAATGAAGTTGATTTTTCAAGATTTAAAAGAATCAAAGTTGCCTATTTTGTTGGATTGACATTTCTAGACTAACATACAATAACTTGGAATCTTCTAGATTACTTGGATAGTAAATTTCAACAAAAAAAATCAATTTAGGTCATGGTTACTAACTTTCTTGAAAGAAATTTAACAATAATCCTAATCGATTAATAATTATAGTATCAAGATGGGTAAGAGTTACTTGGATTAGTGTATCATTATCTTACCAACATCTCTTGTAATTGATAAATTTTGATGAGATGCGATCAAATCTTCATTGGTTAATGATATTCATGAAAGAAATTTTGTTGGTTGTTGGGATTTAGATGCCTAATCCATTGTTTGTAAAGTCAATAGAAAGGTATCTTCTAACTTGCATCACAAATATATGGTACATCTGGTGATGATCAATGGCTTTCTTTGTGTTGTGGCATCAAGGTTCTTCGTTTGATTCATGTTGTAGTTGGTCCATCATTTTGAATGACCCTTTGGATCGTGGTTTGCTTTGATATCAATTGTGACATCCTGTCCCTAGATGTTACGGCAAATGTTAAATACATGATATATTAGACGTTATGCATACAAGGAAAATACCAATGTGAAATATAAGTGATATTCAACATTATGTATAAAGGAAATAATAGGAAAAATGTTAAAAAAAGAAAAGAATGCTTTATTGATATGTATTCAGATTGTGCTTTGACAGTGTTTCTTAGGGTTTTCTTCCTTTGGCATCTATTCCTTAGAGGCAATCCAACACTACCACCACGGTTAGGCCTATAACCCAGTCAGAAGGGATGGGTAGTCCACTTCTTGTTCCACTTCACCTTACTTCCTATGACTTGCCTATACCGGCTTCGCCACCCCACGACTTGCTTGTATTGGCTCTACCATTCCCATGCTGGCACTACCTCTAACACCAAGTATAAATGCCTTCAGTGAAACCCCCAAAGGTTGCCTCAAGAGACATATATATTATTACAACATGCCCTTTCGGGTCTTAATCATAACTACCCTCTTAGGTCTTGTTAAGATAACAATAACATTTATTATGAAGAGACACCATCTTCATTAGGTAACCGCATCATTTGGAAATGGGAACGTGACACTTAAGGTGGTCTAAGGCTTCCTCAAATGTAGCTCCATAGGTGGAGAAGTTGTCTATGAAGGCTTCCACACCACTACCAATTTGCTATTGAAAAATGTTTACAACCAAGCGTTGAAAGGTAGTAGGGGCATTGCATAGACCAAAAGGCATCTTACAATATGCAAAAGTCCCCCAAGGACTTGTGAATGCTGTTTTGGCTTGGTCCTTTGGTGTGATATAGATTTGGTTATAGTTGCTATAATCATTCAGAAAACTATAGTAGCAATGTTTAGATATTGTGTTTAATACCTGATCAATGAATGACAGTGAAAAGTGGTCCTTGAATGTTGCCATATTCAGTAGCTGAAAATCGATGCAAACCTATCATTGTATGTGATGCATGGAACTTGCTTCTTATTAATCTTTCCAAATGCATTTTTTAAAGATATTTCTAGGGAAAGATCTTTGATGTCCATTCTTGCATCAATGGTGCTTAGCAATGCCCTTCCCATGATGATTGGAAAGTCCCCTTTATAGTTCTCCACCTTGATCACTAGGAAATTAGTAGAATATGACCACCTAGAGATAGTGGTCACAATGTCTTCTACCAGTCCCAATTGAATAATGATGGACTAGTTTGCCAATTCTAATATGATATTACTCTTTTTTAAAGAAGGCAAGTTCTATGTAGTATACATCTCATGAGAGATCAAGGTGACACTAAAACTAGAATCAAGAAGAGCCTTACAGGAACTCCTCTATGCTCCACTCCTCTTTTCTAGTTTTCTCTTCTCTTTTTATCTATTTTGATATCCTTTTCTTCCTTTGTGAAATATTTTCCCTTCTTTCCTACTTTTATTAATTGTAATGAAATCTATGTTTTACATTTTTACAATGTAATAAAGTGAAATAAACATTTCTACGTTGTCTTTTATTCTAACATCTAGAGTAGTTCATCATTCTAATATTACCAATAGTATTCCTCATTTATCATTATATTATTTTATCATTTCATTAGTTATCGCTAAATTCTAGAATATTTTTTTTATTATCTTTATATCATGGGATCCTTCAATCCTCATTTATGATTATAGGTCAAGGCATTATCTATATTGTCTTGTTTGAGTTGTTGTGTGAAGTGTTTATAGAACTAAAATACCTATTCCTTCATGGATTAAGACCAAGTTAAATTTTTACACTAGTAAACTCATATAGTTGGAAGTAACATGCTTTTTTTAAGGTTAAAGCTAGCAATATTTCATATCATGTCTAAGATTTTGTAAACTACTTTTCCTCTTTCCTTTAGTTTTTATTACTTCATAATTTATTTTTCATTTATTTTCTTATTGTGAAACAAACTCTATTTTTTTCATTGTTCCTATTCTTCTAGTTTAAGCTTTGGTTTCTAATATTAGAGTTTAGGAACCATTAATGAAGAAAACTCAAGTATGTTATGAATAACTTATGTTACTTGTACAAATCCTTTATACTACTCTAGTAATACATGAAGAAGGCATCTCATGAGTTCATCACTTAAAAATTTCTCATCTTTTACTTACAATTAGAGAATCATTAAATTCACTTTTTCATAAAATTAACAATTTTTTATTGGGTTTAATTTTCACCATCATTAACTTAGTCTAAGAATAATCCTACTTAGCATTATTAGTCTTTTCAAACATGATATTGAGATGTTTCCACATCATTGGTACATTATCTAATTTATATACCTACTTAGAAACTTCATTTAAAAGATATAATATTTAGTTTTAATCCTAATGCATTACAACTCCATTCTATAATTTAAATTTTGTGTCTATTAGAAACATTGGATTTGAGACAATCCCATAGTTTATTTATTTACCTCTAGAAGAACTAATATTCTTTTCAACAAGTTCCTATAATTATTTTATAGTTAGCTTCTAACTTTTTATTATCTTAAATTTTCCTACCTGGATCTCAAAACATTCTTATCATTGTTATATTAAAAATATATATTACATTGACAACATTTGTTTTATATTTAACCTCATAGCAATAAGGCTTTACCTTCTTGCCTTGTCTTACAAGTGTAGTAGTAATGAAGTAGTCTTGTGGTTGGCTTACATCTACCCTACTCTTATGGATAAGGTTGTGGTACTAGCTACAAATTTTCTTGCAATGAATGCAATAAAACATCCATATTATATTTTTTTTGAAAAAATTCAATCTCTACCATCCACAACTTTCCCATTACAAATGACTAGTTCAAGGATTGTAAAAACATAGAGTCATGCTCATTGAATTAGAAACTTAGATAATGTGATCCTAACATGTAGTTGTGAGAGTTTAACAAAATTGAAATCACATGTGTATAACTTTAGGATGTTGAAATTAAAAATAAAAAATAAAGCAAATAAGAGAAAACCAAGTCATCTACCATTATGTTAGATGCTTCATTATTAAAGAGAAACATATGTCTTTGTTTATAACATAAGAAAGTGGTAAAAATGTAAGAAAAGTAGGTAAATACTTGTAACTCCACTTGCAAACCAACATGAGTTTTTATAACTAATTACCATAACATGTTAATGAAATTAATTGCTTTATTGAAATTTAAACTAAAACCAAAAAATCTTTTGGATCTATTAAACTACACTAGTTTCAAAATTCAAAAATCCTTTTATGGAAGTTTTTTATCCATAACATAGCATTGCCAACTAGAATCAAGCTTGTGTCTTGGTTTCCGATGTGAAGACTCTTCCCACTAAGGAAAAAACTCATTATTTATTAAGCAATTATTATTACAAACTTATAAAATATAATGCTTCATAACAATGATAATTTTATACAATGGTTACAACATAGAAATTAATGAACTGTCTATTGGTTAGCTACATCAACACATCCCCATCCATGCAATCTTGTCACTGCATCCTTTGATGCATTGATGCATATGTGTTGACTAGGATACAATCAAAACCTATATAAATGTATACACTATCTGCATTTATGACATCTTTAGGCATTGGCTTAGCAAATCTCTTGTTGTTTGTTTTCATATGACTTATCCAAATTTCCTTATGACTATAGTGTGGATTAAATTAATTGTATAAAGTTTTATTTGAGTGCATGATGTACTTTGACACTTCTGCATAATGGCAATAAAATCAAGATTGGTTCCTTTCAGTGTAGCACTTGGATTAGCACTTAGTTTATTTTCAAGCAATTTACTATAAATGTATTTTACTTTCCTATAGTTATAAAATTAATATTCTATTCCTATAACCACATGAGTATAACCCTTTGAGCATGATATATATTAATGCTTGGTAATGCTAGTAGTTTATACTTGGTATGCCTAATAGTACACACTTAGTAACCAAGCAGGATTTATATAGGTTCAAGATATGTACGGAAAGTGTGAATAGGTACTTTATGCTTAGGATAGCTTATTCTACTCTTACTCCCATAGATTAGAAATTAATATTTTCTTTTCTTTGTCATTTCAATATTTTAATAATAAAAATAACAAAAATAAAAAATATCTTATACCTCAATCTTACTTAACCATACCCACCAAGCTAGCACATGTGATGATTGAAAAAACAACAACCAACAACATCCTACATAATTATCAAGGATACTATTAGCCCAAAGTTTCACAAAATTTGACTTGATCACCTAGACATGCTTGTGATTCATATGGTTGAGCATAGGAAACACTTACCACTCATCATTAGTACTATTACTAGAAAACTATTATGCACTAAGTGTTCTAGATAATTAAATTATATAAAGATCATTATAGGAACATAATGAATCACCATTAGAAAAACTAATAATATCTTATTAAAGGCATACTAAAAAAATAAAATTAAAAGATGTTTTTTTCTCACAAGGCTGATTCTCCACCTATGAATGATTCTACAAAGAAACATGATAGAACAAGAAAAAAACTTAGATGAATTACCCAATAATTCGAAGTAGTCTATATCAATCCAAATCCATACTATTTGGATTTCACTTTCATCCTTCACCAGGATGAGTAGCTACAATGAATAGACTTGGAGGGAAACATTGTGTTGCCACCCAATTGAGCCATGCTATGAATATTCATAGTAACATTGATCAAGCTAGAACTTGAAGTAGCAGCTCTGGAGTACCAAGTGATGAATCACTTCTTTAAAGATTATTAACCTATGGAGGCCCAACTTTCAAAAAAACAAACTCATGGTGGCCTGCCATAAAGCCTCTAAGGGCAAAAGGATGTTGATCATACTAACGTTGTAGTCAAATAAGGAGGACACTGAATATCCATCAGGGTAATCATAACACCAAGTTCCTTCTCCCTTTGGTGAAGATAACATGACCCATTAATGATTACATTCTATTTGGACAAGAAACCAAGGCAATAAGAGAGTTGAACCCAAAAGCAGGGGAGCCTCAAGGCCAAGGTCTCCTAGTTAACAAAGAAGATAACAACTAAGGGATCAAAGAAGGAGATTAAGCTAGCACAACTCTATTAGCTCTCCATGCTTACCATCTCCTCATTGTTGAGATCTAATGAGGTTGAATGTGATTGAGACCATAGGGAAAATGATCAAAGCCAAGGTGGAGATGATAGAAGATCCCATCACAAAGATATAAGGAGGAAACATAGACAAGAACAAGAAGAAAAGGAACATCATCAAGAAATAAGGTATAATAGGCCACATCATAGGAGGCATGATCATGAGAGGGATCACAATGAATAAGACAACTATGATGAACAATTTTGTTTTAGAAGAAGTGTAGTTAACATTTGTGAGGTGGTTCATATTTTCACTAGACATCAAAGGTATAGCGAGATAAAATGGCTTAACATGAACCATATTCCTAAATTTGAGGAGGGTCATAATGCTAATATGAAACACTATATGTAAGTCTTCTATGATGCTTGTACCTTGCAAAACATTGAAAATAACTAGAAGAATCCTAAGTTATATTCTAGTACACTCATAAGGGAAGCTAAACGTTAGCACCATTCCTTAGAATCAAAATCTATTTGTAGATGGAGTACAATGATAGTGCTATTCAATGAAAAGTATTAGACATATTCCAGGATGTCAAAATTGAGAAAATATATTCAAGAGTGAAAAAAAGACAACCATGAGTCCCTTAATGTAGCCTTGGATAGGTACTATTCTTTGCTACAGTAGTGGCCAGGCCATGGTTTCTTTCAAAGGAAGCAACTTCACCACATCATAGATAGAAATAAAACTAGAAAGCCTCTTGGGATCTATACCTAGGGAAGACTATAAAAAATAAGGGTCCATTAGATCCAAAGNAAGATAGTTAAAAAGAAAGAGAAAGTGAAGAGGAGTACAATAGAGACCCCTCCATCTACAAAAAGGAGGCCCATCTCTATGACATAGAGGAGGAAGCACCATTAGAAAATGTTGTGCAAAGAAAGACCTTACTGAATCAAAAATATATCATGAAGATATTGACCAAGTTGGATAAGATATGAGATTCTCTAAATGAGAAGTTCCAAACCATACTTAAAATCATGGAGGAGAAAACAAAAGAAGTGTAACATACTATCCTACCATACCTAGCTAGGATGAAGTGATACTTAGGATCGTTAATAATAATAACATAGTAGAAGCATGAAAAAATAACAAACTAGTGATGCATCAAAATACATTAAGAATAAACCACTTAATATATTAATGTATATATAAATCCATGTTGAACCAAATACCAAACATATACATTAATTCATAAAACAACGTGTCTCTATGTAAATCAAAAATTTGTACTATTTTGATAGGATACAAAAACACATAAACATCATCTACATAAGGATACAGTGAAGGTCATAAAAACATGAATAGTTCACAAAACTATACATGACAATATATATCAACCAATCCTTGAAGATTTTTCTCTTATATGCTCTATCTCAATTCTCTCCTACATCCCTATGGCTTTCACTTTTATCTAAATAAAATTAGTATAAAATTGAGTGAGAAGCCTTTACACTTCTCCTTTTATATGGTCAACAAGTGCTACACTAGAGGAGAGGAATGGAGTACAAGGTAACATACATTAACTATCAGTCTTGCACATGCTCTAAGAAACACAGGCACACATGATATCACACACTGTATTAGCTTAATCCTTACTAGAATAAATAGATCACTAACATTCAATCAAAGATATAATCACTATCAAATTTAATCAATCATATATCAATTACATCACACCACATGCATTTCCACTATCATGCCCATAAATCAATTACTAGATATACTACCATTACTATCACTCACAAGACAATACAAGCATCTATACATAATCCATATGGACATCATACTAACATATACAAATTACTCATGTGTTTACTAGCATATGTACACTTAGTGTAGCATGTGAAACATTGTCATGAGTACTCATAATTAATCACTGGCATGCAGGTCTTTTATTAGTATTTTATTTATCCAACTGGTGCTAGGTTTCATTAGCCTATGACCCACAACCACTACTCTTCTAGAGGACTGACTATAGAGATAAACACACCTATGTCATGTACTAGCCACAGGGATGAACACACCTATGTCATGTACTAGCTATAGGGATGAGCACACCTATGTTTTTCCACTCTCAAAATGAGGCCTAAGAGAGGAGCCTCATTAATGTATCATAGTGAAAATCAATCTATAATTACCTCTAGGAGGCTTCCTCATCAATCAACCCACATCCTTACACTAGCATCATCTACCAATAATGGTTACAAATGTCATTGCAAAGACATGTACCAATCTAGGCTAGCTTAAGCCATCACATGTCACAAGCACAACATATTTTAAAAAAAAAACATAACATGACTACATATATTCAAACCTAGCAATCACAGTCATTCCATCAAAATAATATCCTTTAAAGTTTAATTAATAGCATAATAAATAATAATATATAATTATGACTAGTGATACTTGAAACTTCCAAAAACTCCCACAAAAAAAACATGCACATAAAATATAATATCCATATCATGCTTGTTTCATCAACGTTATCTTTAATATTTCACAAGTCCACATCATTTCATACATCCCATATTTATTTATAAACAATATGCAACCAAAACTACAAAATTTTAGGAAATTTGCAAAACAATATATCCAAAGTCAATCTTTTAACTATTTGTTCTACATGCCTACATTACATGATCATATATACTAATCTAGCACAAAAATACAAGAAAAAGATAAAGCAATCAATTAATTAAAATTGTTGAAATAGAAAGTTTGAAACAAGAATAAAATCTTAAAAAGTCTAGTAAAACTATATTTCACTCCCAAAAAATCTTGTGCCCACATAGATATGATCATAGTAATTCCAAATCCAAGTTCAAAGTAAGCAAAATCCTTCCACAAGCTAAAACTTTGGAAAAAGAGTGAAAAAATGGGAGAGAATAAAATAAAAAGAAGAAGAATAGGCTCAAACTTAGTTTCTATTGATAGAAAATAGAAAACCCACATGAAATAGAAAGAGGTGGTGGAAAACAAAGCATGGTAAAGCTATTTTTTATATGCATATGTATAATGCATATAAGTTACCTCATATGCATTACCTTCTCTTCTCTTTTTGCATGTCACGTGCATTTGTAAAATAATTTTATAGCTAACCTTTTTCTCAAAATAAACATTTTTATAAGTTCATTTTTTCTTCTCTTTAACTAATACTCTATACTACCAACATACATAATAAACACACTGGGACTTCAAATTAAAATCCATTTGAACTTACAAGATCCATATCAAATTCTATACATATTCGCATGCTAAAATCACATCCAAAAAACACACAACACAATGCTACAACTCAAATGCATAAATACCAAAATTACACATAAAGCATAAATACATAACAAATAGTTGTCCTTGTACCTATTCTAATATCCTTGCTAGCCATATCACCTTTCTAACACATCACACCGGAATTTTGTACATCATGTTAGTTAAGCATGTAAAGACATCATAATCATAACATAAAAGCTAAAACATCCTAGCATATAAAGTGAAATCATAACAAACTAACTCATCCCCAATAATCCACCAAGACTACACACACAATATATAAATCATAATTGTAATGCAATACCCAATGTCTCTAAAAGGAATGTAATACTCTCCCCTCCTTGATAATCTTCCTTTCAAAAGATCTTAGTATGAGCTACACGCATCTTAGCCTCCAGATCCCAAGTAGCCTCTGAAGCTCCACGTCTACTCTATAAAATCTTGACCATAGGAAAACTTTACTATATAGTTTTCACACCATGCTATCAACAATCTCTACTAGCTGCTCTAGATAATTAACATCAGACTAAAGTTGTATCCTTGAATGATCAATCACATTACGCTCATTAGGCACATAACATTGCAACATAAATACATGGAACACATCATGTACATGTGCCAACTGAGGCAGTAATACTATCTAATAGAACACTCTCCCAGTTCTCTCCAACACCTCAAAACAACAAACATACCTAAGATCCAATTTTTCATTTCAACCAAAACATATAAGATCCTTCAAGGGAGAAACATGAAGAAACACAATATTCCTAACTACAAACTTCAGTGGTTTTTGGCACCAATTGACATATGCTTCCTACATATTCTGTGAAACTCTTAATCTATCTTGAATCTTTCAAACCTATGTTGTGATCTACCTCACCATATTTGTGCTTACATGGTAGTGATCTTCTATGGTATTTCAACATAAAGACATTCTACATGACCTACCATATAAAATTTGATATGGTGTTACTTGCAAACTATCTTGATAGATATTATTATATGAAAATTAAGCTAGTGGTATCATTCGATCCTAAACATCTCTATATTACAAAGCATAGGCTCTCAACATATCCTTGAGAAATTAATACCATTGCAAACTCTCAACACCATGAATCCTCCCATTGCTACTCTCAAATATACGTCTACAAATCTAATTTGATAGTTAAGTTATTAAGCTTACTTTCCACTCTGCTTAATGCATTTGCTACTTTATTAGTTTTTCTAGGCCTACATGTAATAGTAAAACCAGAATCAAAAAGTAACTTCACCCATCTATGTTGTTGTAGGTTTAACTATGACTAACTCATAAGATATTGGAAGCTCTTATGGTCATTTCAAATAGTAAATTGCTTTTCATATAGATAATACCACCAAATATATAATGCGAATATCATAACAGCCAACTCTAGATCATGCATGAAATATCTAGTTTTATGAGACCTTAACTAATGAGATGCATAAGCCACAACATGTCTATCCTATATCAACATATAACCAAATCCATCTCTTGAAGCATTAGTGCTAACATCATATGGGTGTCCTGGTGTAGGAGATATTAGCACTAGAGTAGTTACCAATCTATTTTTCAACTTCTCAAATGCATGTTAATAAGCTAAGCTTCAAACAAAGGTAGTCTCTTTTCTTAGTAGCCAATTTAAATGAGATGTTATTTGAGAAAAATGTTTTACAAACCTACAATAATAAACTACTAACCCCAAGAATCTCTACACCTCTTCTACTAATTATGGTATAAGATGATCATAAACAATTGTAATCTTTGCAACATCCAATGAGATACCAGCCCTTGATACCACATGCCCTAAGAACTATATCTTTGATTACCAAAATGAACACTTGGATGGTTGAGCATATAGTTAGTACTTCCCCAAAGTTTGTAATACCATATATAAGTGCTCTGCATGCAATTTCTTATTAGGAGAATACATCAAGATATCATCTATGAATACAAGTGCAAAGTAATTTTAAAATGATTGCATCACACTATTCATGAGGTGCATGAAAACTGCTAACATATTCATCAACTCAAATGGAAGTACTAAAAACTCATAATGGTTATATTAGGTTTTGGATGTTGTCTTTGATACATCTTGCTCATGAACCCACACCTTATGGTATCCAAACTTGAGATCAATCTTCGAGAACACATGATCTTCTCAAAGTTGATAAAATAAGTTATCAATGCATGGTAGAGGATATTTATTTTTCAAGGTCACCTAGTTTAGCTACCTGTTATCTATGCATAGCTACAAACTCCCATTTTTTTTTAACAAATAGCACTAGTACACACCATGGTGATACACTAGGCCAAATGAGGTCTTTGTCTAGCAATTCTTAGAGTTGTATCTTTAGCTTTGCTAGCTCTATGAAAGACATCTTATGTGAAGCCTTTGATATAAAATCTATACCAAGTTTAAATTTGATTTCAAACTTAATCTCTTACCTTGGTGGCAAATCTAGTAATTTTGACTAGAATACATCAAGAAACTTCTAAATCATTGGGATTTGATCTATCTCCACCATATCTACTTTATACACTCTGATCACAAAGCATCTGTGCCCCTTTTGAAGTATCTTATGATACATCCAAGAGGAGATCAAATCTAGGCACATAGACGTCAAATGAGTTTATACCTCAATTGGAGCATCATCAATTAACTACAATCTTAGGAGCTTTTTCCGATAGTCCAAAGTGTCATTGAACTACGATAACTAATCCATCCCCAAAATCCCATCATATACTTTGAGATACATAACATGAAAATTACTAACCCAGTACACACCTTTCAATTCTACTAGCACACACATATACACCTGATTAACTTAAGTCTCATGATCTTGAGCAAAAGATACTATCAACCCAAAAGAAAGAGAATGTCATGCAAGGCTACATGATGTGCAACACAAGGATCTATGAAAGAATGGCTAATAATTTAATTAAATATAATTAATACATCAAATAATAAAAGTGTACCTCATATCTCCATCACTATGTTTGACTTCATGTTCAATGGCTGGTCCATTAGGATGTACACCAATCCCTAGGTCATCTGGTCCATTTCTTCTAGTTGAGCAATAAGTGTTCTACATCCATCCTAAATTGGTGGTCATTTTCCTTAGACCCTACCTCCTCCACTACTACCTACCTACTATGGATAATTCCTAGCTTGATGTCCTAGTTATTCATGTGCAAGACAATTCTGGTAATCCCTCTATAGATGGCCAAGTTGTCCACATCTATAATAGACAATAGAACCATGACTAACTCCAACAATAGTGCTATGGGATGATGTTGGATGCTCACCTCCATGTTCATAGGCCTACTTGGAGGAGCCAAGCCTACCTCTAGATGTCAATCCTCTCTTTTTCTTTTGCTACCTCTCTCTATGAGCTGCATCCTCATGTTGGCTCTTCTCTAGATCCATAGCAACTACTGTAGCCTCATCATAGGATGTTAATTTGAGACATAATATGTGGTACTTTAGTGAGGATCTTAAACCTCTAAAAAATCTAATTGCCTGTGCCCAAGCATTTTTATGCATCTATGGTACATAGCTACTAAGCTTAGAGAAACGAACATCATACTCTGTCATAGACTAACTATCCTAATAAAAATGGTAGAACTCCTTCTCCTTGACTTAGGCATATTAGGTAGACACATAATAGGTTTTGAAAGATATTAGAAAATCATCCCATGTCACTTCTTGGCCAGTCCATTCCTTGGCGTACTCCTCAGTCATTCACTAATGTTGAGCAATGTTAACCAACTAATATACTTTTAATCGAGTTTGCTAAACCAATGAATAGTTCATCAAATCAAAGGCCTTTTGTAACTCCTCCAATCATTTCATAGTTATGCTAGGATCCTTGATGTTATCTAATTTAGAAGGTTCTAACATCCAAAATTACTCTACCATTTTCCTACTAATAAGTTTCCTATTTGAATTACCTATACCTTCACTATCACTACCACTTTCCACTTTCCTCATAGTGGGAATGGAAGCATGACTAGTTGCAACATGCTACTACAGAATTTATAACAACTATTAAATAACATCTTCCTATCTACTTGCAGGATGTCTACTAGATGCCTAAGGAGGATATGCCTATTGAACATTAGATCCTTTTGATCTATGGGCCCCACTAGCATCCAGACCACATCTACTATACATATATGTAACTTGAAATCATTATTTGGTGAGTATCCTAAACATCATATAACATCAAAATGATCTAGCTCTGACACCACTATGTAATGCCCTACCATATTGCACCTAGTTAGGATGAACTGATGCCTAGGATTACTAATAATAATAACATAATAGAAGCATGACAAACTAAGAAACCAGTGGTGCATGAAAATATGTTAATAATAAATCATTTGGTATATATATATATATATCTAACATAGTTAAACAATACAGAAATCCATGCCAGAACAAAGTCAAAGCATATACATCAATTTATAAAATTGGATGTCTTTACATAAATCAAAAATCTATATGGCTCTCACAAGATAGAAAAATGCCTAAACATCATCTAAATAAGAATATAGTAAGTGTTATAAAAATATGAGCATTCCATAATACTATACATTGAAATATATATTAACCAATCCTTGAAGATTTTCCTCTCCTTTTCTCTCTTTCAGTGCTTACCTACACCCTTGTCGCTTTGACTTGTAACTAAATAAATTTAGTATAATATTGAGTAGAAAGCCTTTACACTTCCCCTTTTAGATGGTCAATAAGTACTATACAAGAGGAGAGAAATGGGATACATAACAACCTCCATCAGTGTTAGTGTCTCACATGCTCTAAGAAACATATGCATAGATGATATCACACACCATACTAGCATAATCCTTACTAGAGTAAATAGAACACTAACATACAATCATAGATATAATCATTATTAGACTCAATAAATCATATATCTATTACACCACACCACATGAATTTTCACTATTATGCTCATATATTAATTACTAGATATAATATCATTACTATAATTCACAAGATGATACCATCATCTACACATAATCCATGTGGATACCATACCAACATATACACATTACTCATATGATCACTAGCATATCCACACTCAGTGTAGCATGTGAAAAATTAACATGGGTACTCTTAATCAATCACTTGCTTGCATGTCTTTCATTAATCTTTTATTTACCCAACCAATGCTAGGATTCCTTAGCCTGTGACCTGCAACCACTAGCCTTCTAGAGGACTGGCTATAGGGATGAACCTACCTATGTCATGTACCAGTTGTAGAGACAGACATACCTACACTCTCCCACTCTTAGGATGAGGCTTGAGACAAGAGCCTCACTAATGCATCACAATGAAGGTTAATCCATAACTACCTTCACAATGCCTCATCAATAATCAACCCATACACTTATACTAGCACCATCTACTAAGGACCCCTATGAGCATCATTGTGAAGACATGTACCAATTCAAACTAGCTTAAGCTATTGCATATCACAAGCATAACACATCAAAAACAAACATAACATGACCACATATATCTACACCTAGCAATCACACTCATTCCATGAAAACAATATCATCACTTAATGTAACAAAACTTCGTAGCACAAGCATACTTCTTGAATTACATATAATTTCATAAAAATAACTATTACTGTAACCTCCAAGATGATAGATGCAAAAAGAGAAAATAAATTCTACAATTAGAAAGTACGACGAAATATGAACCCAATGATACTAATTTCACCTCAATTAGACTCCTGGAAACAAATTTATATGCGTTTAAAGTTTAATAAATTAAATAATAAATAATAATATTTAATTATGACTAGTGATACTTGAAACTCCCAAAAACTCCCACGTAAAAACATTCACATAAAATATAATATTTAAACCATGCTAGTTTCATCAACATCACCTCTAATATTTCACAAGTCCACATCATTTCATACATTGCATATTTGATCATAAACAATTTTCAACCGAAATCATAAAATTCTTAAAAATCTATAAAACAATACATTCAAACTTAATCTTTAAATTGTACACCTCACATGCCCATATCGCATGATCATATACACTAATCCATCATAAAAAATATAGGGAAAAGATAAAGACAACCCCACCAATTAAAATTATTAAAGCAAAATGTCCAAAATAAGCATGAAATCCTCAAAAATCTAGAAAAACTCTATTTCTCTTCAAACAAATCTTGTACCTATGTAGTTACAACCATATCAATTTCAAAATCAAGTTCAAAGTAAGTAAAATCCTTCAACAAGCTAAAAATTTGGAAGAAGAGTAAAAAAGGAGGAGAAAATAAAAGAAACAAAGAAGAATAGGCTTAAACTTAGTTTTTGTTAACAAAAAGTAGAAATTCCACATAAAACAGAAAGAGGTGGTGGAAAAGAAGTTATAGTGAAGTTATCTGTTTATGCATATGCATAATTCATATAAGTTACTTCATATACATTTCCTTCTCTTTTCTTTTTTCATGTCACATGCATTTGTAAAACAGTTTTAGTTTTAAATTTTTTTTAAATAGAATTTTTTACAAGTTCTTTTTTTCTTCCTCTTTAACTAATGCTCCATACTACAAACATACATACAAATATATCAAGACTTCAAATTAAAATCCATTTGAACCTATGAGATCCATATCATATGCTCTACATATTCACATGCTAAAATCACATCTAAACATCACACAATATAGTGCTATAATTGAAATAAATAAATACAAAAATTATACATAAAACATAAATACATATCAAATAATTGTCCTTGAATCCTAATCCAACATCCTTGCTAGTCACATCACTTGTCTAACACGTTGTATATGGCTCGTGTACATAATCATATTAGTTAAGCATGTAAAGACATCATAATCATAACATAAAACTCAAAACATCCTAGCATATAAAGCAAAATTATAACAAACTAATTCATCCTCAATAACCAATTGAGAATATACATATAATATATAAATCATAATTGTAATGTAATACCTAATGTTTGCAGAAGGGATGTAATAATAAGAAAGTAGAGATAAGAACAAGGTAAGAAAAAAGAACACTGTGAAGGAATACCCTCATTAAAAGGACAAGGCTACAACAATAGAAGAGGCTACATATTTGAATATAGATAACAAAGGATGTGACATTTATCAATACAACCATCCTAAGAGATGTTGCCCAATTTTGTCACACTTATAAGAATATAGGGTCTATACTTTAAATTCAAAGCTAGCCAGAAAATAAGCACCCAATAGATTACCTTATCCTTAAGGCAACTATTAGCAATAGTTCTACCAACATCAGTACTATCTAGGTGGAATGCTACCTTAACCTTAGGATTATTATCATCAGTGGCATAACCCATAGTTGTAGGGGATGTCGCCACCAAGGCAACATTATCCTTATTGTTAGCTGGATTCCTATGGTTATTATGTCCAAAAACTTATATCATCAAGTGGCTCCACAACCCACACTTCTTTCCATCATTCATATCCTCTTGAGTACCATAGGCCTACCACACTATAAATTGAATCTCCTTCCACACATACTTCTCACCATCATTAACAACATCATGCATCTTATACCTCTACTTCCTTATTATCTGCATCATCTATATAAGGAAAAATACCTTCGTAGCCCTAACAATAGAATGCTACAAGAGTTGTGAAGTTGCAAGTGGAAGATAATTTGAGTGGTTTAAAGCATAAAACTTGAAAAAGGCCATTTTTCAGGCCTAACAATCCACCCAAACTATGGGAGACATTTATGGCTATGGAACTACCCAAGGAATTTGTATCAATATACCTTCAAATCGAAAGCCTTAAAATGTTCAAATTGTCATATTGACCCATGCTATAATAGATTGTTGATGAGTGGCGAGGTACCCCTACACTCAACCATATGAAACGAGTGTAGCATGCGCGATCCGGTAGAACTCTGTAGACTAAATGCCTAAACGCCGCAAGGAACACTTGGGGTTAATTAATTGTTGTCTTCCTAGACTTACTTGTTGTTGTCACGGTGTATGGTTAAGTAAGTTCGAGGTATNTGGCTACCAAACGCTAATCGTTACTAGGATTACCACACGTAAGGCATGTGCTCGAAGCGGTCGTACTGAGGCACCTAACTAGCC
>MNCI01017751.1:55098-101740 GCA_015680685.1 Gnetum montanum | reverse complement strand
GCTAACTTCTCTCCCAAGTAACTTGCCCAACAATTTAGGAAGTATTAACTTAGGAAGTTAGGAAGTTAGGAGAAATATTGCAAATATTGCTTTTGTGAATAATGAAAATAAACCCAATAGCTCCATATAATTGTTTAAAATTATAGCTCCAATAGCTTTTCATTTTTACTTGTTTAAAATTTTTAACTTTTGAATACTATTGAAGCCCTAGTAATTTTATGAACAAGGTGATGGTATAATATCTACCTTGGTGTAGACGTTCGTGGTAGCTAATCTATGTAAATTTATATAAATAATTTATCTGCACTTAAACCCATGTAAAAGTGGTTGGAAAAAAATTTAAATCCAAAATATGAGGTCCGAATGTGAAGGCGCCAGGCCTGGAACTACCAGCAAATATTTCCAAGTTATCCCACCCTGTCAAAATTCGTTATCAACCGCCACCATGGAAGAAGGCTCTACCACTGCATTCGGCATCATTGCCGTGTGGTGTTCAATTGCTAAAGAGTGGAGGAGAAGGATTTTTCTTGAAAAAATGATGTGCTGAACATATGGTTCTGAACATAGGGTTTCAGTTGCCTAGAATTTTTTTTGTTTTGCCCCAAATTTGTTTAGGGCTTCTTGTGTTTTTTTTTTGAATCGTCTTCCAAATCACCACCATTGTTATTGATTTTAGAGCCATGGGCAAACGTATCATGGATCTACATCCAGCGAAACCATAGGAACCTTCATCATGCAGTTATAACCGCTACAACCTCCAGAACTGTTACAACCTGCAAAACTGGAAATGCCATAGCCTGCAAAACTGGAAATGAAACCAAGGTTTCAACAAAACATGACTCTTTTCTGTGTATAATATGTGTGGATGAGGGTTTCAATTTTTTTTATCTCTCTACGTTCATGGCAAAGAGGTTTTGTCCCCCAGGGACTTGGCCATGCCCGTGGCGATAGCGGTTTTCCTTGGTACGGTGGCTGTGCCATGATAAGCATCGCGTGGTCGCATGATTTTACCACGCTTATTGCCCACCTGGCTTTGTTCTGTTTTCTTTCCTTGCGTTTCTCTAGCCTTCCAGCAACGAAACAGCAGCTGTCATTTAAATGTGGAAAATTTTTGCTTACCAGATGTAGTTGTTTCAGTTTTTCTCCTCTTTTTTTTTGATACTTTGACATGCTTATATTTTTACATTAATTTCCCTGCACCGAATGTATAAATGATACATATGAAAATTGGACTTCCTTCATAATCTTACTAGACTTTGATTTCGTAAAGCCCGGTTATGTATATATATTGCTGCCTTGTAAAATGCATTTCTCAGAAATTCATAAGCTTACCATAGAAATGATGCTCCTGTACATTTCTTCCTTAAATCAAAAGAATGCCTTTGTTAACTTATTCTTTTCCTCTCAAGGCTAAAAATTTAGCCACTTCTCCAAAAATTCTTAACCCATTAAGCCTGCTTCATGAAATGGCCCAATGTGCCAACACTTACTAGATGAATTGATCTCATAGTCCATTAACCATTTTAAGTGTAACTTGAAACACAATACAACACTTGACTAGCTTATGAAGGTCAAATAGGGTCTTGTTGAATCTATTCAAAAGTTTATATAGACATGGAACTTCATCCTCAAGGAGATCCCTAAGCCCATCTTTGATACACATATGTTGGCCATCTTCAAAGGGACAGTTAATAATTTGTGAAGTTTATGCTATACTAGCTAGACCCACAGTCACTTAGTCAAGCCTTTTCCCAAACCAAAAACATAGAAGTTGTTGTAGAATCCAACAATGACCCAATGTACATATCATAAAAGAATCAACATACAAGAAGAAATAGGGATAAAAGAAAACAAAGCCATGTAGCCATGGCCATAATGCGTAAAGACGAAAAAATAATGTAGAGGCCAAAGAAAACACAACCAAAGGCTCATACAATCACAACTTAATCTTCAACAACTAGTGCTTCAACCTCTAACCTACTTAGGCCAAATTTTGAAAGAAAAGACTAGTCCAAAAACACAAAATTGCCTATGAAACCATTTGATTTACTTAATCAGTTACTCAAAAGTGATTGTATATAGTATAAATAGTTGACTAGGAATGCCTGTAAGAGGCATGATCACTTATGTGACATTGCTAAGAATCCCACCATAGCCATAAGAGATTACCCTTCCATTTCAAAATACTTTAAACTAGACCAATTATACCATTATCACTAGCTTCCTGGCCATGACACTAATTTCTAGTTAACTTTAAAATATGATTTGTAGAAAATGATAGTTGATGACGAATTAGTCTTGGACACATCTAACTTGCTTAGGCCCTAGAACTAGAGCATGCAAGTATATAAGGACTTACCAAATTCCAGTAATAACCTATATCCCATAGCTACATTCAATATTAATAACAATCCTAAACTTGCCAAGGAATTGTTTGTGATTCAAGTACCTCCTTGTGATGAAAGAGCTGTAACTTCATCAAGTTCAAGGACTCATTTTGTTATAAGGATATCATCACCTATGTCTCCCAGAGAACCATTCATTATTAGAGTGATTCCTTTGAGTACCAACAAACCTATGACCCAAGTTGACTAATGCCCTCCCATGGTAGCCAATGCATCAACCTCTTCTCAATTGGATAACAAAAGATTACATCAAAATAATGTAATAGACTAGCTCCTAAGCCTAAGACTAAGGACAACAAAGAATCAAAGGTGTGAAAAGAGGTAGCTTTAATAAAGCCTATTTACATTTCAATAGTACCCATGGACTCAAATACGCAAGCCTCTTCAATAAGTCAACCTAGGAAAGGTAACCAAAAATAAGAGAAAGAAAAGGGATCTAAACAAAAAATACTCAAACATGAGGTTAAAATTTTTGGTAGCAAGAAGGAAGTCAAGGCCAAAAAACATGAGAAACAATCCAACAATAATAAAGGTTTCCTCACTACCATGGAGCAAGTCAAGCTCTCCCTAAAATAGAAGAACATCTCTTTGAGCTTGTACGACCTAGTCATGACATCCCTTACCCAATGCGAAGCCTTATTTAAGATGTTAATCTTTATTCCTATCAGTGAAGATATTCTTACCAACGAGGAGTCCATTCATGTAGTAATGATGCTACATTCACCTAAGGAAGAAACAAGATCAACTATCTTGATGTTTCATGATAGTGAGATAAAGACTAATGCATAACATGGTGAGGTGTCAAGAGCTTCTCTCTTTATAATGATCAAGATTGGTTAATACAAGGTACACTAGGTACATGTTGATGATGGGATAGTAATGAACATTATATATTTTTCCATTATGAAGCATTTAAGCTTAGTAGAACATATTTAGGATACCTCCACCTCTACCCTTAAGTAATTTAATGAGTTGTGGGTAGCTCTGAAAGGATTCATATCCCTAGACTTTGTTTCTAGCAAATAATTCCATAAATTCATTGATTTCTAAGTGTGGAGGAGATACAAGGCTTCAACTAAATCCTAGGAAGGCCCTAGTTAGCTAAATTATGAGCAATCTCTTTATCAATCCATTAAGAAATTCAGCTACCTTATGAGGGAGGTGAAATTATAATCCAAAGAGATGGCAGAATTTCCTTGTTCGTCAATAAAATTAATGTGGAGGAAGGATCTAAGATCGAGTTTCAAGAAGAAGCTCCTACAACCAAAAACAAAGTCACAAATCGAAATGATGACAACCAAGCCAAGACCAAACACAATGAGGCCATTAACAAATCATGGGAATAACTCCCATTTAAAGTTCTAAGTGAGGGGAACAGGAAGTACAAAATCATGCAACAAAGGCCTTACACATTCCTAATCTCTTGAAGATTAGAAAATAGTTGCAAAGTTAAATACATCACCTGGTTTCTTAACTTTGCACAATGTGATGTAGCTTTTTTATTCATAGCCTTGTTCTCAACTTTTGTTTTTATATTTTCATTTTTACCTTATAAGTGTTTATCTTGTTTCATCGTATTTACTAATTTACTATGTAGCCTCAATGTACATTTTTGTATTACATTATGATTCATGCCTACTTTCATTTATGTTTATATAAAACTATAAAACAACATAAAAAATAGAAAACATGAAAACTAAATAAAAAATGGCTTGCCAAGGCCTAAAATTGGTGATCTTCCAAGGTCTAATACTAGCAAATTTTTGGTCTTCTTTATCCTTCTATTATATTGGTTACATCCTATTTGATTCATCACTTTACTTTTAGTTTTTACTTAAAAGTTATGCTTTGTTTTATACTTTTATACTATTTGTTTTATTGCAAGATTTTATTTCGTGACCTTACTATTCTAACTTGTAGCCTTTCATGTGAAGAATATAAAACAAAATAAAAAAGATAACTAAAAGTTATAATAGAATATCCATGTCTAATAGCCATAGTTGCACTATGCAACACATGATAATAAAAATAATAATAATACATAGTCTTTAAGCCTATGGTATCCTAAATAAAACCAAAAAGATAACAACATAACAAAAACAACAAAAACATAACATGTCCAATAGTAACCAAGCCTAAGCCATAGGATGAGGAGGGGGATCATAATCAATGTCATCACCAATGTCACCATCATCATCCCCTGAAGCCTGTGAACAATGAAATACACAAATGATTAGTAACCATAATAACCAGGAAATATAATCATAAAATAATAAAAAAATAATTATAACATAGAACTTAAAACATATTTTTCACCAACCTTAGGGGATTCAAGAGTAATGTCTTTAGGAGAAAAATTTTATAGGCCAATTTCTAACCTATGAAGAATTTGCTCTTTACTCATATTAGCCTAGTTAATTTCTCCTAAATCCACTCCTGCCAATATCTTTCTTCTTTCTATACATATCCACTTAGGTGTAGCATGGGAAAGATCAACCATGGTAGTTTCTCTAGACATAGTAGTGATCTGAGGAGTGGAAGAATCAATGGCCACCATTGAATTCACAAACATACTAAAGATGTTCTCTATGCCTATTCCCTGCACAAATAGCTTATGTTTCTATCATTCCATGACCTCCTCATGACATAACTTTAGATAACTCTCCTTTTCTACCTTGTATTGCCACTTGTGTACCTTTTTTTTCTTTCCCCATTTCAATACCCAAGGGTAATAATCTCTCCATTCCATAGACTTATGTACTAGCAACTCCATCTACATGTCTTTCTT
This sequence comes from Gnetum montanum, assembly GCA_015680685.1. Classification (NCBI taxonomy): domain Eukaryota; kingdom Viridiplantae; phylum Streptophyta; class Gnetopsida; order Gnetales; family Gnetaceae; genus Gnetum; species Gnetum montanum. The sequence goes on along the minus strand of MNCI01017751.1, from coordinate 96,547 downwards.
AACATTGCTCCTAACTAGACCAACCTTACTTGGATGACATTCCAATAGTAAGACCACTTGATTACCTTAGTGTAAAAATAGTGTGAAAATGTTGGACATAACCTCTATAAACTCTTTTCAATCTCTAAGGCTCCTAATCTTAGCTATTTGCTACTTGTTCTCCTTTTCCAAGGTCACAACCCTCTCCCATATAAAATCATTGGAGCAATGGGGCTCCCAAGTTGTCTTAGCACATGATGCAACACACTTGTTAGCTTCTTCATATAAACTTTTTGGAACATTTTCCACTTTATGTGGTAGCTTAGGGAGATCATCAAATTCCATGTCACATGTAAAATCCAATTTAACTTTGCACTCTGTCATAGCCAAAAAACATAAAATAAAAATAAAAAAATAATAAATAAAATTATAATAAAAACATTCAAAACACTTTAAAAACCCTTTAAACCATGTATACTTAAAACATAAAAATGCATAAAAATTAAAAATTAAAACAATGTAAAGCAAAAACAATGAACTTACCAACTTCAGGAGCTATTTGTTGCAATTTGTCAATCTTGTCATCTATCATTCCCGGCATGAACTTGATCTTGTTTAGGACCTTCACCCAAGATGTGGGATAGAACGTAGATGTAGATTCTTTAGGAGGAGGCTCATGCATGACAATGACCATAACTATCAAATACACTTTACAAAAAAAGTATGCAAAACTTAAAACAAAAATGTAAACATTGGAGTTTACCAAAAAAATCATGAGGTACATCCATTGAAGGGTTATCTTCTAGAGGAAAATCATCAAACATTGAATCCATAACATCTAGAGCTTCCATGGATGCTCTTTCCTCTATTTTCTTGTGTCGTTGCTCCTCCTTTGTGGTAGGTTGGCAACTAGTTCCTATTTCTTCCCTATAACAAACCAAATTTAACAATGAAAAAACAAATAAGTAAACATGTTAACAATAAAAATGTAAATGTACAAAAAAAATACAAACCAAAAATGTGAAAATATAGAAATATAAATGTCTCCAATAGAGTCATTAACTTGGTTAAGTCTAAAGGAAATCTTCCTATGTGCTGCTTGATTAACAACAGGAGTGCTTTCTTGAACTCATGTTATTTTCATCTTTTCCCAAACAATGCCACCTACTTTTTCACCTATCCTTTTTGCTTACTTTACATTACCATGTGTAGCCTAGGGCTCCATCCCCATTCTATCAAGGGAATAATCACACATACCACTAAAATTCTTAGTGGTAATAGATAGTGATTCACTCACATCTTCTATGAGTGGATCTTCAAAATACATCACCTTTATTATGTGTTTTGTCCAAGGCTTAAAAATTTAAAAAGCATCCCTTGACACCCCCTTTCTTTTCTTCCTAATCATCAAGAACTCCACAAATATTCTAAGGTATGCATAGAAATACATGAAATGCACATGATATATGGAGTCAATGTTATTATGAAGTTTTTGAACTTCATCCCATAGCCCAATGACCAAAAAGATAGCCCAATCAAATCTTGTACCAATAGTTAACATCTTTTTCATTGTTCAATCTTGTTGAACCCATAGGGTTTTCTGATAGGATAGCAACATGGAAAATACTCTAGAATAGAAAAGAGGGTAAGTCTCATTGGCTTCATCTTTAAACCTATTAAGAGACAATGTAGCACCAGAAGAAGAGATGAGCCAAACCACCATTTCTACTCTATGATGTGTATTCTTCCCTACTTTAAAGACTACCTTGACACCACTACAAGGTATGCCAAAGATATTGCTGAATATAGACTTGTTAATGCTCAAAACCATAGGAAGACCATTAACGTGAATGATGAATTTAGTAAAATCTTTATTAAAAGAATCAATCACATTTAACATCTCAGTAGGTGATATCGATGGATTAGGAAACATGAATAGGTCAAAAAAATATGCATCGGTAATCATCTGTTGGATATTCTTAGGAGCTCTTTCTCCTAGCCATTTATGTGATAAGTCCACGTCATCCCATTTGAGTTAAATCTTCTCATTAGCATGACCTAAAATAATCACGGTGACTAAAGACTTAGACATAAAATCTATGGCACAACATAGTTGACCAATTATCCTTATAAATCCATAAAGAACTAAAAGCATAAAACTAAAAATAAAAATAAAAAAAACATTAGCCATACTTAAACAACTTTCACTAACTAGGGTTATGTAAGGTTAGAGAATTAGGTCGAACTAGCATACATGCTCTTAGATCTTAGTGAGCCCACCATGCATGTGCACAACTAGTAGCTACGCACATCTTAAAATGCATGAGAGTACTATGTAAGGTATATTCCAAACTCATCACCAAGTTGGTTCGACACTTGAACTCTAATGACATCACCATGCCTAAACTCTTTCTAAAGTTATTCAAGCCATTGATAAAGTTGGATCATTTTGCACCAATCCTTCTTGATGTATCCTATAATTGCAAGACATGAAGCATGGAAACAATGAGTGAAAAAAAAACAACACTAAAACAAAATAAATAAACAAAGATATCAACTTAAAATAGCTTATCCTTCTAAGCAATAAAACATCCCTAGAGGATTTTGGAATATACTCTTTATCCTATGACCTATCATCAAGGTATTGTTAACATTATATTGTGAGTACTTTGGCATCTTCTAGATCTATGATAACCTTCAAACCCTTACCAAATATAAACTGTTATTTTTCTTAATCTCCCCTTTGATGTCAAGATCATCAACCATGAACTTCAAAACATAGTTTGAAGACCCTGCCAAAATAGTCTCTATGATTATAGCTACAATATCCATATTTAGGTATAACCATATGATCACATTGTAATTATGGAGTAGGTACATCAAGAATTTTTTGGCACCAAGTCTAAACCAAATTGGAGTGCAGTTGTTAAGTTTCATATCAAGGTGTAAGCTCTTGTCTATAATCATTCCCGTGCAACATAAAACTTTCACCAATTCAATGATAATTAGGATAGATTTCGAAAAGGTTCTATACATAGCCAAAACACATAAGCATTAGAACATAGAAAACTATGAAAAATTTAGAGCAAATACCAACAAAACACCAAGCATAACTAAACTAAGGAGTGACAACATTAGTGTAGAATAAAAATGCATAGAAATAGCCAAACTCACTAACATGTTTGCCATTCCAAAACAAACCAACTTTAGCCACTTTACACCTTATCTCACATCCTAGAAACCAAATTTGATATCTTGACAATTATTTAACTTAGTAAAAAATAGTTAGATATTTTAACAAATAGTTGAATTCAAAAGCCTAAATTAAGCATTACTACAAACACTTGACATGAAACCAAGTTTTTGACCATACTAAAATCAAAAATTGATAGTGTTGGAATTTAATGAATGGAATTTTGCAAAGTATGATGGCCAACAAGCTTAAACTTGAGGATGTGGATAAAGAAGAAATAAACAACATGAGTTTTTTTTTTGTTCTTAGGGCCTACACACTACTAAACATCCCCACAAAAAGTCCCAAAAAATTTCATACATTGTGGTGTTAAGCACAAATAGTGCCACATGCTAGCCATAAATCCATAGAAAATACAAAATCATCTAAAACCATACACAAGTATCCAACATTGCCAACACAAATCCAAACAACAAAATTCCAATACTAAAATTCAACGCTAAAGCAGTACAAACCCTAGGGCTAACAAAAATTCTAGAAAAATTTTAAAAATTTATTCTTGTCTACTGAATGTAGGAAAGAAACCTAAATAATCAAAATCTAACATCAACACTATAGAAAAAGATGTTGAAAAACTCAAAAGTGTATGAAAGTTTTGACCAAAAAACCCTAGTTTGTAGTGAAACAACTACAATAAAACCCCTCGACAAATCATAAAAAATTTTAAAAATACAAACTTGATCTAGAGCCCCTTTACACTAAATTTGCAATCCCAAGAGACCATAAATGCTGACCATAAGAATACAAAAAATCGTAAATGTTGCCAATTTTCTCATAAGAAAACTGTGAAATTTTGCATAAAACAAGCTAGAATGTTCAAAATGAGGTTGGGAAAAAACACATAAAAAATTCTAGAAAAATAAAAAAAATATGATCCCACATTCAATACAGCCAAAAAATCTAGAACAATAGATCTATGTCATCAAAGCTGCAAAATTTCAATGTATGTGATCTAGCAAAAATGTAACATTTGTAGCAAAATTAACAAAACTAGGGAAAAAAACATTGAAAAAAGTGTTAAAAAATCAAAATTTTTCAAATTGATAACCAATTTCTAAAATTTCACTTTTGATACAATTGATAGGCCTATATCTTTCATTTGGCATGGAAAAATCAAGAGATTTCAACATAGGTAAGCCTAGAGGTGGAAAAACGTTTCTACAAAACTATGAAACATCAAAAAAACTAATGAGTATTTGGTACCTAGTGGCCCTAGGTGAATATCCTTTGCCTAAAAAATGATTTAGAAGCATTGATGCGATGCATATTACCTCCTCTACCTCATTCAAAATTGATTCTAACTTCTTGATCCCATTTTCTTCACCATGGTGTTCAAGGTCTATGAAATTTGCCCTCACTACCATAAGAAAAAGCTTGAAATTCTTAGATTTTCTATCATGAAGTTATCCACAAAGATGGAGAGAGGCCAAGAATTTTGGAAACTTGTGTGAATTTGGATTTTTAACCAACACTATAGCCCTTGTACACTACTCTATGCAAATTAGGATAGAAAGAGCATCCAACTCTAACGTTCAACTGGAAAATATTTATAAAATGTCTTTTTTTGTTGGTAATAAAAACCTTCTAAAATCCGAGTTAACCTTCCACACATAGATTCTTAAAAAATAGAAAGAGAAATAATTATGGTACTTTGGATATTTGTTGGAAATTTCTAAGTTATAAACTTACAAGCTAGAAAACCACCTCCCAACTTGTGGGGTAGAGTATACAATCCAAAGGTCTTGCTTCCACATGTTGAATAAGCACTATTCAATTTGTGGATTAATTTGTAAGAGGAGATAATATAATGTATATTATTAAGATTCATTCACACATTACCTAGAGGACCCACTAAAACCTAGAAACAACAACTAAACTTGCCAAGAATTGAAAACCACTTTTGAATGCTTGCAAGTTGGAGGTTTGAAGTCCACATGTTGGAAAATAACTCTCCAACATGTGGATCAATGTGTGAGATAAATACGCATCTATCTTAACCCAAAATAACTCATACTTGGCACAAAAATTCCCAAGAAGTTGTGAATTCTTCCCAAGCCCCAAACACTAATGAAGAAACATGTAAATGCCTAAAAATCTAGTGAAAACTATTAAAAATGGCTAAGATTCATGCCACACATTAGAAAATCACTAGCCAAAATTAGGAACAATGTGTGGGCTTCTATAGGCATCAACCTTTGGTGATATAGCTTCAAAAATTACAAATTGGTCTCCAAAACCCTAGCCACTGCCTTGGGACCTAGAACAGTTAGAAACTAAGTTTAAAAAACCTTCAAAAAGGCCAAGATTCATGTCACAAATTGTGAAATCACTAGCCAATGTGTGGACTCTTATGGACTTCAATATTAACTAATATAGCTTCTACAATTTTAGATCTTCACTCCAAACCCTAGCCACTATCACAAGAGCTTGAGGAAGCAAACAACTTGGTCAAAAACTCTCATAAACTAGCCTTCAAGCTTCTACATATTGGAAAACCACTATCAAACATATGAAAAAAATATTAGAGCCAAAACCACCTTAAACTTACTCAATACCATCCATAACTTGCACCAAAATGAATCAACAAGCTACAAGACTCTAGGAGCTACACTAGAAACATTCAAAAGCAAAAGACCTTCTCAAAATCATCCCTAAAACCCTCACAACCTATCATATAAACTGTCACACATTGGAAAACCACTAGCCAAAGTGTGAGCTAATGTGTGGAGCAATAACAAGCCCAAAGTTGCATAAAATAATTCATTCTTTGCACCAAAATTGCAGATCTCTCTCCTTGGCCTTGGATGCTACCATAAGTACATGGGAAGGCCAAAAACTTGATAGAAAGCACTATTAAATTATCATAGGAGGCTTCGATGTTGATGTACTAGGCTTCACACATTATTGTACTATATGGGCCAATGTGTAGAATTCATACAACCAATGGACAAAATTAGAACTACTTGAATGTTGTTCTGGTAGGTTCCACAAGCGCAAAACCTAGTTAAACTATCCATATGCTAGGGATGAAAGTCCTACATGTTGAGAGGATGAAGACATGATGCTCACATGTTGGAATTCTAACCCCACAAGTTGAAAACATAAATGTCTAGCTTTTTAAATAGTTTTTACTATAAAAAACCTCTTTTCTAGCAGTTTACAACTAGTTTTCATAAGATTTTTCTATATTTTATAAGATTTTTATATTTTTTCTAGTTTTTAAAATAATTTGACAATTTAAAACCTATTTTCTCTATATTTTTTATTATTTTGACACTTTACAACTTGTTTTCTCTAGTTTTTTTGGTAATTTTAACAATGTATAACCTATTTTCCTTAGCTTTTTGCCAAGTTTCACAATTAGGAACCTATTTTCTTCAATTTTTCACCTATTTTGTCAATTTATAACTTATTTTCATTGAATTTTTGTTTATTTCAATTATGAAAACCCAAAATAAAAATAAATTTTACTATTTATACTATGTCCATACTTGTGCAACCTTATTTGACCAAGTTTGACCTAGTCAACATCATATGATATCATTTGGTATCATTTGACAACATTTTGCACCATTTTTAGCATCCTTCAATTCTTTTGGCCTTACTTGACACTTTTTTGTATCATTTTCCATCATTTGATATCATTTTTCATAGTTCTGACTTCGTTTGGCGATGTTGGAAACCATTCAACATTATTTCACACTATCTTGACAACATTTTTCATCATTCAACATCATTTGTTCATTGTTACAACTTCATTTGATGTCATTTTTTATAGTTTTAAATAATTTGATTGCATTTGGTATCAAGTTTTATTAGTTGGCCATCATTTGACCTCATTTTAATACACTTTGATCACATATGGGCTCGTTTCACCTTCATTTGGTGTAACTAAATATCATTTAGTATCATTTTCTATTATTTATGACATTACTTGGTCTCATTACATCTCATCTTACTCTTATTGGACATTATTTTGTTCCATGGTGTTCTATTACTATGTCATTTTTCATCATTTTATCATTGTTTAGCAAATTATAACACACATATGCCACTTAAGGTGATTTTGGTTTATGTGCAAGACTAGAACATGGAAACATGTGCATAATTTAGCTTACCTATGAACCTAGGTGGATCCTATGGTAATGTTGAACAATCCATTGACCCTAATTTCCTAGATCTCAAGCCTAAAAATCTATTTGATCATGAAGAGTTGATAGAAAAGTCCCTCAAATGGCATGAGTACATAGTTAAAACCCTTAATGTTGAGGTCGATGACATTACTAAGGACTCTTTAGTGAAGGTTCCTATCAACACACAACTATCAGAAGAAAACACATAAACCAAGTTTTTCACTCAAATCATAGAAGGCTCAAGACATCACCAAGGTTCTTCAAAATCACATTAAATCCTTTTCTTAATCATATGAGGACATGCTAGGACTTGACCCGCATTTAGTGTAATATAACATCATACTCAATCCTAGTATCAAATCCATTAAACAAAAGGTCCACAAAATTAGACCAAACTTGATCCTATTAATTCATGATGAGATTAAGAAACTTTACCAAGCAAGTTTCATCTAAGCTATCAATTATATTGATTGGGTATCTAAATTGGTGATAGTTCCCAAGAAGAATGGAAGCATTCATATCTATATCAATTTCTAAGATCTTAATAAGGTTACCATTAAAAAATATTTTCCATTGAATAGTATTGTTTAACTCCTTGACACTAGAATTGGTCATGCCTTACTATCCTTCATGGATGGATTCTTAGGATACAATCAAGTTAGGATCAATCCATAGCATTAGTCGTACATGACTTTCATGATTCTTTGGGGAACCTTGTATTATATCATGATGTCATTCAATCTAAAGAACATGGATGCAACCTACCATTGAGCCATGACCTACATATTTAGTAACTACATGTTATGTTTGCTTAACGATTACATGGATGACATAGTGTCAAGTCCAAGATAGCCAATGACCATGTGCATGACTTAAACTTAGTGCTTCAATGATGTCTTAAGTACAAGCTCAAACGTAATCCTAAGAAGTATTTATTTGGCATCAAGATGGGCAAAATGCTTAATTTCATAGTATTCGAAGTAGGGATCCATGTTGATCCTGATAAGGTTAAGGCCATAACCAACTTGGTAGCACCTACTAATCTTAAGAAACTGCAAGTTTTTCAAGGTAGATTAAAATTTATTCCTAGATTCATCTCAAAGCTCAAGGATAAGCTACAACCTATGCAACAGTTTCTTAAAAAGGAAGTTCTTTATGAGTGGATTTCCTAGTGCTAAGAAGCCTTTGATAATATTAAGCAAGATTTGGACAACTACCCACTGTGTACCCACCTCAAAAAGACAAACCTTTTTACATGTACCTTGCAGTCTCCAACACATCCATAGCCGCTCTTCTTTTTCAAAAATAAGATGATGGATTAGAGTTGTACATATACTACTTGAGCCATGCATTGATAGCTTATGAGACCTAATACACAAGGGTTGAGAAGTATTGCCTAGCCCTAGTCTTCTCCTTCAAGAAGTGAAGACATTACCTCTTTAGAAGCCAAGTCAATGTTATATGTAAGAACAACATAATGAGAGCCATAACAACTAACATTTATGAAAGTAGCCATATAGCTAAGTGGAAGGCCATAACTACTAAATTTGACCTACATTACATCTCTTAAGCCTCAATGAAGAGTCAAGCTATAGCTGTACAACTTACATCCTCCCCAGTTGAAGATACAACCATAGATCCTAAGTTCACTAATGAGCATGTTAACATTATTAATGAGGTGTCAGAAGGATATGGGGCAATTATGCATTTTGATAGAGATTCAACTACCTAAGGATCTAGTGCTACTATTATCATGATACTACCCTATGGTGAAATCCAATCTTTTGCCTATCATTTCCAATTCCCATACACCAATAATGTGATGGACTACAAAGGGTTAATTAGAGGAATGATGATAGTTGATGATCTTAGAATCAAATGTTTAATGATAAAATATGATTTGCAACTTGTGGTTAACCAAGAAACTAAGGTTTTTGCATGTAAATCCAAAAATTTATAACCTACTGTGACCTCACCAAAAAAAACTCTTGTTATAGTTTATACATGTTGGTATCTAACACATACCTCAAACTAAAAATACCTTAGCCAATGTCATTGCAACCTTAGCCCTAAGTGTGACGTTAGATGTGTTTAGCAAGTTACCTTTCTTGATAGAGAAATATGCTCTCTCCATCACATAGACCACTGAAGGTGTCTCTATAGCAACCATTGATAATATTCTTCAATAGAAATGGTATGAAGATATCAAGTTTTACTTAATGGATGATGAATCTCCACAGAACCTAACTACCTTTTAAAGGATGTCATATGTAAAAGATCAAAATAATATATCATCATATCCAATAATACATTATGTCAAAGGTCCTATGATGATATATTGTTAGTGTGCTTGGGAAAAACCAAAGCTCTCATAGTCCTTGAGCAGGTTAACAAGGGCATATGTGAAGGACATATAGGATCTAGAGCTATGACCATAAAAATTAGATGATTAGACTACTTTTAGCCCTATATGGGAAGCAACTACCTATACAAGGTTAAAACTTGTGATACCTATCAACATCATAGTAACTTAATACACATGACACCAATAGAGTTACACACTACCAAAATCAAATGATCATTCCAACGATGGGGAATTGACATTACTGGACCTATAATGCCTAAGTTTTCTATAGGCCATAGATTCATCATCACCATAATCAAATATTTTGAAAAGTATGTTGAAGCTATTCTTATAATGAAAACAACATCTCAACAAGTCTATAAAATCATATTAGACAACATAGTGTCCCATTTTAGCATACCCCTAACTATAGTCACAAACAATGGATCATAGTTTAGCAACAAGGAAATGTAAACCTTTTTTTAATAACTAAAAATAAAACACTACTTTTCATCACCATATTATCTACAAGCCAATGAGTAGGCTAAATTTAGCAACAAAGTTATTGTAAATCTTCTTTAAAAGATGCTAAAAAAGAGTAGACAAAAGTGGCATGAACAACTAGTGCATGCACTTTGGACCTATAGAATGATCTTTAGAACCATAACTGGTGCCATCTCATATAGTCTTGTTAAGGGATCTGAAGCTATTTTACCTCTTGATTTGTAGGTATCATCCTTAAGTGTAGCTCTATCTAACTTCGTAAATGATGAATAGAATAACGAGTTGTGTATCATTGACCTTGATTCAATGGAGGAGTAGCAAATACAATCACTTGCTTACATTGAAAAATACCAAGAGAGGCAAAAACAATAGCACCATCATGATCTAAATAGATCAAAAGTCAAGAAAGGAGACCTTGTTCTTAAGGTCATTTGTGAACATGCAGACAAGTTCTCAGTTAACTAGAAAGAAACTTTCTTGATCACCAAATCTTGTGGCAATGAAGCATTCAAATTGGTAAGCATGGATGGGAATGAGTTAGCTAATCTAGTCAACCATTCCTATTTCAAGCCTCATTATATCTAATGCTAATCCATATTCTTATGGCCTACTATGAAATTTATTTATAGGTTTAAATAGAGGACCAATGTTAACAACCATTGTAGCCTTTAACAAGTGAGCTTGAGTAATCTCTTATTTTCTTTTGGCATCTCAAAGCACTACAAAATTTGTATAAATCTATACAAAAGTATAGATTTCTCTTGTTGTAATGAATGGTGACCTATATTCTACTTGTTATCTCATGTGTCCTTATGAAATCTATTGTAATCACATGTACTCTTTGACTTGTTTTCTTATCCTCTTATATTTATGCTTGCTGGATGGGCCTAGAGTCATCACAATAATGTGATTCATCACCATAGTGAGTTACCATGTGGTCTTGATACATGAGATTTAGTTTTCTTATTTGAATGTGCCAATAATGATTACCCCACATCACTTCCATTACCCCTATAGAGTTGTACCCTTGTAACCAAATTGTAACCTCCCTTACCTTAATAACAGTGAAGACCTATGTTTGACATTCATGCATTATGGACATATGAAATATTATTTGACATGCTCCACCATCAAGTTTATTAAATATAACACATCTCGTTCAATGAGAAAAAAAAAACAAAATTTGGCCTTAGCAATGAAACCAAATGAAGGTTTTACTCCAAAAAAAAATGAGAAAGAAAATTGCCAAGAAAGCTAAAAGTCCAATGAAGCCAAAATTCAAATTAATAGCTCCAAAAAATAAATGGAAGGAGCCTAATGACCAAAGAGGCCCAAGAATGAAATGTTGGTTCCTCTAATACATGATCAAGTAACTAGCAATTTAAGCACAAAGCATGAAGATCTTTTCAACTAGTACACATGTCACCACCATACCATATTCATGACGTCAACATTTAGAATTTCTTGTTATCCCATGTGACCATTCCTTGATAACTAATGTAGCCTTTATCTCATCTCAAACTCATAACATGCCATCCTGACATTATTTCACCATCGTTAGCACTCCTTAGCATTACTTGATACCTACCGAATCGAGTGTGGAGAAAGAGTATTGGTAATGAACCTGGGGTGATGTTTTCTATTCTTTGTTAATGCCTCTTGGGTCATCCTCCAAATATTAACAAAAAAGGACCACTGAAACACCTCAGAGAAAATTTATATAATGCATAAGAAGCCTCATAGCAAAAATTAATATTGTAATTTGATGAAAATTTAAAGGAAGAAATGATTACCTTATTTTCCATTAAAAATCCCACCCTATGACCCTATTCTAATAATGTGTTGATAGTTTTTGGTACATAAAAGTGTAACTTATGGTCCACATAGTGTAAATTTTACTTGTGCTAGTGTGTGAAAGCCCAAGATTCTAGACACATTGCCAAATTTGGCAGCCAAGGCCAAAAACATTGGTGGTTCTCAAGTTGCAAATTTGGACCATGGAAATAGGTCAAAACGCCACCAAATTTGGCAGCAAAATTCTAACACATTGACAGCCCATGTGCAGAAAATTTGGGCCATGAAAATTACACAAATATGTTGCAAATTGGCAGCAAAGGCTTCACATATTGGTAACCTAGACATTGCAATTTTGGGTGGTGAAAAGTATCAAATACATTGGGATTTCATGTCCAAAAAGTCAAAAACCTTGGTGCATCATATGCTGCAAATTTTAGCCATCAAAAGCTTCTGAAATGCTGTAGAATTTATTAGAAATTTGGCAGCAATCATGGTAGAATCAACTAGTAAAAAAGTAGGATGTTCATGGTCTATTTAAACCAAAGTTTGCATTGTTTTGAAGGACTTTTGGATCATTTTTGGTCTTAGCCAAACTTGAGACTTTCAAAGCAAGGAAAAATCTAAAATTCCATAGCCTTCATCACCTACACATATCATTGGAGCAAAAAAAACTTATAGTAGCAATTACCCCAGTGCAAATTGGTTTGGGAGACTAGTGCAAATTAGTGCGGAATAGATCTTGCCTCCTACACCAAGTCATGAATATATTTCATACTTTTGGATCATAACAAACCTGATTTGTACAATCTAAAACCTATTTCAACTATTTTTTTCATAATATTTATTATAAAGTTTGTAGTTTTTCCATATCATTTTGCTCTATGTTTGTCTATATGTTAGTGTTACATTTGGCTATTTGTTTACACATTTACATTCATATTCTTTTATTTTAAAAAAATTTGTTAATAGATCCTTAAAGTCCTCAAGTGATCAACAAGGTCGTCTAAGGCACTCTGGATCCTTTTTGATGCCTGTGGATCTAGGGTTAAACTATTTTTCTTTGGTGTTTTCAATTTTTCCAACATCAAAATTTCTAGTTGTTACAATAGGCATTTCATTGAAAAATTTTCAAGAATAAAAAAACTACTATTTTAGCTCACTAAAAAGGATGTAGCATTCAAATAAACTAAGGAATGTGAACAAACATTCCAATACTTAATGAATAAACTCATAGAAACACCAATTCCATGCCTGCCCAACTAGTCCAAACCTTTTTATATCATGGCAAATGCATCCGATTATGCATTAGGAGTAGTTTTTACATAGATGGATGATCAAAAGCCTCCATATTACATCCATTGTGCAAGTAGAAGCATTGTAGGTGCATAACTTAATTACACCATAACTAAAAAGGCATTAATGATGGTGGTGTATGTTCTTGAAAAATTAGGAACTATGTGCTTGGCCACCCCATTTTTGTGCACACTAATCATAGTGTAATTCACTTCCTCATGAATAAGCCATGAGTAAGTCCCCATGTTATACAGTAGTTGGTGATCCTACAGGAGTTTGATTTTAAAATGATGGACATAAAGCCAATCAAGAACATAGTTGCTTGTCACTTGTCATGGTTATGATGGGATAACAAGGTAGCTAAAAAGCCTTTATTTAATTAGTTTTTATATGAGCTTCTTTTTTCTAAGACAATCAAAGTTTTAATACCAATGGTCATCAACTAGTATGATGAATTCTTCTCCTATGTACTCACATAGGAGATTCCTGTAGAATGGGATCATATAAGAAAACGATAGTTTCTTCACTAGGTTAAACATGACATTGAGATAAACGGTAACCTATATAAAATTTACACAGATGACCTGGTAAGTTGATGTGTACCTAATAAAGATTAGCCACGAGTCCTATAGGATGCTCATGAAGGCCCTTGTCGAAGCTGTTATGTAGGAAGAAGAACAACCATTAACTTCTAATGGCAAGATATTTTTGGTCTATAATTTTCAGGGATGCCTACTATTTTTCCCATTCATGCAACTAATGTCAAGGAGATGGAGGGATGATAATCAAGATGGAAGGGTTCCAATAATAGATTTAACCATTGGAGCCTTTCGAAATTTGTAGAATTGACTTCATGGGATCCATCACTTACATGTCTAATAGGAAGTCTTACATTATTATTATTGTTGACTATTATACCAAATGGGTTGAAGCTATAATTGTCATCAACTATAGCTCTTCCACTATAGCTCAATTCATTCAGCAATAGGTGATAAACAAGTTTGGTATATCTAGGACACTAATTTCTAACAATGGAATCCATTTTACTAATGCCACATTTTACAAGTTAATGCAATGCTTAGGAGTGAAACATAAACTCAAAACTCCTTATAACTTCCAAAACAACAGTCAATCCAATGTTATCAATAGCAAGATCACAAGAATTTTGATAAGAACCATTAGTAGATTTATGAAGGATTAGAGCACCAAAGTCAACAATGCTCTATGGGCTTATTACTTAACATGGAAACTCCTTATAGGTTACTCTCCCTATGAGTTAGTATACAAAAATTTCCGTAAGCTTCCAATTCAAATTGAACTTCATACACTCACAACTACATGTGACCTTAACCAGAACATCAACTTGGCATACAAGGAAAGACTAATGGTACTCAACATACTTAATGAGACCTGAAGGATAGCTTTGATGATGAATGAAGTGCACAAGGCATACCACAAACAATGACATAATTTTTGTATAAAAAAAGTTGCATTTCAACTAGGAGATAAAGTTCTCTATTGAAATCCCATGCATATGCCTCAATGAACTAAGTTCTAGATCTTGGGGGAAGGATCATACATTGTACATTCAATGTTTTCTTTTGGGGCTATGATGATTTACCACCCAATAAGCTCTCAAAAGCACATGCTAGTCAACATCTAACAATTGAAAATCTTTAAAGACTCCTGAGTAATCAATAATAGCCATAACACCTTAACACAAGGTTAAGCTTACTCCATTTTCAGAATCTCCTCCTTCCAACTTAGTTGTGGGGGAGAAGACCATCTATCTTAATATCTTGGATAGGGTGGAAGTTTTATCCTTTTTTCTTTACATCACTTTTTAATATGTTTTTCATTTTTTTTACCTTTTGATTTTCTTACATATTTTACTTTTACTTTACTTTACCTTACTTGATTGCCATTTGCATCTTTTTCTTTTTCTTTCTTACAATGTCTAATTTTATTCTATTGTTGTTGCAAATTTCAATAATAAATAAATGAAAATTTCAATATTGTTATTTTTATATATCAGCTAGCTTTGGTTTTTAATTATTCTCTCTACTAACAAGTTGTTTGTTCTATATTGGTATCAAGTAATGAGTTCATGACCTCCACCTACTCCATTTATTTTAAAATGATATTTGTATTATGGTAGCACTATGGTTCTTCTAGGATAACACTAAAAATAACCTATGATCTTGTTACCTAATGAATGGTGAAAGGACCTAGTAAAAATAGTTGTGTTGACCTAGTCCAATACGTTCATGGTTGTGTTGACCTAGCCCAATATGTTCATGCATCCCCATTGATGTAGCATAAAAATTCTACATCAATTTCATACTTAACCAAAATTTCATATTTTTCTTCAAATTTGAAGGAATTTTTTGTGATTTTTTAGAGTCCAACACCTTCCAGAAGCCATAACTTCCTCATCGCATACCTAATTTGATCTATTTTTCAACCTATGAACTTCCAAAGGTACTCTCTACATTGTAGGGACATCAACACTTGGATTTGCCAATAATTTTTTCTAACACCCCACAAGATCAAGTATTAAAATAATGTTCAAAGGAAATAATACCAACAACTAACTACCTTTAGAGCCAACATTTTTAAATATAAAATAATAATAAAGTATTCTTGTGTACCTCCAACCACTAGGAATCTTAATGTTCAAATCCTTCACCAAAACTAACCAAAAAAATGATTGAAAGATATCTAGACTTAAGAGATTAAATTAAAAGAATTGATCTAGGTTACTTATGTGATTACAAATTATACCAAAGTAGCCATTGAAAGTAGGTAGGCCATCGTAGCCTAGGGAAAAATGACCTTGGGGAGGAAGAGAATGGGAATACCAACAACCACAACACTAAGAACAAGTAGCCAAGGTGATACACATCACTCAACCATTATGAGAAGAGCCAAAGGTGGAATTAGTTCACTAGATTTCCATCATAGAAACCATAAAATTTAGACAAGACTTCTAAGATTAAGACCTAACTTGAAGGTGACTTTCACAAAGGCCTACTTGTAAAAATTCTAGAGCAAGGAGATCCAAGGCATGATTCTCCAAGAACTAAAATTCAAATCTTCCCTAAACTTTGTGCTAGAATAAGTTTAAATGCAGTTGTAAGAGTCTCCATTTAAACTCTCCATATCCATTTCCACTAGTGGGGAATGATACCTTTGGGAGACTTATATCTTCTAAAACAACCACTAAGAAATTGTGATGGTAAAAATTAAGGACATTACCATCTCCTACTCAATTGAAGTCATCAAGAAAGCCATCGAACTATCTAATATTAGGGAAAATTTGGCAAAGATATCCAGCTAGGAAGATCTTAAAAGCAAAGAAAGAAAGGATGTAACTATGCTATGAAGTGAACTATAAGGAGTACAATACCCTTACTAAGGCAAAGTATGCTTATTTTAAGATCATGGCCCATCACCTCAATTCAATGGTGAGGCCAAGAAAGTTGACAACCTTTTTTTGCAAGGGCATGCACAACTCGAAGTGGAAAATTCCAAGACAATCTTCCTTAGATCATCTTCTTGAAAATTGAGAAGAGATTGAATTAGTATGAAAAGGGTTGTAAGACACTTCCATTTACATGCCTCATCAGAAATCTTTTCAAAAGAGGAGGGATAGCTCACTATGTAAATGATATCCTTCATAGGACTTCTTCCACACCATGGTAAGAGATGATGAAGGAAAAAGATACTTCTAAGCTTCAAAAAAAATTACCACCTCCACCACCACCAAAAACATTGGAGATCATCCTAAAAATGGTAGTAGCTATCGAATGCCTAAGGAAACTTAGGGAGAAATAATTGCAACAACAAGCCTTCAAAAGTGGTGGTGAATCCTCTATGTACCACCCTACTATGAGCTATCTCAATGAGGTTGACAAGACCATCAACTAGCTAGTGAGCAATCTTTCATCTTTATTCTCTATAAGAAGGAACCAATATCATGTTTATGCTAAACCAAATGATAGAAAAGTCATTGTGTTCATTCTGGGGCAAACATTTCCTGGAATCTTTGAAAATGTAGTAGCTTTATATATCATGTTTGAAGAAGGAAAAGATGCAACAGTCCTGGTTATACCTCATAAATTCCAAGAGACTATAATGGAGATGGTTACATATTAGATTGGAGAGGCTTTGGGTGCTCCTATAATTTCTATTTCTAATGTTACTATGATGGTAGACATTCAAATGTTTGTAGTGCTAGAAGCAATGGGATGAGCATAGCATAGTGCAATGAAGCACTAGAACGACTATTCAGAACTGGGTAACTAATTCCAAAGATCTTTAATCTTCTAGAAGAAATTTCAACTACCCAATCATAACTACTGGAGACAAGGGAAAAGCTCCTAATTACACACATCCAACTTGAGGAGGTTACCACTAGCAATACAAGGTTGTTGGTAGAGGTTTGGCTTCAAAAAGATGTCTTAAAGGTCAATGAGATATCTTGGTTGAGACTTGAGATTTTATAGGAGACATCTTGGCATAACTGTGGTCTTCTTAGAGGAGATGTCTTTTTGATGAGGAGAGATCTTGTACAAGACACCTTAGACCATGAGGAGACATCTCTGACACTAGGGAGACAACTTGGATACTAGAGAGATTTCTTTTCCTTATGAAAGATGTTTCATACTCATGTGAGATGTTTCAACAACATCCATAAATAACAAGAACATATCTAGGAAGGTCAGGAGATGTCTCATTTGATCTAGTAAAGCTTCAATGTGGCAGTTTTGATGGAAAACATATAGAAAAGTTAATATTCATGTGGGAAACTTCTATAGAGCCATTTAAGAAAGTTTTCTAGGATTTTAAATCCTTATAATCATGTTGGATGTCCATGCTAGATAGCAAGCAACAAGCAAGTAAGAGAAGACCAAGGAAAGCTGATACAAAGGAAGTGACATCATAAGACCTTGAAAGAGATGAGAAGAGAGTTGGAAAAGGGATTGCATGTGTGTAGATCCATCTATAAGGCCAAGTGTATATGTGATCTTGGCTATAACTCTTTGCCTCTTCAGTTGGATTGCAAATTCATGTGTGAGATCTTATTTGGAGATTGAGCCTTACATTGAGGTTAATCTTGAGAGATTGTAAAGCCTCAAGCTCTACAATAGTTTGAGTGTGTGAGAGTATGTTGGTTCCTTGGATTTAAAACCCATTGTATTGTAATATTCTAATTTGATAATTGAATATAGCTATTTTTTTGTTTTCTAGAAATTTGATTTATCTTTCATATTATCTAGATTTAGTGGTTTGAAGGTGAAATCTTGAGTGAACCCGCTCCAATGTTATTGGTATCAAACCTTTGTATTTATTATTTCTTAAAATTGGATTATGATATTGTCAATTTTAGATGGAACCAAAGAAAAAATAGGTTTATGCCCTTAATAGAAACATGGAGAGTATGAAGTTTGCCTTCTAGATGATGTTGCTTGGTTAGATGAAATTAGTACAAAGGTAGATAGAAATGTTGGTTTTAGCCATATCTAAACCTGTGGCAATGATGAGCATGCATGTTTAGATGAAGACGTTTCACAATTAGATGAAGATAGAGTGGTTGATGAGGAAGGATAATTCAACTATGGGAGTGTAGAAACTCATCAACGAAGGATTCCAATCAAAGGAAATCCTATTCTCAACTAAGAATTTTGGGGCTCCAATTGTGGTAAATACTTCTTCTCTAGAAAAGCTTCATGAGGAAGATGAAGCAAGACATACTAGAGCATTCAAAAATATTACAAGACTTATGTATGTTGAGCTAAACACTTTCAGTGATGTAGATAGCACCAATGCTTTTATGAGTTATCTAAAGGCACTTGAAAAGCATTTCTAGTTGGAAGAGGTACCAAATATGTTAAAGGTACCTACTGCTGAATCCATATTAGAAGGTATGGCTTCTACTTGGTGGAAAAAAGAGTCCAAGGATTATGAAAGAAAAAATGGTCAATCCATCAGAGATTAGGATCTAATGAAATATAGGTTGAAAAAAAATTTGAATATTCTCATTAGAGACCAGAGACTATTATGAAGTTAAAATACCTAAGACAAGGTGATAGTGATGTCAAAGACTTCTACATTGAATTTTTTGATCTATTCCACCAAGCTAAGTTAAATTGGGAGGAGTATGAACATTCTTCAAACTTTTTATGAGGTATCAAAATGAAATACTAGCATGAGTTGTTTTATGATCCATGAGGCTTATGATTTGGTACTCGAGACTGAGAAGAAATTAAGTGGATTCGAAAATAGGAGCACACAAACTTCTAATGGAAAGAAAAAGGGATCAAAATATGAAAGGGATTTAAGTCCAAATTTGAAGACAAGAATGGAAGCCATGATAAGAAGACAAAAATAGGTGATGAGAAAGGCAAAGCAAAGAAGAACCAAGGTAAGAGAGGCAAGGGTCAAGACAATAGTTCATAAAAAATCTAGTGCTTCAAGTGTTGAGAATTGGAACACAAGTAATGGTAATGTTCACTTCATAAGGTAACCAAGGGTAAATATGTACGAACCATGGAGGTAGAGGAAACATCAAACCAAGGTCTTCAAATAGGTCATTCTAATGCTCCAAAACTTGAGAATATTTCTAAGTTAAATTCTTGTGCATTCATGGGAAATGTGAATAAAAGAATATCATCCTAATAGGGAACTATTATTTCATATTTGAACTAGAGGTTTGCTTAGTAGGGAATGGATTCATTTTTGTTTGATGGAGAAGCCTAAGAAAATATTATTTCTTCTAGGGTAATTTCTAGATTAGATTGGGTAACTAATCTTCTTCCTAGATCTTTTAAAGTGCATTGGTTGTCTAGAGATTTTTCCAAAGAGGTGAGGGAACAATGTACTTTGAAATTTAAAATTTACAATTTTCATGATGTTATGAAGTGTGATGTACTCCCAATATATTGTGCCAATGTAATTCTTGGTAGACCTTAGAATTTGACAATGGTACTTAGCTTGATGGAGCAAGAAATGTATGGAGTGTAGCTAGACCTGATAGAATTCATGAATTGATTCCAATTATAATTGAACAAGTTAGGTAGTAAAGCTCACTTAATTCTTCCTTAATCCTTCTATAAGAGAGGTAATATATTAAGAAATATGATGAATTTTTTTTTATTTTGGTGTTATGAAAACATTTGCTAGTAACCGTGATGATGTGCAAATTGAACTTCCTATAGGTGTGCTAGGCTTGAATGAGAAATTTTTCAAGGTGTTCAAGGGGAAATTGGATGAATTTCCATCTATGAAAAATGTAAAACATTAGATTAATTTTATTCCTTATGCTACCATTCCAAATGAGAGAGCTTACTAGATGGAACCAAATTAGTAGGCGGAATTACAAAGGCAAGTAGAGGAGTTACTTACAAATGGTTTCATAAGAGAATCCATTTCACCTTGTGTGGTTCCAATAATGCTAGTGCCAAAGAAGAATAGTGATGAATGAAGGATATGCATTGATTCCAAGGTAGTGAACAGAATAACAGTGAGGTACAAGTTTCTTATTCTAAGAATAGATGATATCCTTGATGTCCTTACTAATGCTGAAATTTTTAGCACTATTGATTTGAAGAATGGGTACCATCAAATTAGAATTAGGCCTGGTAATGAGTGGAAGATAGCTTTTAAGACACCGGATGAATTTTTTAAGTGGTTGGTGATTCCATTTTGGCTCACAAATGCACCTCCTACATTCATGAGGTTGATGCATGATGTATTGAAGGACTTAATTGGTAAGTGTTATATTATCATTCTTTGACAATATTTTAGTGTATAGCTATAATGAGGAAGAGCACTTGGATCACTTGAGGATGGTGTGTCTTAAGCTTGAGGAGGCATAGTTGGTAATCAATGTAAAGAAAAGTCATTTCTTTAAGAGGGAAATGACATATTTGGGACATATGATTTCTAAAAATCAAATTTAGATGAAAGTTACCAAGGTGAAGGCTATTGAGGATTGGCCAACTCCTAAGAATGTTGAGAAGGTAAGATCATTTCATAGTTTTGTAGGTTTTTATAGATGGTTCACAAATATTTTTGTGGTATTTCATGGCCTATGCTTACTTTATTAAAGAAAAATAAGGAATTTAGGTCAGATAATGAAACCAAAGGGAGCTTTGGCTTATTGAAAGAAAAGATTACTAGTGAACTAGTGATTTCAATTTTCAAAAGCTTTTTCAAGTGGAGGTAGATGCAAGTACACTTAACATTGGTGGGGAACATTAATAAGAAGATATACTTATTGATTTCTTATTCAAAAATTTGAATGATTCAAAGAAAAATATAGCATATATGAAAAGTAGTTGTATGATATTCTTCAAGAAATCAAGCATTGGAGGCATTACTTATTTCCTAAGGAGTTCACCTTGATGATAGACCACAAAGAACTTCAATTTCTGAACTCACAACAAAAGTTGAGTGCAAAACACATAAAGTGGATTGCACAATTATAGAAATTCAATTTTGTGTTGAAGCAAGAAAGTGAAAAAGCCATCGTGGTGGTTGACGCATTGTCTAGGATGCATGTGATTAATTTCAGTGTACCTCATGTGGAAGGTATGGGTGATTTTGCTTCGTTGTATGAGCATGATGTTGATTTTGGGTAGGTGTGGAGGAGCCTCAAAGAACCACTGATGAATAGGATAGACCAATGGAAGAACTATCATATTTAAGATGAACTACTATTTAAGAATGGAAAGGTATGTGTTCCTAATTGTGATTTTAGGAAAAATATTTTGTTTGAAAATCATTGTAGCGACATGGAAGGTCACATGGGAAAGGATAAAACATTGGAACTTGTGGATAGGCATTATTTTTGGCCTAGTATGACAACTGAATTTTCAAAATTTATGGAGTATTTGACTTGTCAAAAGTTCAAAGGAGGTAAAGAAGTGGATGGACACTATAAGCCTTTGCCAATTCCCAAGGATCTATGGGAAATTATGTCTATGGATTTTTTGAGTGGTATTTAAAAAACCAAAAGTGGGAAAGATGCAATTTTTGTTGTTGTTGATAGGTTCTTCAAGATGACATACTTCATTCCCTGCAAGAAGGTGAGTAATTCTTCTCATGTTACAAATTTATTTTTCTAGCATGTTGTGAAGTTGCATGGAATTCCTTTAAACATTATTAGTGACAAAGACTCCAAATTCATAAGTCATTTTTGGAGGTTCCTTTGAAAAATTTTTGAGACAAAGTTGAATTTTTCTAGTGCATATCATCCATAATATGATGGTAAACGAAGGTGGTGAATAAATCCTTGCTAAACATATTAATATGTTTATGTGATGGATAGCCAAAAAAGTGGAAAAACTTGTTGTATCATATTGAGTTTCTATACAATAATGCTTTTCATATTGCTATTGGAAAAAGCCCATTTAAGGCAAACTATGGATTTTTTCCAAAGATGGTGGACACTTTGAAGATATTTAATGATGAAGCTCAAATTAGTGCTAATTTTATGCAAGATATGAGATATCTCCATGAACAAGTAAAATCAAGTTTTGAGAATAAGGCTGAAGAGATAATCCTCAATAGAAAATGAGGGTAAAAAAAAGTCAACTTTTGTTATTGGTGACTTGTTTTGGATGCACTTGAAGAAGAAATGGTTGAGAGGTATTAACTTCTCCAAGTTGAAAGCCAAGAAGATAGGGCCTTTCAAAATTAAGGTCAAGATTAATGATAATGCTTTCAAGATTAACTTACCCAATGATGTTGGTATGTATTTATTTTGTTTTTAATTTTGCAGATCTTGTGCACTACCATGGATCTACTATGAGGAGATCATACAAGGTAGCATCAATGAATTGAAGGGGGCTACTGAGAAGTCCAAACCTTGAAAAATAAAAAGAAGGCAATTATAGTTAAGAAGAGGGGAGCTTCAAGCACTTGGGGAGTAAAGAGGCATGAGTACTTGGTTCATTGGAAGGACCAATCTACTAATGATGTTATATGGGTCCATGAAATCAAACTTGTAGAGTGGAAGATCACTTCTATGCCTACTTCATTATTTACTTGAGTTCACTTTTTGAAGGGTGGGAGAGCTAATGTAGGGACACCTCTTCTAATTCACTTGTACTTTTTCCTAAAATTTTTTGTTGTAAGTTTTAGCTCTAGAAAGATGTCTTGGAGGTCCATGAGATGTCTTGGCTGAGACATGAGGTTTTATAGGAGACTTCTCGAGTTTAGAGGAAACATCTCCACTGAATTACAATCTTCTTAGAGGAGACATCTTGTTGGTGATAAGATGTCTTATACAAGATGTCTTGGATCATGAGGAGATGTCTCTGACATTAGGAAGACATCTTGTCCTCAAAGGTGACATCTCATACTCATGTGACGCATCTCAATAGCATTTAGAATTAACAAGGAAACATCTTAGAAGACTGAGAGACATCTCGTTCAACCTAGTAAAGCTCTAGTGTGGTAGTTTCAATGGGAAACATATAGGAAAATTAAGATACATGTGGGAAACTCCTAGAAAGTTATTTGGGAAAATTTCCTAGGATTTTTGGGTTGTTATAATCATGTTCTATGTCCATGATGGATAACAAGAAACAAGAAAGTAATAAAAGACCAAGGAGAGCTTGTGTAAGGGAAGAGACATCCCAAGACCTTAAGAGAGGTGAGAAGATAGTTGGAAGAGGGATTTCATGTATGTAGATGAATGTCTAAGGCCAAGTTTTTATGTGATCTTGGCTATAACTCTTTGCCTCTTGGGTTGGATTTCATATCTATGTGTGAGATTAGATTTGAAGATTAAGTCTTACATTGATCAATCTTGTGAGATTTTAGAGCCTCAAGATCTACAATAGTGTGAGTGTGTGGGAGTATGTTGGATCCTTGGATTTGAAATCCATTGTATTATAATATTCTCATTTGATAATTGAAGATAGCTAGTTTCTTATTTTCTAGCAATTTGGTTTATCTTTCATATTATTTGGATTTAATGGTTTAAAGATGAAATCTTAAGGAGTGAACCTGCTCCAAGATTGCAAAACTAAGAGCCCACTTGTTAGATCCATCCATTCTCAAGTCTCAACTTACCATAGATGACACTTTTCAATAGCTTTAGCATAGACTCCAAAAGCCTAAGAATGCTAAAGAAATAACTATCTTTGATGTGTAACTATCTGAAAAAATGATGAACTCTACTAGTTGTGATCTTCAAGACATGTGCAAGGAGAATCTCATCCTAACTCGGAAAAACCAATGCCTGTGAAAAGCTAAGAAGAAAAAGAAGAAATTTCTTTAGTACATCCATCAACCATAGGAAAACTTGCCAAGATAAATAAATATGTTAGGAGGTTGGCTACAGAGAATAAAAATATCTCAACAGAGGAGATTCATGCCCTGCACCAAAGGACTACCATTGAGATCATCACCTAGAAAAAAAAGGCCCTCAAGTATGAAAAAGTTAAAAATCATTATAAGGACAATGTTAGGATGGTTAAAGAGATCAATGAAAATGCAATCAAACTAGAAAATGAGAAGGTGAACTAAGCTCTACAGAAATTCTAGCAAAGGGATGATGCATGATAGCCTATATTTGATGGACTCAATACATATAACCAAGTAAAAAATCTCTTGAAGAAGTTGTAGATTGAGGAGATGATAGAATACATGGAGTTAGATAACCTCCACTATGCAAATTTGTCAATGCTAACAACTAGAAGACCCATATTAGAGTTCACGAAACAAGTCACTAGCTCCTACCTCTTTTATAAGGTGGAGTTTAAGCTCCATAAGAAAATGAAACACAGATTAGAAGTGTCTAAAGTAGAGCTTGAGGTTCTTAAGAATATATTCGAAGACCAATGATAGTTTCCAAGAAGTTGACCAAGAAGATGAATAACTACTAGAAACTATAGAACCATGTCCAGACGTTTGATATCAAACATAAATATTTCGTAGCATGGTTTGTCAACGTGAAATAAATGTTTCCTACAATGTCATACATGTAGGATGTGCTAATACTAGCCAATCTAGATGATGTTTCTTGGACCATCAACAACCCATGAAGCAAGGAAGAAAATATTAAAGCCTTATTGGATGCTTTTAAGTTTTCTGAAGCAACAACAGCAACAACAAAGTAGCCCAGACCACTAGCATGACCAAGACATGATGAATGACCATCTAAGCCACAGGAGCCTCCACATCTAGGCACAGTGTGAAAACATCATTTTGATCCACCTCATCTAGCCAACAACTACCAAAGTTTAGTCAAGCATCCAAATTTTGTTTAATGTTAAATTTTATAACCACTTTAATGTTTTTGAAATATGGCACTCAGATTTTGTCTATTATTTTTGTTATTCTATCTATTATCAACCCCATACTTCCTTAATTTTATAAACAACTCTTTCATGTTTTTTGTTCACTTAAGAATGAGTTTTTAGTTAGTCGTGGGGGCATGATGAACTATCTATCGGTCAACTATGTTGACATATCCTTTAATGCATTGATGCATATGCATCGACTCTAATACACCCAAAGCCTATATAAATGCACACATCATACACATTTATGGCATCTTTGGTAATTTTTGTAATGAAACTCTTGCAATTTGTTTTATTCGAAGTATGATGTCCCTAGAAACTTCTGCATAACCAAAATAAAATCAAGATTGATTCCTTCTATTGAAGCACTTGAATTAGCACTAAGTTTATTTTTAAGCATTCTACTTTAAATGCATATTACTTTCTCGTACTTAGGAAATTAATATTTATTACTAATGGGATGCGATATCACATGGGTCACGATATCGCGTCCTTTCCTGCAATATCGCATACACGATATCGTAGCCCGCCACCAGTTCTATAAATAAGAGGTGGCTCTCCCTTGTTTCTCCATCTAGATCTAGACCTTAGCCAAACTCTTGCCATTTTTCCATTCCAAAGTTAGAATAATTTCCATGTACCCACATTAGGAGTCCCAAAGTGAATGGATCTTTATTCGAGCAATTCTGTACCTGAGCACACAATTTTGTACAGCAATAAAGACAAACTTTTGGATAAACCTTGCAGTGCATGGACTAAGCTAAATAGGAATTAATTATTGTTAATTGTTTAAATGCTTTCTTAAGGACTTAATCTCTCTCAACCCTCAACTCTCATAGTTACGTGCATTCAGTACGACCGCTTCGAGCACATGCGTTACACTTGGTAATCCCAGTAACGAATAGCGTTTGGTAATCCTAGCAGCATTGCATTGGTTCAGGGTATGAAACGGCAAGTGAGAATGGATACTGATGTTAGGATGATTAAAGCTTAGTTAATTAAAGTTAGTTACTTAGTCTCTTCACCCTTTCCTCTCTTAGCATAGACAATAAAAACATAAAAGATATAAAAATCACATGCCTCAAGCTTACTTAACCATACAACTATGACAAATACAAGTAAGCTTGGGAGGACAACGATTGATTAACCTTAGGTGTTTCATAAGGTGTGTAGGCACTTATCTATGGAGTTCAACTGGATCGCACGTGTAATGCGCGTATTCATATGGTTGAGTGTAGGGGTACCTTGCCACTCATCATTGGCACCATTGCTGGGGACTAAGTTGTTTGTGCACTAAGTAGAACATAGGAAATCATCCACATAGTTGGGAAGCTTAAATGAACCCTTAGGGTTAATCAAAAGAAAATTTAAACAACGGTCAAGAGCACATCAACAAGAGAACAATGTCTTCTTCTTCTCATAAAAGCACTTCACCACCTAGGGATCACACAAGAGATAGTTGGCGGTCTAACACATGTAACCCAGATCCACCAATTCCTCAAGAGTATCAGGTTGTGTATACTTATCATGATGAGTATATATCCAATTTTACCTTTTTCCTCCATCAAGATGAACAACTGTGTTGGCGAGACTTGCAAGGTAACATAGTGTTACCCCCAAATCATGCAGTCCCTAACATGCTCCTTCGTGCTCTTGCACAGATAGACATGATGCAGCTATACATTGAATACGTTGCATGTGATTACTGTCCCACAGCAGCGCAACATTTAAGGGACTCATAGCGAGAGAGCTACCATACATCATTGAGGAGTAAAAGGGTTTCGCACGTCCTAAGAGAAATTGGAGATGGTGAACCAGTTATAACAGGTTCTCTATCAAATGATGTTCCCCCTCCTAACGATGGTGAGGAGGCAAGGTATCAAAACCTACACTCCATGATTCATAACCCTGGTTCTTATCCCCATGGACACCAAGTGTTCAATGAGGGAACACAAACAAATGATAAGGATAGGCGGTCTAATTGTCATCACGATCGGGGCCGTAGCCACCGAAGAGAAGGTAAGAAACATCGTCATGGCGATGGTTCCCCTTCTTCTTCACCTTCATCGCATCATTCACCCTCTCCTTCCACATTAGGACATAGTCACAAAGAGCACAACAGTGAGGATAAGGGTAAGAAATATGAGAGACCTCGATGAGAGAGTCAAGAG
This sequence comes from Gnetum montanum, assembly GCA_015680685.1. Classification (NCBI taxonomy): domain Eukaryota; kingdom Viridiplantae; phylum Streptophyta; class Gnetopsida; order Gnetales; family Gnetaceae; genus Gnetum; species Gnetum montanum. The sequence goes on along the minus strand of MNCI01017751.1, from coordinate 68,756 downwards.
CGAGGACGAGGGCATTCGAGAGAATCAAGGCATGGAAGAAGGAAAAGTTGGGAACCACATAGACATCATAGACACCATGAGAGAAATGACAATGAAGAACCCCTACTTGCCACCCAAATTATGTTAGATATTATGGAGGTTGTGAGGATACCTACAAGGCACCAGAAAGATAGCCGAATCAAGAGACTAGACATGAATAATATCTCACGATTCGAGGGGGGATACAACGCTAATCCACAAAACCACTTACAGGAATTTCACGATGCCTGTGCCTTGTAGAATATCAAAAATGAGTGGCAAAAGTTAAAGTTATTCCCAAGGACACTCATAAAAGAAGCAGAAATTTGGTACTGGTCCTTAGAACTGGAATCTCTTAGATGATGGGGTACAATGCTAGAACTATTCAACGATAAATATCAAACGTACTCTAGAGTGTCCAACTTGCAGAAATAGATCCAAGGATGGAAGTAGGGTAATCATGAACCCTTGGATGCTACCATGGGCCGATATTATGCATTGCTACATCATTTTCTAGGTCATGGTTACACACAACGAGATCAACTTCGCTACCTCGTAGATGGGCTAAGACATGAAACGAGGAGAACCCTTGGAACATATGCCCAAGGGAGATTATCTGAGCTTAGGTCCCATGAAGTTCATAGACTGTTGGAGCAAGTAGCCAAGGAAGAAGGAGAGATACAAAAAAGGGAAAGTGCGGAAGAGTATAACCATGATTCTTCCCTCTGAAACAAGGGAGTAAGATTCTGTGAGGAAGAGGATGAGTCACCACTCGAGGAGTTGGTGAATAGAAAAACCTTGCCGCTTCAAAAGTTAACAACCAAAGCATCGACTAAGGTAGATCAAATGTGGGACTCCTTAGACAATAGATTTAAAACTATTTTAAAAATCGTAGAGGAGTCTAAGGAGTGAAGTAGTGACCATGATAAGAAAAAGAGGAGAGATTCAGACCATGCACGTAACAAGGGTAAGGGAAAAATGACTATCACCTATGAGGTTGTGGATTCCAATACAAATGATGACGATGGATGTGAAATATGCTAGTATGACCATCCTAAGGGATGTTTCCCAATAATCACACATCTGTAAGAGTCTGAGGTGTATGCACTCAACCCAAGACTTAACAAACGGGAAAGCACCTCGAAGGTTACCTTATCCCCAAGGTAATCCAAGGCAGTTCCACCAACCCTTAACATATTATCCAAGTGGAACTCCGTCACAACCTATCAAGCAACACCAACAATGGCAATACCCATAGTCATGGGGGATGTCACTGCCTAGATAACAATATCCTTACCGGAAACTAGACCCGTATGGCTATTACGTGTAGCAGCCGGTTTCTCCAAGTGACTCTATGGGTCACGTAACTCCACAATGTCACTACCAAGTTTGGGAGTATTTTAGGACTCCCTCTCCTAGAAGAGACACTCCACATGCATACCATCCTCCAAATCCATCCACATCTCTTATGCCAATAGTTCCACTACCACCCGCTCCAACGATGCAAGGGGAACTCCCTATTCAACCGCAGCAACATAATGCTACGAGAGCTGTGAACCTTCAACCCACTACTAGTTCTAAAAACTGTACAAAGAGAAGACCTTTCTTTAGAATCAACAGTCCAAACAAGCTGACAACCACAAGCGGTTGAGTCTATGACCACTCCTCCATCAAGAAAGGCTTTGGAGCTCCTTTCAAACCAACAACAGAGCTCAATGCACACGGTTATGTTAATACATATAATCATTGACTAGATAAAGGTGGACCACCTTCTTAGCAAACTCTCTGACCCCAGAAGTCCTTTAATCTACCTCCAAGTCGCTGGGAATGAACCACGTAAGGCTCTTCTTAACTCAAGTTCCGGAGTCAACTTAATATCGCAAGAAATGTATAAAGCTTGGAACCTACCTCCACTCAAGAAAAGCAATATTCAATTAGAGCTGTTTGACCAGTCCATCACTGTCCCCTTGGGACTTGTGGAGGACATTGTTACCACTGTGTGTGGTTGTTCATACCTAGCTAATTTCCTAGTGATAGAAGTCAACAATAATAAAGGGGACTTCCAAATTATAATGGGAAGGGCATGGCTAAGTACCATAAATTCATGCCTAGGAATCCGTGATCTTTCCCTGGAAATATCTAAGGAAAACTCTTATGGAAAGATTGAGAAGAAGAAAGTTCCATGCATCACATATAGTGATAAAGAGGGTGATGATGTACAGGAGTGCTCAGTATTTCCTGTATGTAACTAGTGTGCCTAGGAAACTTAGATACAAAGGTGCCTATATGTAGCAACCACACAACAAGAGAATACCCAGTGGTTGACAACTAATCAAGAGAGCAACCCACCAATATGCATGGAACTAACTAGGTGAACAACTTGCAACCACAACAAAAGCATAGATACATTGGAGTATGAGCGTCACCAACTTCCAACTCTTAATTTAAAAACATCAATTGGGAGAAGTTGGACACTTCTAAAAAATTCAAATAAGCGCTCATTATTTTGGATCTCTCCCTTTCAATTCAGTCATGGGGAAGATGACCACCTATGCTGATCATTTGAGGCCCTTAGTTTCTTTTTAAGTTTTTGTTTTACACATTTTTGTTTTGCACATTTTTGTTTTACAAATTTTTTTAACTTTTCTTTTTTTTGTTTTACAACATCGTTTATACTTTTTCTTTTATTTGTGTGTGTGTGTTCTCCATTTTGCTAAGTTTGTCACCCAATAAGTGCTCTTAATGATGGTATGAACTATTTTCCATTGGTTGCTAATGTTTGGTTTTTACCTTTAAGTTACAATGCTAATGCTAAGGTATGGTTCTTTTGATATAGCAGGCAATGAGTCCACACCATCCATGCATCCATCCATAAATCTCTATGGTCTCTCTTGGATTGGAACTATACAATTCCTTTCTTCAAAATAATAAGAACTATAAACGAATCGATGACTGGGCATTTCTCAAACTAAGGAAGGACTCAAGGATTGAAAAGGGTGTGGCTTCAAGGGAACTTGGGTGCTTGGATGTTTTCTGCTTGAGTTTTCTTACCATTTCAATGTTACCCAATTATTAGGAAGCTGAGTGAATAAAAATAAAAATAATAAGTCTTTGCATGGTGTGGTTCTCATGAAAAACAACAAAAAAAGTGAGAATTCAAAGCACATCCCTTAGACGAAATAATCATTTGGGCTACAAGCACTAGTTATGGAACTAAAAACATGTTCCCTCTAACCAAGGCCCTTCCTCACTTCCTACTTTTTCCTCCCTTGTTTTGTTGGAATGGTGGTGGCTCTTTGAGGAATGCATTCTTGTTACTTCAAGTGGATGGATTGGCCGAATGCATTAATGCGAAGTCACTGGATGTGGTTTGTTTGAGGCCAGACTTGGAATGGGATCTATTATGTTACATTAATCATTAAATACACAAGGGGCTATATACCACCTTGTTCTTGAGACTCCATTCCATTCTCTTCTTTCCATCGTTCTTCCTCCATTGTTCACCTCATTGTTGGTTGTATCATTAATGTATATTTTGGTTGACGCATTGTTTTCTTTGTGGTAAATTCTTGTGGTTAAGACTTTAACTCTTGTTCCAAATGACATTTCCAGAGCCTACGGACTCTTTGAATGTGGGTTTGTCAGGGCATTAAGCACATGAGCCTACTTTGGGGAGGACCCACTAGCATTCCTATTTGGTGCACTAGTTAAATTCTTTCCCTTAACATTTTTGCAATCAACTCTATTTTGTTCATTTCCATCTTGACATCCATTTCATCGACGTTACAATTTTCTCTTTTTCTCCACCTTTCTTATTTCTTTTCTTTTTCCATTCTATCGCTACCGGAGGTTCGCTCTTAGTCATGGGGGTCCTGACGTAATTTTTTCAATTTTCTCCTAGCCCCTGCACCTTCGGTAGTCACCAATATTATATCTCCATATCCATATCAGCCATATCACAACCCAGCCAATGGACCTTACACCGAAGCAAGGTATCAATTGCATTATGATTTATTTACCCTTGCTAATATAAGACTGTGTTGTGTGTGCAGATGGCAATCATACAACAACAGATTGGATCTAGAGGGAACACTTGGAATGGACCGGTGCTGAAGTAGTTATGCAAGGAATGAGATTAATGGCATGCTTACGGATAGACAACAAAATGTGCAATCTTGGCGTTGGCAACAACAAAACTTCTTTCTCTCTCTCTTTCTCTCTCAGCTACCAAATGAGGCATGATGTCAAATGTATAAAGTGTTCACTCTTGTTGTCATGAACACTAATTTTGTCATGTTTTGTAATGATGATCCATTCACATGTCATCCCATTCACCATTAGTTCCATTTAAGTCAATAATCCCATACCTTCCCAATATTTTGTAAGGAACTTGAGGACTAGTTTTTATTCAGTCATGGGGGTATGATGGGACACGATATCGCATAGGCCGCAATATCACATACATGATATCGCATACGCAATAACGCATCCTTCCCTGTGATATCACATATGCGATATCACAACCCACCGCTAGTTCTATAAATAAGAGGTGGCTCTTCCTTGTTTCTCCATCTAGATCTAGACCTTAGCCAAATTCTTGCCATTTTTCCATTCCAGTGTTAGAATAATTACCATGTGCCCGCAATAGGAGTCCCAAAGTGAACGAATCCTTATTCGAGCAATTCTGTACTTGAGCACACAATTGTGTATGGCAATAAAGATGAACTTTTGGATAAACCTTGCAGTGCATGGACTAAGCTAAATAGGACTTTAATTATTGTTAATTGTTTAAATGCTTTCTTAAAGACTTAATCTCTCTAAACCCTCAACTCTCATAGTTACATGCATTCAGTACGACCGCTTCGAGCATGTGCATTACACTTGGTAATCCCAGTAATGAATAGCGTTTGGTAATCCCAGCAGCGTTGCATTGGTTCAGGGTGTGAAATGGCAAGTGAGAACGGATACTGATGCTAGGATGATTAAAGCTTAGTTAGTTAAAGTTAGTTACTTAGTCTCTTCACCCTTTCCTCTCTTAGCATAGGCGATAAAAACATAAAAGATATAAAAATCAAATGCCTCAAGCTTACTTAACCATACAACCGTGACAAATACAAGTAAGCTTGGGGGGACAATGATTGATTAACCTAAGGTGTTCCATAAGGTGTGTAGGCACTTAGTCTGCAGAGTTCGACCTGGATAGCACATGTAATGCTCGTATTCGTATGGTTGAGTGTAGAGGTACCTCACCACTCATCAATTACATAACAACATGAGTACAACCACTTAGAGCATGGTATATATGAACGCTTAATAATCCCAATAGTGAATACTTGGTATACCTAATAGTAAACACTTAGTAACCCAGTAGCATTAATATAGGTTTAGGATGTGTACGGAAGTTGGGAACAAATGCTTTATACTTAGGATAGCTTAGTTTACACTTACTCCCATAGTTAGATTAGAAATTAATATTTTCCTTTCTTTGTCATTTCAATATTTTAATAATACACAAATAATAAAAATAATAACAAAAATACAAATATCTTATACCTCAATCTCACTTAACTATACCCACCTAGCTAGTACAAGTGATGATTGAGAAGAGAACAACCACCAACATTACGCATAATTATCTAGGATACTATTAGCTCAAAGTTCCACAGAAGTCAATCGAATTGCACATACATGCTTGTGATTTATATGGTTGAGCGTCAGAAACACTCACTACTCAATAGAAATGAAAGAATCAAGATATTTGATATGTTTAGTAGATTTAGAGGGTCTACAAACCTAATAAAATTTCAATTTCAATAATGTATTTATTTAGTATTAATGTTATGGTTGTGATGCTAATGTGTAGGCAAAGTGAATTGTCTTTAAAGTAAAAAGCTAGAGTCATTTATGTAGAAAGTTGTGGTGATCCAACTCCTTTGGAATATCATGACAATGCCTTGAGCACAACTCCTTACACATAGCTTTATTTTGATTTGTAGATAAGTTTACTATCAGGCATATTACGTAAAGGGCAAAAGGATTTCAAGTTGAAAGAAAAACATAAAGAATAAAACGATTTGAACTTGAAAGTCACTCTTTCAATAAGCAAAAAACTTTATTAGAAGCCATCACAAGGTGAACTTAAGCCATATAACCAAATAATTCTTTTGTAGAACATAGAATAGATAATAACACTAACTCCATCTCATTGAACTTATGGCATATTACATACAAAGCAATAGGCTTACCAACTCAACTATGATCTCAACAACATTTGTTGGATAGGTATCCTACTACATCATCTCTATACACAAAAAGAATTATAATCCCCTTCTAAATAAAATTTATAATAACCTTACAAAGATAAAAGCAAAAGGTTAAATAATGCTAGAGAGTAGGTGACCAATGTAAAACTTAAGGCTTCTAGACTCTTAAAAATAACAAATGTAGCACTTTAAATTGCTAAAGTCTTGTACATCAATATCCATTGCATCTATAGCTTGATTAAAAGGCCATGATTTTAGTACAAGCTAACAAAAATAGAAGGTACCTTAGGAGTTCTTTCAACCAATTGATTGGCTAGTTATTTTTGTTATCCAACTAGAAAATCAACTCAAAATATTTGAACATCAAACCTTTGGAAAAACAAATGACATAGATTCTCAATTGGATATAGATAAAGGGAGTTAGTTAAATGGAGTGTCATCTCTTTAGGCCAATGTCATGGTTGTGGCAACTTCTATTAGTCCCACTATTACTTAGTCATTTAAATATTTGGTACACAAATCAAATTGTAAATCTTAATAAAGCTCAATGGTTGTTGCAACTTAAATTCTTGGCACTTGATTGAAATTTTCTCTCCAAAGTTTTTTCCAGGCAACAAGTGATTTCGGGGGAAGATAGGCAAAGGGGACAATGATGGGGAAAATAGAGGGTCAGCAAAGATCAAACCCTAAATAAACTGCTTCTGGATAAAGTTGGACGGCGCTTACTGGCCATTTCACATCATGTTATAGAGAATCATATTTTACTTCATCGGACTTTTTCTATTTTTATTTTGTTTCTCAGGCTCGGCCTGCTATCAACTCCACCAGCTACTAGCCTTCTACTTGCCTTTACAGGATACCAAGTAGCTCCTAATTCCAAATATAATACACTTCTAAAAATAATAAAACAAATTCAGTTTCTAATTTCATGCATATTTAGCATGCTATTGTATACACCGTCCAATTTTCCACTGTGAAAACCTAAAACAATGATCATGTCTTTATAAAATCACTTTTATTTCAGTAACAAAATATCCGAATAGAAAGTGAAAAAACGTCTGCCTTGACGGGTAAAAACCAATGGAGGGATTGGAGACCAGGGTATTTCAAACAATAGTGCATTTATTTCCACAAAATATCGTCTTCTGTAACAGGACGATCGCCAGGAAACAGGCATAAAATACAACGCAGAGTTGACTTGATAATACTGTACATTCCCACCAAACTCCACTATTTTTAAACAGCCAGCATGAATGGCTTCGAATAAATGCTAAAAAATTACATCTGGAAAAACTTGCTAAAAAAAATTCTAGGCTCTTCATCAAAACTCCATGTTATGCCGATAGGAAGAGATGATGCAAAATTTAGGTGAACTTCAGAACCAGAACAACAAATTTTCCAGTGGAATATAAGTGGTGCCAGCGCATTTCCCTGCCAATCAAGACGAAGCATTTGATCTACCACTTTGACACTCAACTGCACCATGAATAAATGTATTAGATTCACAATAAAAAGCCATGACAAAATATACTGCTTAAAACTGTGATCCCAATGACTTAGAAATTCACAGAAGGTTCGGTATAAATGAGCAATTGCTTGTCAAGAAGAGATTTAACTAACTAGGTATTGTCCTTGTTCAATGCCAAAGCTGTAACATCTTGCCCTTCTTGTAGCTGCAAAATGTGCCCAACCTGTGTAAATTTTATTGCAACCTTTTAAGCTAAGAACTAATTAACATTTATACAATCCAAAAAACTTTAAGAAACTCTTTTACTACCTCTACTGTATGAATATCTGGAAGGCAAACAGTAGAAACCGACACAGGGAACACGATCTCCAGACGCATTCCTTTGAGACTTGTTTTCTTGTCCAGTGGGCACTGGAATTTCAGTGCATTATCAGCATGCCCTCCTGCCAATTTAAAAAGAAAACAAATTCCCATAATCACAGATCTGAGCCAGCTGCCTGTGTCTAGAACATGCATACAAAAGATCCACCACCAGATACCAATTTGGCTTTACCATGAACATATGAAGCGTTGGGCTGCCATTTGTGCAGCGCTATATGACCTCTAGGCAAATTTCTGTCCACTCTCACAATGGCATCTGTAGAGGCAGAAATGGCAGAGGCTGATGCATTGCAATGCTCCAGGCTAGCAATAGCATAAAGTTTGACATCTCAAAGATTTCTAGATATTGTCTGATACAAAAACAATTCCAATGTCAACATCCTAATCCTAATTAGGTCAAATAATATTTATTTAATATTCAAGACCAATAACATTAACTTTCTAATAGAATGATTAACCCAAAAATAATGTCAATCCACTCATGCAAGTCAGCAGAAACATACTCGCTCTCGAGAGCTGTTCGATGGTCATGTCTAAAATCTACTGGAGTTTGCACCCAAGAAGTCAACTTTACATTATCTGCTGACAAGAAGCTGAATAAGATTATAATTAAACTAATGAATTTCAAATGTCAGTACTTGTTTGCATGAATTTGTTACCATGCTGTGTTGTACCAAAATCAACATGGTTCTCATTTGTCAGGACTTCTGAAAGGTAATAGAGTTCAGGCACCTGCACACAAATGCATCATTCGAAAAATGGTGTTTGATGCCTACCTATGAAAACATGTTTATCTCGTGCTAAAAAGAAAAATTAAAAAAAAAAAACAGAAAAGTCCTGGCTCTCTAGAATGAAACTCATACTCGAATCATCTATAAGACAGATCTCTGTTAACTAGATGCTAATAATTGTGGTTTTGTTTTTAGCACTAAATTACTGCTCTTACCAATTATTTGACATCACTCGTATCCTCCAACACACCATTCCAAGTCGCACTTATATCAGACAACAAGTGATCTGCGTGATCAAACTTCCCACCTTGTAATTGAATAGAATGAGTGGTGAAAGGCTTCAGTCTGACAAGATAGTAAAAAAGCTGCAATTCCAAAATATTCTGTTATAATTCAAACATTAACTGGATACCAAAATAAAAAAATAAGGAGCTCTAGCACTTAAAGTGTGAGCCGTAATGGAATTTTGGAATCACAAGATCAGCAAAGTTGGAGTACCTCTCAAGAAACTTCTCCAGTTGATCCAGATTCAAAGCTCCAATAGGCTTACATAGAAACAAATGCACAGTAGGCATCCATTTTTCAAAAAAAAAAATGTAAAATATCAGTCAACATTTCAAAACCATGGTTCTTTCCTTCGAAAGATCTTTATAAATTGTTGGATTGTTAACATCTAAATTAGTTGATTTGTCATCAACAACAACCCAAGGGAGAACATGATCCTGCAAGAATAAAATACTTGATCAGCATCAACAGTGTTTAAGAACATATCAACATTTTGCTCCATGTGTATTTGAGGAATACAAACCTAGGTAACATCATTGTAACTTCTCCCTGCAAGAGTGTTGAGTTGCAATTAATACTCATATTGCTTATCTGTGGACGTTACGATGCCAATGTGAGGACATCTGTGAATGAGTAACTTTTGAACAAATTAAATAACTTCTCTATTTTCCTACCTCCCATCAGCCCACCACTCCATAGGTTGAGTTCTCTTGAAAAGCTGCTCTAGATTCTACAAAGGCAAAAGAATACTGACAGTAAGAATATAATTTGTGTTGCAATCAAATGTTTCTCAGAACAGCACAAACTTCGTAAATGAATAGCCTGTATGCCATAGTAAAGACTGTTCAAATATGGAGGTTTGGCTTGAACAATTTCTTTTATATGCTTTTTGAAGAAATCCTATAATCTGCATTAACAGAATCATTCATCATTGCTAAGAACACAAAACACAACTGTTACAGACACTTACAAAAATTAAGGTGAAGATGCATTACTTAGCTCAAAATTGAAGAAGAAATTTGACCTATCAGTCATGAATAATTCCAAGGCACTTCTTCATAACAGATAACTGCAATAAGAACACAGAAAGCCAAGGATGAGTAAACAGAGCTCCATTTTCTTTTGGAGAGGCGTTATCATAGATTCAGTGTGAGTAATGCATGTGAACAAGATGTGGTTCTGAACCTTAATGAATAAGTATGTAACATTAAGAAGCATACTAACCAAGGAGAAAGATTATCAAGATTGAACCTAAAAGAAAGAAAATCAACAAGATACTTGTAGAATAACTACCAAACACTTCATCAATATTTTGCATTTGAAATGTGTTAATAAAGTATTCAACTTTTAGTGCTACTTCTCAAGTAAATGTGAAAGATGTTGGAACCCAAATAATTTGAGTATAGGCACACCACAAGACATATAGCCAGCATGATACATTAGAAGAATTATACAAGAATATAAGGATATGCCTCAACTGTGACTCAGACCAGCAACCTCTAGCCTAACAAGACAATGAGCTAACTGCTTAAGCCACCACCTATAACTAACCTAAGTTAATATGGATATCTTGGATTACTAAATGTCATTGCATATCACCCTAAACCCTAAAACATGACCAAATTCAAAGGTAAAAATAACACCCCTGAAAAGTTGAACGAGAAGAATTAAATTTTTTATCATGCCCATGTAAAAACCCTAGGGATATATGGGACAATTCAGTTTTGAAATTTTAGCCATTTCTTGTATAGAACATTTGAAGCTCAATGTAGCTTGCTGATATTAAGCTTATGACCTATAGAATTTTGCTATCTGTTGGGTTACCTCCTACTATAAACTTCATGAAGCCAGCTTAGATCTTTTGCTTTGGTGCCATTTTTATATCTATCATCAAAATCTCCCTTGTACATATCACCAACATCCACACTTCCATCTAGTACAAAGTTTATCCACTTTCTTGTCACCTGGTAATCCATGTCCAGAAATAAAACAGTAATTAGATTAGTTCCTATCAATGTCACCTTAACCTACATATGCCAGATATTGAGAATAGACAATCATTAACATTTTTTAATATCAAGCCTTCAGAAGTTATAATTATCATAATCATATCAACATTTATCATAAATATGAAATATTAAAACAGACCATCGTCGCTAGTGTCATTGTCAGCAGTGTACATTGGTCTGAAAGCTTAAGCAAACTGTGGTTGCAACGTATTCCATTTTTAAAATGAAACTACGCAATTATCACAAGTTATTTGATTTAATTCTTTTCTCAGTTAATGTATAATTTAAATATTATTTTAATTCAACATTGCACTGTCAAAGAAAGAATTTGAATCCCCACCTACTACCTGAATTTTACCCCCTACAAAAAAGGAAAAAAAAGGACATCCATTTATACATTCACATCATTTCATGTGAAATGCACAACATTACAATGGTTTTTGCAGGAATTTAAAACTGTGCTTTTGCTATCACACTGAAGAATGCAGGAGAAGAATTGGTGCTCTTAACAACAAACATGTAATTAACTAGTCAAAGGCCAAAAAGAGATGTTAAAAAAGTTCCCTATTCCAGTTCAACCAAAACTTCTAAAACAATTCTGAATATCAAATTCAATCTCCAGATTATAAAACCTTCATTAGGGTTTGCTTTCACTGCAGGCATTCACAGCCTACCAGCACCAACTGACCAGAATATCAAAATTTCTATTCAGCGTGAGTCAAGCAGCCAGCCATAACATTATCAAATAGTTCAAACAAACAAACAACCCAAATTTGACAGGAGCAATGCATAAACGATGATTTTTGTTGGACAACTTACTTTATAGTGCATTATTTAATGTCCTTGACTTTTTAACACTATGTAATATCCATGTATTATTTATATTGAAAAAAAGGCAATTATATAACATGAACATATCATCTATTTCCTCAAGACAATCAAGAGAATAACCAATTAGTAGCTTATCAAGAAAGAGAAACAACCTGAAATCTTCCATGAACAAGTGCTAATGGCTGGATCATCACAGCAGCAATTTCTAAAAGCATTCTCTCATCAGGTTCAATAACCACAGTTCCAGAAGACCACAGTTCCAGCTTGTGGCATATCAGCCACCATACTCTCTTTTGGACTATCTGCATCAATTGAATCTAATGTGGCTGCATCTTCCCTTAGATTGTTATCAAGAGAATTTAGATTATCCCCTGTAAGATCATTCTTTTCTTCACAAATTTCCAAAGACCCTTCCACTTCACAAATTTCTGTCCACTATTACAATGACATCTATAGAGGCACAAATGGCAGAGGCTGGTACATTGTAATGCACCGGACTAGCAACAGCATAAGGTTTGACATCTCTGGGACTTCTACATATCGTCTGATACAAAAACAATTACAATTTCAATATCCTAATGTCATCTTGAAGAATTTCACTTAACATCAAAATTCAAAACCATTAAGAACTTGCTATTCAAAAATGCAAAAGAAAAAAACAAATATTATAGTGAATCAACAGCATTTGCAAGATAAATAAATGTGGCAAAATTATCACAAAAAACAGTAAATTCAAACAAAACGAACAAAACATCTGAATACCTGAAGATGCAGCATATTACTTGAAGAGTGCTCTCTTATGTGAGGGAAAGACAAAAGCTGAGATGATGTCTGGCCAAAGTATGCAATTTGATCTTGTGTTGCATGGTGGAGTACCTATCGAAAACAGATTAATCCCAACTAACATCAAGAACAACTTTTTAAAGAAATAAAAACCAAAATCAGAGATTTCATCAATGTCAACTGCCACTTCCATAAGTCATATAGAAAAATAAGTTATGTGCATCTATTTCTTCCCTTCTTCTTTGTTTATATTTACAGGACTACAATGTAATATACGGTGGCTTTCAATTAGATCAAATAATATTTATTATAGCTTCAAGACCAATAAATTTTTAGTATAGTCACTTACCCAAAAATAAGGTCAAGTCACTTTCGCAAGTGAGCAGAGACATACTCACACTCAAGGGCTGTTTGATGCTCATGTATAAAATCTACTGGGTTTTGCATCTAAGAAGGCAACTTTGCATTATCTGGTAACCATAAGATGAATGAGATTAATTAAAATAATGAATTTCAAACATCAGTACTTGTTGGCCTGAATTTCTTACCAATCTTCTAGCCATGCTGTGTTGTACCAAAATCAACATGTTTCTCATTTGTCAAGACTTCTGGAAGGTAATGGAATTTAGGCACCTGCACACAAAATGTGTCATTCAACAATTGTTGCTTGCTGACAAAGGAAGAAAACAGGTATATCTAGTGGTAAAAAGGAAAACCAAGAAAGAAAAGAAAGCAAGAGTATGAGAGATGTCCCAGGGTGGTGGTTCTCCTAGGCTCTCCCCATGGTTTGGGGGCCATGGAACACTTTGAGGTGCCCTCGGGTGACTCTCAAGTGTTAGAAAACCCACCCTGGCTTGGCAGTACCAAGCTAGCAATAGGACACCCTCCT
>MNCI01017751.1:14970-54962 GCA_015680685.1 Gnetum montanum | reverse complement strand
GTTGGTTACCCTCCGTGAGGTGCGTTGCCATATATGTTAAGAAGCTATGATTCTGCTTGCACTCACTCTTGAGTTGCTTTCTTGCTTGAGGCGTATTCCCCAGGTCTTTCACCCTATATCCATTGGATCTTAGTGAATTCCTTGGGGTGCTAGACAACATCGGGGCAATGTTATTACAGATGGTATCAGAGCATTTTTGAAATTGTGTTGTGATATGCATGTGCTCTTTGGTTGTGTTACTCCATTGATGTTGTTCAAGTAATGGTCCCTTTGGATTGATACCTAGGTGATCTAGGATCATATCCTTATATTTTCTTTGAAGAGTTGCCTTATGGCAATGTTTTACACTCTTCATGAGGGGACAGAAGTTAAATTGTGAGCAACTGATGTATGTTGCTCTCCTTCAGGATGTTAACAATTTTGTTGTGGTGATGTCCTCCACTTGTTTAATTGTGGTTGGACTAGTTGTGATTGTATGTGATATGGTAGAGAGGAGTTCTATTGGCAACTCAAGAATTTTTTTCTCAAGGATCTTTCATCTCTAGTCTCTAGTGATTCATCTGGGATGAATCAAGCCGAGTCTCCACCTCGGTTTCCATCCAGATGACATGTCTTGAGATGGCATTTGTTGAATTGTGTAGGATAGGATATCCTTGCACTCCCACTCACCCTAGATACATTGAGTATGGGAAAATACAAATTGGGACAAGATGGTTCCCAGGTACCTCAAGATGAAGGTCCTTCAGACATGTGCTCCTAGTGAGCCTTGTTCTGGGTGGATTAAGACCATTGCCGGTAGACTTCGTACACTCGTCGTGTTTGCGATTGTATGTTTGTCTATTTGTGTATGTGTGTATTCTTGGTTGTGCTTTCAAATTCTACATGTGTGTCATCTTCATCATGTCTATCATTCGTAACGCAAGGCTTGGTGTTCTATGTGGTATGATGACTTATTGTTGGGAATGTTGAGGATGCATTTTGAGGCCATTTGTGCCATCCCAGAGCCAAATGTTTGTTGTCCTGTTTGACAACTTCTTGTGCATGAGGCATGATTGCCCTTGTTGTTGATCTTTGCTATTTGTGCTCCCTTATTTGAGCTAGTTGTGTTGCCCTTGGGTTTGTGGCATCACTCTTTTGATTGGTGACATTTCTTGGTCACCTTGATTTGAAGACTACTAGTGTGGGTCATCCTATTGTTGGTTCTTGTTGAGACTACACCTCTTTTGATGAGAGTCTTTCCTATGGAAGCATCCTCTGTGATGTTGCTCGTCATTGTAAGAATTGGTTTTATGTAGACTTGTTGTTGGATAGACCTCGGTCTTCCACCTTATTTTTGAGTTGAGATGATGATTCTCTATTGCCCATGACTCATATGATTGTGTTGAGATTTTGATCCTAGTTAAAACCAGTGTTAGTTGTTGGGAATGATTGTTGTATATGAATCTTGGAATTCTCAGAGTGTGCTAGCTCTCTCTGGGTATGCCTCATGATGAAATCATTTGTTTGAGCATACCTAATTGATCCATCAATGTTTTGCATGATTGACCTCTATGCATGTTGCTGAGGTCTTGCTTTTTATGATGTTGCAAGAGTGATATTACTCTATTATATGATCATGCTTGATGGTTGTGTATGAGGCTGATGTGTTGATCATGTTCCTACTAACTTCTATGTTTCTAAGCATTTGTCCTAGTGTTTGTAGGTAGCACAGGTACAAAGATGCAACCAATGGTAACCTTAGTTGATTCTATGAGCACTATGTCTATGGGAAAGATATGTGCTCTTGAGACCTTCATGAACTGATTATTTGGTCTTAGAATCCCAACATTAGGTTACGGATTTATCAGTACCTTGGCTATGATGAATCAGCAGGTACATTATGATTTGTTTACCTCTCTATGTTGCCTGAGCACTAATAGAGGATAGGATTCTATCATAGACCCTACAAATATTGGGCTAGCAGATGGCATGAAATGGTATCCTTGTCCATGCCAAATACTAATGGCCCAAGAGTGGCCAATGCATTGAGGTTCCACTATGGTAGGTAGTGGATACTCAGTTGGGATGTTTCGTTATTCAATCGTTACGTTCATGTCCCGAATTGTTTTCATTCATGCAATGGGTTCACTGTGATGGTTGATCATGTACATTTTGAGATAGTGGTGCAGTGACAAATGATCGTTTATGCTTCGTGACAAAGATAGGTTTTTCTCAAAACAACATGGTTCTTTGTGATATGCCCCTAGTGGCCTAAATCCTTCAACCTAGGATGGGCTTGGGTAGTTTGTCCTATTGCCTTTAAGGCTTGGGTAGCATTCCCAAATACCATGTATATTCCCATTAAAATGTATTCCTATCCTTGGGTGTGTGAAATGTATCCTTGTGATATTCTCAATTTGATGGTATGCACTCAAAGTGCTAGATGTATTGCCCTATGTGACTTAATTGTCTCCTGGTTATAGGCCTATGCCACACCTTGTGATAAGGCCAAGCTTGATGTATGGTGTTTTCCTAGTGCTTGTTTTAAAGCACCCTTGCTATATGTTGTAAATGAACTTTGTGCCTTGATGTATAATTCTGCTAAAAACCTCATGGGAAATTATTAGTTGCGATACGGTGTTGTAACGAACGAACCAGGGCATGTCCTTAGCCATTGTGCTCTTGAACTGGTGTCATGTGTTCTTGGTGATGTTGGCATGCCTGGATGACGTGTGCTTTGGTGAACATCCTTGAGATAGAACAAATGTTAGGAACACTTTCTCTTGTGTTCCTGGATTGGCAAAGATCTTGTCCACAGATGATCGATGGTGGTATGTATCCTGAAATACAAACAAATTGGTTCGATGTGCTTGATCTTGATTATGGGTGCTTCACTATGGCCATGTGAATTACAATGGTAGACGAAAATTCAAATTGATGGAATGTTGCGATGTCTAGCTATGCAGCAAAGTTGAGTTTTGGGTATTGGCACCTAGACTTGCTCTTCCATGATGGATGTGATCATGGAGAAACTTTGCAAATGTTGGGATGGTGGTCCATCCTTTAATAAATGATGTTATAGATACATAAATTGTGATTTCTCTTGGTGGCCTTGCTTGGTGGGCTTGAATGTGCTCAAAAAACTTGAGCCTATGTTCTCATGATTGGGGGCTTCTAATGATTTGTGCATGTTGGTGGGCTCTCATGACTAATTGCTTTTGGTGCTTTTGAGGGCTATGATGCCCTCTCATGGTTTGGGACTTATTGGTGCTTTTGTGGTCTATGGTGTGATTCCATGATAGAGGACTCATTGTGCCTAATAGGCTATGGTGTCTTGCTGAATTTTCCTATGTACTCTATCCCTTATGTACATTGATGTATCACACAATCCCTCCCTAATGTATTGTCCCATGTCCCTGGTGTAATGTTAATTCATGTTGGTGTTCTCACCTCCCTGGTGGGATAGCAGAGTTAAGCATGATATTACTTGATGAATCTTTTATTCTATGAGGGGTCATTCTCCATCTTGATGGATGCCCTCTTTAGTTCCTAAAATAATAAGGCTAGTGGTATTGAGATGGTTGTCTTCTATTTAGGACCTAGAAGCATTTGATGTTTAGGACTTGTTCCTAGTAGTTTCCCCATGTTCATGAACTCTTGGGGTTTGTTTTTAGAGATAGAATGTTGTTACTTGGGTGAAATTTAGGCAACCTTCTTTGTGAGGCCGCGTTGTTGATGTTCCTTCCTGTAAACAAGGCATGATCTTATGTACTCACTTGGCTTTTGGGGGCTTCATAGGAACTTCCTTGTTGGGGTTCTTTGGTAGACCACCCTTATTATAAACCCTTCGAGGATGAATTGTGTAGTGTTTTGAGTTTTAATTGATGTTGGTGAAGCCCATTCCATGTAAAACTCTCTTGAGGACCCAGTCCTCCTATGGGAAAAATGTTGTTGTTTACTTGTGTCTACCGTTTGGGTTGAATGATAATAGGTAGTGGTGTAGCCTTATCCACCAAAAATTGATGTAAATGGGCTTGACTGGGATGTATGAAACAAAAACCTAGATCTCCCAAGATGAAACGAAAATCCCTCTTGATAAAATTTTAAAGGGAAGTACTGCTTGGTGTCTCGAGTTGTTCTCAAGGTGAAATTGAATTTGGGTAAGACTTGTGAACCCATGTCTTCCCTCAGTTGGTAACAATTCAAAGATATGGTTCTGTTGACTATATTGACTACTTGGGCATGTATTATGGGTAAAGTGTGGCTAGGTTACTATACTTACCTATGGAAGAAACCTCCCAAAGAGGATCCTTCCTTTAAGTGCAAAAATCAAATGAAATGTGTTGATCATGAGATGGGCAGTTGTTCTTGATACAGTGGGGAAATTCAAATTCTGGGAACCTCGATGTTCCTTGGAGAATTCATGATTTGGTTGCTCTCAAAGGTGACTCTATATTCTTTCCTAGACCTAGTGTTCAGAAAATTGTGCTTGTCCCATAACTTGGAGTGGGAAGGATAGCTTGTATGTAGTAAGTATGGTTGATCCTTCTCCATGAACGGGATATTATGGTTGCATTCGATGATGTTCTTGCATTCGATGATGTGTTTTTTCTCCATTTGATGATTATGGCTGCATTCGATGATGTGCTTGCATTCAATGATATATCAAGTGTGGTTGATCCTTCTCCATGAATGGGATGAAAAAAAAAACACATCATCGAATGCAAGCACATCATCGAATGCAACCATAATATCCCGTTCATGGAGAAGGATCAACTGCACTTACTACATACAAACTATCCTTCCCACTCCAAGTTATGGGACAAGCACCATTTTCTAAACACTAGGTCTAGGAAAGAATATAGAGTCACCTTTGAGAGCAACCAAATCATGAATTCTCCAAGGAACATCGAGGTTCCTAGAATTTGAATTTCCCCACTATATCGAGAACAACTCCCCATCTCATGATCAACACATTTCATTAGATTTTTGCACTTGAAGGAAGGATCCTCTTTGGGAGGTTTCTTCCATAGGTAAGTATAGCAGCCCAACTACACCTTACCCATAAATACATGTCCAAGTAGTCAATATAGCCAACAAAACCATATCGTCGAATTGTTACTAGCTAAGGAAAGACATGGGTTCACAAGTCTTACCCAAATTTAATTTCACCTTAAGAAAAACTTGAGATACCAAGCAGTTCATCCCTTTGAAATTTTATCAAGAGGGATTTCTATTTCATCTTGGGAGATTTGGGTTTTTGTTTCATACATCCCAGTCAAGCCCATTTACAATAATTGTGATGGATAAGGCTGCACCACTACCTATTATCATTCAACCCAAATGATAGACACAAGTCAACAACAACATTTTGCCCATAGGAGGATTGGGTCCTCAAGATAGTTTTACATGGAATGGGCTTCACCAACATTAGTTACAACTCAAAACACTACATGATTCATCCCCAAAGGGTTTACAATAAGGGTGGTCTACCAGAGAACCCCAACAAGTCCTTCTGGATCCCCCAAAACTAAGTGAGTACATGAGATCATGCCTTGCTTACAAGAAGGAACATCAATAGCACGGCCTCATAAAGGAGGTTCCCTGAATTTCACCCAAGTAACAACATTCTATCTCTAAAACAAACCCTAAGAGTTCACGAACATGGTGCAACTACTAGAAACAAGTCCCGAACATCAACTACTTCTAAGTCCCAAATAGGAAACAACCATCTCAATACCACCTGCCTTATTATTTTAGGAACTGAATAGGGCATCCATCGAAATGGAGAATGACCCCTCATAAAATTAAAGATTCACCAAGTAATATCATGCTCAACTTTTCTGTCCCACTAGGGAGGTGAGGATGTCAACATGAATTAACATTACACAAAGGACATGGGACAATACATTAGGGAGATTTGACATGACACCATAGCCTATTAGGCACAATGAGCTCCTAGTCACGGAATCACACCATGTTCAATGAAAGCACCAATAAGTCCTAAGCCATGAGAGCGCATCATAGCCCTTAGAAGAGTCAAAAGCAATCAATCATGAGAGCACGCCATCAGCAACGAAGCACCAGAAGCCCCCAATCGTGAGAGCATAAGCTCAAAGATTTTCAAGCACATTCAAGCCCACCAAGCAAGGCCACTAGGAGAAGTCATAATTCTTGTAACTATAACATCATTTATTCAAGGATGAACCACCATCCCAATGTTTTCACAACTACCCCATAATCACATCTAGCATGGAAGAGGGAGTCTAGGTGTCACTACCCAAAACTCAACCCAAATCCACCGCTAGACATCGCAGCAGCATCACATTGATTTGAATTTCTGTCTACCAGTGTAATTCACATGGCCACAGTGAACCACCTGTTTTCACAATCAAGCACATTGAACCAATTTGTTTGTATTTTAGGCTACATACCACCATCAATCATCTATGGCCAAGATCTTTACCAGTCTAAGAACACAAGAGAAAATGTTTTCAAGATTTGTCCTATCTCAAGGATGTTCACCAAGGCACACACCATCCAAGCATGCCAACATCACCAAGAACACATGGCACCAGTTCAAGAGCACAATGGGCAAGGACATGCCCTAGTCCATTCATTACCACACCATATCACAACCAAAGAATTTCCCATGAGGTTTTCAGTAGAATTATACATCAAGGCACAAATGCCATTTGCAACATATAGCAAGGGTGCTTCAAAATAAGCACTAGGAAAACACCATACATCAAGCTTGGCCTTGTCACAGGGCATGGCATAAGCCTACAATGAGGAGACAACTGAGTCACATAGGGAAATACATCTAGCACTTTTGAGTGCATACAATTGAATTGAGAATATCACAAGGATACATTTCACACACCCAAGGATATGAATACATTTTAATAAGAACATACATGGTATTTGGGAATGCTACCCAAGCCTAGAAGGCTATAGGAAAAACTACCCAAGCCCATCCTAGGCTGAAGGATTTAGGCCACCAGGAGCATACCATGAAAGAATCATGTTGTTCTAAGAAAAACATGTCTCTATCACAAAGCATAAATGATCATCTGTCACATTGCATCACTACCTCAAAATGTACATGATCAACTGACACACTAAACCCATTGCCTAACTACCATCGAATGAAAATGATTTAGGACACAAACACAACGATCAAATAACTAAACATGCCAACTAAGTATCCACCACCTGCCATAGTGCAACTTCAATGCATTAGCCACTCCTAGGCCATCAGTATCTAGCATGGCCAAGGATACCATTTCATGCCATCTACTAGCCCAATATCTGTAGGGTCTAGGATAGATCATCGTCCTCTATTAGTGCTCACCCAGCATAGAGAGGCAAACAAATCATAATGTACCTACTAATTTATCATAGCCAAGGTAGTGATAAATCTACAATCCAATGTTGGGATTCTGAGACCAAATAGTCAGTTCATGAAGGTCTCAAGGGCACATATCTTCCCCATAGACATAGTGCTCACAAAATCAACTGAGGTCACCACTGGCTACATCTTTGTACTTGTTCTACCTGCAAACACTAAGACAAAAGCTCATAAACATAGAATTTGGAAGGAACACAATCAGCACATCAGCCTCATACACATCCAGCAAGCATGATCCTATAATAGAGTAATATCACTCTTGCAACATCATAAAAATCAAGACCTCAGCAACATGCAATGAGATCAATCATGAAAAACATTGATGGGTGAATTAAATCCACTCAAACAAATGATTTCATCATGAGGCACACCAAGAGAGATATAGCACACTCTCAAAATTCCAATATTCATATACAACAATCATTCCTAGCAACTAACACTGGTTTCAACCAGGATCAAAATCTCAACACAATCATATGAGGCATGGGCAATAGATAATCGTCATCTCAACTCAAAAATAAGGTGGACAACTGAGGTCTATCCAACAACAAGTCTGCATAAGACCAATTCTTGCAACAATGAGCAACATCACGGAGGATGCATCCACAAGAAAGACTCTCATCAAAAGAGGTGCAGTCTCAACAAGAACCTACAATAGGATGACCCACACCAGTAGTCTTCGAATTAAAGTGACCAAGAAATGTCACCAATCAAAAGAGTGATGCCACAAACCCAAGGGCAACACAACTAGCTCAAACAAGGGAGCACAACTTGCAAATATCAACAACAAGGGCAAGCATGCCTCATGCACAAGAAGTTGTCAAACAAGACAACAAACATTTGGCTTTGGGATGGCACAAATAGCCTCAAAATGCATCCTCAACATTCCCAACAATAAGTCATCATACCGCATAGAACACCAAGTTCCAATGCACATGTAAATTTCAATCTCAACAATGGTTTTTCAAATCTCAATCCTATCGAATGCACTTGTAAATTTCGATCTCACCGCATACACCTAAAACAATGTTAGGCTTGTAAATTTTGATCTCGTAGAATGCACCTATGAATCTAAACTAGGTTAAATATTTGCTTGTACAAGGATTTCTCATATTGCATGTTTTGGAGAAGAGCAAAGTTCGACAAGAATGCAAAATGGCCAAACAAAAAAGCATATTTATAAAATGTAACCGAATTCCATTTTTTGGAGGATTAAATTTACACATATTACTAAAAGAATGTTTTTAATTTAATCACTAAAATAAAATCATTTGTTATTTAAAATAATTTCATGAGAACAATAATTATTTTTTGAAATTGTCTTATTGTTTGATGATTCAAGTATAACAGTTCAAAGAGCATATGCTTGTAATTTAATAACACTTGAACATGAACATTCAAATTATGAGTTCATTTCACTTAAGCATTAATATTAAAATTATGAGTTCATTTGGCATAATGTCACATCACCTATCAATTTATCATAAAGTTATATAAGGAAAAAGTTATGCAAAATATTTTGTATGCAAGCATCATTTGAAAGAGAAAATTGCCAATACTATTATTTTCCTAGCTTTGTATTTGAAGTTTTGAAGTTTCTTCAACAATATTTTTATAAGTTAAAGAATTTGCAGCTTCAATCGAAAATCATTTGTCTTTATTTGAATTTGAAGTTAGTAGCACAAGTGAATCAACATTTTTGCACATATCTCACTTTGATTTATTCTCAAGGAATCACTTCAATTTTTGTAAAAATTTCTTCATTTAAAATGTACTCTTTTTAGCACCATTGCATGTTGTTGGTCCTAATATTTTTATAAGTTAAAGAATTTGTAGCTTCAATCGAAAATCATTTGTCTTTATTTGAATTTGAAGTTAGTTGCATAAGTGAATCAACCTTTTTGCACATATCTCACATTGATTTATTCTCAAGGAATCACTTTAATTTTTGTAAAATTTTCTTCATTTAAAATGTACTCTTTTTAGCACCATTGCATGTTGTTGGCCTTTTCCTACCATATTTCATGTAAAAAACGTTTCTTCTTTCTTTAATCGACTTTAAATTAAATATTTTACACACATACCTTATTCATCAACATCCTAGCCTTATTACAACAAAATGGAATCAACTACATGAGTTCTTTTTTATCATTTTCCTCTATGAACAGCTAGATCTTTGTTTATTTGCAATTTCTCCGTAATATTTATTCACTTTTAAAGGAAAATTTATATTCTATATACATCTCCAAGAGAAAGTACAAGTAGAAATGAGCCTCAAGGAATAAAACTATCCATGGAAAAACATAATCATTAGTAATAATATTCAAGATGCAAAATCATCTAGCAAATCATACCAATAATAGAACAAAAGAGAAATGTGACCAAAAATAAAAAAATTAGATAAGGCCAACTTGGAAAATCAAAAATTAGCTTGTCCATAAACAAAATAAAAAATGAAAGTCAATAATGTAACACAAGAATAGAAATCTAGATTAATAATCAAGAAAGTCAAGAAGAAGTAGACAAAGATAAAAAGCAAGAAAGAGATCTATCTTTCAATGGTAATTGATATCTTTCACCAAAAAAAAATATTTTGAAATAAGTTTCATGCTAGTCATGTTCACGAAGCACATACTCCATACTCACATCATCAACTAGAACCTTAATGATGTTATGGATCATGGCAAAATCATACTGGGTGATGCATTAGTTCAAATGTTCATGAGTGCATAGTCTCTTAGCTATTAGATGAATTTTATCCTTTAGAGCATGAGGAGGTAACTCAAGGACATAGGAAAAACACATTTTCTTAATGAAGAACATCTTTGTTATGGTTTCAAGTTGTTCTATATCTACTTCTCTTAATCAACCTTTAGAATGTAACTCTTAAGATAAAATCCAAGAGGTGGATTCTGATTCTCCATGTTTGAGGATCCTCATTGACACTAGCATTGGTCACTTCCTCTTCTTGATTACCTGTATGGATGAATGTAAAAGTGTTATTATAGGCAATGCATTAAAGGCCTAATGGGGAAATTTTTTAAGTCTTATGGAATTCAACATAAGATAGCTACTGCCAGTCATCCTCAAACAAATGATCAAGTAGATAATGTGAATAGAATTATATTAAATATATTGACAAAAATGGTATGTACTAAAAAGAAAGATTAGTTGAAAAAATTACAAGATGCACTTTGGGCTTATAGAATTACATATAAACCAATTTTAGGATATTCACCTTATCAATTGGTTTATGTTAAATAATTTTTACTATTAGAAATTAAATATCAATCTTTATGTTTAGCACAACAACTGAATTTCAATGAAGAAATAAATCATACCTTTAAAATGATTTGAATACATGAACTTGATGAAATGAGGCTAAATTCTCTTAATAAGAAAAGAATTATAAAAAAGCAAATGAAGAACTTGCATGATAACAACATTTTCAAGAAACACTTTTCCATAGGTGACAAATTTCTTTTGTATAATATGAGATTACATAAATTTCCAAGCAAGTTAACAACTAGGTGGGAAGGCCCATATTTAGTAGTACAACCCCATGTTAATGGAAGTGTTCTAATTTTACCTATTGATGATTCCTCAACTACATTTCTAGTTAATGGATGGAGACTTGAATTATATTATCAACATCACATTGAGGAACCTAGAGAAGATGAATTAGTAGAGCTAAGGGACCCAACTTATCCCAACAATGATGAAAGAAAGGAAAAAAATTCATTAGAATTCCTAGATCTAGGTAGTAACCTTAATTAAGACCCTTATGTATTATTGTAACTTAATAAATGAAGTATTTTAGTCTACAACTTTTACCTTGAAAAATGTAGAGGACAATAGTATCTTCTATTGTTAGTTGGGACTTTAAAGAGTTCATTAGCATTGTGTCTAGAATGTAAAGGAGAAGGACAACTCTTCTTACCTAGTGATTGGCAGGTTTAA
This sequence comes from Gnetum montanum, assembly GCA_015680685.1. Taxonomy (NCBI): domain Eukaryota; kingdom Viridiplantae; phylum Streptophyta; class Gnetopsida; order Gnetales; family Gnetaceae; genus Gnetum; species Gnetum montanum. The sequence continues at coordinate 43,612 of MNCI01017751.1, read as the reverse complement.
ACCAAAAATCCATCTAGGGTGAGCCTTAAAATAATTTATTATTTTTTGCAACATTTTTTATGTTTCCTCCTATCATGAACCATAGGGATAATAACCAAGTTGGATTTAAAGCATTGATGATTGGTTCTAGTAATTACCTTTTTAATACATCAATATGGAGAAAAGAGTATGTCATGTTTGGACTAGCATAAAAGTGTTGTAGCATGAAAAATTTCATTAGTCATTAAGAGAGCCACCATCATATATATTTTTGCAAAAAAAAAATTTCCCCCACAAAAACCTCATGATTGAAGTAGGACTTATAATGTTGATTTTTTTCTTATATATATATGGAATAATGTCCCACAAGAACCTTCAATCATGAGCAAGGCCACACTCTCACAAGAACCTTATGATTGAAGCAATGCACAAGGCTCACATTTATTCACATCCCACAAGAACCTCCTTTCATAAGTAGAGTGTTTCATGCTGGAAAATCACTTCTTTGTACTAAATTTTTCAAATTTTCCTTTTTGGCTAGGATATGGCATTAAACTTGGTGGATTTACTTATTTTAATTTGGTAATTTACTACTCCCTTTCATTTCTTCTCATCCTCCTTAATTGGCTTATTTTGTCCCTTGTCTCATGATATTTTACTTTCATTTGTTAAATCTCTTTTTACTTTTTCCTATTTTCTTATCTTTTCATTTTCGTTTTTTTTTCTTTCTCCATGGTCATCTATTATGCTTGGTGGTCCTCTTACTTCAAGGGTCTTCCATATGCTTCCCATTATGTCCTCCATAGGTGTTCATGGTTGATATCCCTACTATGGTGGCCAATGATGAACACTAACATTGGATAGACCCAAGGCTTCCAATACACTATCCAGAATAGTGGATATATAAAATCCAAGGTAATCTTTGCTTTTTGGTACATTCTTTGGCCATGTCCACTTTTTAATAATTTATTACATTTTTACTAATTAACCTAGGTATGATACATATCCTAGATTAATTAAAGAGGGGGGGGGGGGGGGGGGTGTCCAAGAGCAAGTTAAGGAATGAGTTAGATGTAAAAAATGCATGTTCAATCCTTAAAACATAGGAAATATTAAGACCTTGAGTTTGTAAGACATTCTTGCACCTAATGAAGCAAACCTTATAAGGTGATATTTTAGCCTAATCAATCCTAGGAAGGGTCCTCCTAACTAAGCTATATTTGGACTCCTATTCAAATAATAAGAATTTATTACAAATATAGGAATAAAAATATGTACATTATTCAAAAAATAAAATTATCATAATATCGATTAATATCTCTTCTTGTGACTTAGGGTGATGAGGATAAGTTATACTACCAAAGAATATCAAATCATCAATATCTAAAGAAATTTAAAAAATCCTAGAATGGGTTATATTGAGGGAGACTGAGAGGCCAATGTCTCACTATAAGATAAATTAAGGTATATAGATTCTAGTGATATGGTTTGATACAATTACAATGAAACTTAGATTATCAATATAAATTTTTATTTAATCGATTTAAATTGATATGAAATATAATGGATATATTGATCCATACCAGTTAGGTTAATATGGTTCTAGCACAAGCAAATTTTATCTAAAATGTTGCATCTGTATAGTGTGGCCTCAATAGAAATCAATATGTGTATTAAACATATTGATTCATATAGCTTCAATTGATTGAAATCAATATTTCTAAGATTTTCTCGAGTGTCTTGAATATTATCAGTGCAATAGCAATAATAATTGATATGTCAGTAGCCTGAATTCATTATATATCAATCCATATCGATGGATCTATAAAGTTCAACCCAAAACATTATGATTCACATTGAAGTTGCAATGGGTATCGACATCATTAAAATTTGGAAAAAAAATAAAAGGTAAAAGTGTAAGGTGGAAAATTTACTATAAAATCCACCACCTCATGGATGAAAAATTATACCTTTTCATTTGAAACTCATGGATAGTGCAATTTAGGGCTCCCACCATCAATGGTTAGGACCTCCATTTTCTCTTCGGATTTTTATCTGCAGTGCTTTTCCAAGAGTAACCATGATGAGCAATGGGGTCTTAACGCCACATTAACTTCCATTGTTGAGTATTAACCATTGTATGATAAGATAATTTACCGTCATTAATGGATTTTTCCAATTATGAAAGTAGTGTTAATCTTTTTTTTTTCTTATTTTTGGTTATTAGGAAGTAGTCTTTCACTATAAAATGGCTGAATCAACAAGCGCCAAGTAGTAGGTAAAGGTAAATATGGGTTTTAGCAAAGAAACTATTGACAATTTTAGTATGTTAAATATCTTGGTTGTTTTGTAGATGCTAAGGAGCAAATGGTTAAAATTTGTTCCTTGGCATCATGAAGCTGATTATCTCGAGTGGTTCAACCACATGGATGTGGTGGTGTTAAAGCATATAGAGGTGATGGGTTTTCGGGCTTTCATTAGTCCTCCTATCGATAGGTTCATTCAAGAGGAGGTTTTGGAATTTTATCAAAACCTTAAAATGTACTTGATGAAGGTTGATCCTCCAAAATGTTACTTGATGTCTTTTGTCAGGAAGATAAGGGTTAAGGTCATGACAGCTAGGCTATAGATGTGGTTTGGGCTACTAGCCATGGGGAGGATATTTTTAGATCAAAAGTAAGCATAGAAGAGAAGTATGATCTCTTCCATAAGTTCATTGGAGAGACTGACTCTAAATGGCTTCAAGAACAAGGTTTAAATTTTGTAAACCTCTAGCCTAAATATCAAGTAATGATGAGGATGATCATCATAAACATTCTTCCTTCTACCCACAATACCTATGTTCTCAACCCTACACTTTGCATCATGAAGGCATTAAAGTATGAGGAGGAAGCAAATTTTTCTTACCTCCCAATCAGGTATTTGATATATCACTATAATTATGATGCCTTGAAATTGTGCTTTCCTTTCCTCATTTCAATAATTATCTGTAAGTGTGGAATTGTTGAACTACATAAGGAAACAAGGGTTCACCTTTCAGTTCTCAAAAATGGCACATTTACTCATTCTCTTAAAATCTACATGACGGGTGGTCTATTCATCAAGGAATCACAAGAACCAAGTTCTTCATTGGTGCTAGAGGCCAATGAAATCCAAGAACTCCAAGATAAAGTTCAGACCTAGCTACAAGAGCTCTAGTCCACATAGAGGAAGATTCTAACAATGCTTAAGAAGGTTAGTTCAACCCTCATCACCATGGATAAAAGGGTGGTGGATAGTGAGAGACATGTCCACCCTCAAATCTGTGATGATGATGAAGGGGTAGAGCCCTCTCATTTTGAAGAGGATATGGAAGTAAAAGTAGGTTCATAGGCTTGATGCAAGCCTCAGTTTTAATTTTATTTTTTATTAATTACATGGCTATGTACATATTATGGTGACTATGGACAAGCTTTTTTTTTTTTTTTGTTATTAAACTTTGATGTTGGACAGTGAACGTTAATGATCTTTTTGTTTATACGTATATATATAAGCTTTAGATGTATTGATTTTTGGATTTTCAAATGATATCATGAATGTAGTAGTAGTGTATTCATCATAATTTAACCTTATTTTTCTTCAGCTATGTGTACATAATAATGGTTTTTCTTTTGTTGTTTCTACCTTTCTAGCTAGGTATTGGCCAAAGGCTAGTTGGTGGTTATGTTAAACCCCAAATTACTCCAGTTTCTAACATTATAAACTAGTATTTTTATTTATTAACTATTTTTACTTCTTGAATATAATAAATTTTGGTAATATAAATTGATAAGCATTAATTTCTATTTTAAATTTATGTATTGTAGGAAATCATGGGAGTGATGGAGATTGATATCGATTATATTGATCCTCACAATGGCTATGATATGGATCGATAACATGGATTTTAGTGGAGTAAAAGTCTCAAGAAGAAATCAAGATATTTATTTGTATAGAAAGGGTGATTTGAATTGAAGATCAAAGATGCCAGAATTGACGATTTAGTTCAATAAGACTTGAATAGATTGTTATCAAATTCTTTGCTACCAATCAATTCTCAAAATGATTATTTTGATATATTATTGTAAATTCCTTTTAAGTATAAAAAAGAACCTGAACTATAAATCAAAGGGGACTAAAAACTCAAGAGAGAACCCACACCAAATTGAATCTTCTTTTGTATTAAAACTATTAAGAGAGATTGTTGATACTTTATAATAATCAACAACCATTGATGTATGAAGGTAGTGAAGTTGTTGCATTGCAAAGATAGTAGAGTAGGGTCATAAATCAAGTGACTTCTCCTTTGTGATCTTCTATATTCATGATAATTTTATGTAATTTCAATTTGGTTTAATCAACTTTTTTTATCTTTGAACTTAATATTAGAAGTTAAGGTGAAGTTTGTTGATTTTACTTATGAGTGATAGTCATTAATGTGGAGTTTTCAATTGAATTCAAATCTACTTGTTATTTGTCTTGATGATCTTTTTGACTTTGGAAAAATTCCTACATAGATACGACTCACGAGTTAGTCACAAACAAGGTGACAATCTTACAACGAAGTTAATTATTAATGTAATTAACCACCAAACTTTGGTTGGCTTGTCAATCCTTTTGTTTAATGCCTTTAAAATATTAGAAATGAGTTTTAGATGATATCTTTACCACTAGTGGTTTAGAATGTAAGAGGTGACTCTTCAATGAAATCTCTCATTTAGTTTAAGACTAAAAATAAATCCCATGTGCATGGTAGTTTGACATTTGAAAATTTTGAATTTGAAGAAGTACTAATGAGCAACAAGTATCCCCTACGCCAAACCATATAAATCACAAGCATTCATATGCAATTCTATCGAGTTTTGTGGATGGGACTAGTGTGGTATCTAGATCATTATGCATCGATCATAGGTCACTATCTTTCCACTTGGACTAATGGTAGCTTTCTCATGTATGATTTAGTCCAAAGTGAGACAAATGATTATGATGCTATGTGACTAAGGCTAAATTATATGAAAGTATAAAAATTAATTATTTAATCTAATTAATAATAAGAAGAAAAATCTTAAATTATCCTAAGGATGATGAGTGTCTCTTTTATTGTACATGTCCTGAACTCATGTTTCCACTATTGAAATTACCAAGTGTTATGCTACTAGGTGAACCAAGCAATAACATTACTAGGATTACCAAGTGAATACATGTTTACGCTTGATACTTGCTACACTTATTCCACCAATTAATTAATGTGCATAAAAATATAAATATTAATAAGTACATCAAAAGTAAATTGCATTAAAGTAAATCTATAGAGATTGAATATGAATCAATATCTATCTTATTGTCATTCATGAAATGTATCCAAGTACAATGCCACTCAAATAAGACTCCATACAATTGACTCAAATTCATACTCTAGGCACTCATTGATTATTTTCTAAGATTATGGGAAAAAACTACAATAGTATAGCTATACTACTGACTCAATGGTATCAAATATGTGGTAGGTGCTCACATATTTATAGGAAAATATAGGCATTGCATCGATGGGGATGCGTTAATGCATTTGGCTATGTCAAAGAGGATGCATCGTTGAGGATTCATTAATGCATTTGGCTACATCAACAGGGATGCATTAATGCATTTAGCTACATAGATGGATGCATTAATGCATTTGGTTGCATCAACGGGGATGTGTCAATGTAATTAAGTTATAGAAGATGCATTATAGCACCTATGATGTAGCAACCAACTGAGATGCACCAATAGGGATGCTACAATGTAGATGCATAGTAGCATCTACAATACAACATCTGCAATATCTTAGTAGATGAATACACTTGATAAAATGATGCTTCATCATGTCCCAATGACTCAGCTACTTGACATATCAAGTCTCATCAAGTACACATGATAACCTATGACACATTTCAAACTAAGTGCAGCGAGTGCTAGCCTCCTTATTTATAGATTGTTGGGTCTAGTGGGTAATTTGGTTTGGTTAGATTTGTTTGATATTTTGAATTAATGTGAATATATGCTTTATCCTATGATTATGATGAACATGATTCTTGTTGGATGTGTGTTTTTTCACTATGCTAGCTTATTGGTTACCTTTTTATGATCATGTTTGATTGGATTTTAGTTGGGTATTCATTTGCTTAGATTTGCTAGCCAATTTATCTACCTAATGTTTGTTATGTGTATTTGGCTACTTTATGGATTTTCTAGCTCTCTCTCTCTCTCTCTCTCTCTCTCTCTGTGTGGTTTTATAGCTATATGTATGCTATTCTAAATATTTCTATAGCTTGTAGTGATTGTTGCTCCTATTCTTTTCCATGATTCTTATTCTTGGTTAATGGGAAAAGGTGTCAACCATTCTCACTTAGTTTATACCAACTTTATCTTTCATTTATAGGCTATGAGGACTATAGGGATGTGTGGCTTTGATGTATTTAATGTACTTTTGGATTTTAATCTAAATGCTTGATCTCTCCTTATTGTATCTCTAAATCTCTTATTATGTATGTTTCTAGATATTCTTGAGAAATAAATTTATACGTTCATTCATTCCTATAATAACTATAACTTTTAGACTCTATATGATGTTATTGTATAATTTACAACTATGGTTTCATGATTCAACTTGTTCTTGTATACTTGGAATAATAGTATTTTGGAGACTAGGTTTTCTCATTAACTTTTTTTGCCTCTCTTTAGATTTATGATCAAATTATCATATTTTTATTACTCATAGATTTTCATCCTTACTACACTTTGATGGTTCATAATTTTCAATATCGTTTTACCATTGTCTTTTTCTTATGTTATGTTAACTTATCTTTTCAATTGAATTTTATCACCAAGATTTAATGCACCCCAACATTTTACCACATGCAATGTCTTCTCTCCTAATGCTAGACATGAAGGTGTTACAAAACCTTTGAGTAGTTAAAGGCTAAATAGTAATAGGTGGAGAAGGCCATCCAAGATGCATCCTTAGGGAAGGAAATGCCAATTATAGTAAAAAAGATTCTTTCCATGATCTGCAAAGAAAATAGAGAATTGGCCAAAGAAAAATGGAGGCTGTAGAGAGTGAAGAAGTAGAAGAAGAAAATGGAAGAATATTTTAAGCATCTCTAAGAGTAGTTAGCTAAAATTAATGTAGAAATATGTAAGCTTGTAGGAAAAAATCATAATTTATCAATGAAGAATATTAGGATCATTGGCCAAAAACTAGTCATCGAGGTCACAACTTAGAAGAATAAAGCCTTGAAATATGGGAAGATCAAAAATAATTATAGGAAATAGATGGATATTGATGAGTGGTGAGGTACCCCTACACTCAACCATACGAAACGAGCATAGCACGCATGATCCGATCGAACTCCGCAGACTAAATGCCTAAACACTACAAGAAACACTTGGGGTTAATTAATCGTTGTCTTCCCAGACTTACTTTTTGTTGTCACGGTGTATGGTTAAGTAAGTCCGAGGTATATGATTTTTTTGGTCTTTTCAGGTTTATCTCCTNNNNGGCACCTAACTAGCCTAAGTGTGACAAGCAGCCGATTCCTTGACTAGCTGTACACATCCATAGATGCTCGTAATCAAGTCGTACTCATCCCATGTTCTAGGAGATAAGGGTGAGAGAATCTAATCGCGATGAGTAGCCGATTCCTTGGCTAGCCATACACATTCGTCAATGCTCGTAACCAAGTTGTACTCATGCCGCGCTACTAGGAAAGCAATAAATAACATTAAAAACCTATCCATGTACTGCAAGGTTTATCCACAAAGCTCATCTTTATTGCTGTACACAACTTGTGTTGAGGTACAAAGCTACTCGAATAAAGAACCGCTCACTTGGGGGACTCCTACTGCAGGCACATGGAAAATATTCTATCTCTGGGGTGATCAATTCGCCAGAGCTTCGCTACTTCTAACCTCTATATGGAAATGAGGGGAGTGTCACCTCTTATTTATAGATTTGGCAGCGGACCGCGATATCGCGTACGTGATATTGCAGGGGACAACGCGAAATCGCGTACGCGATATCGCAAGGGGTGCGATATCGAGGTGGCCGCAATATTGCGGCTTGTGCATATTGCGTCTCATCAGATATGTAGAAAGAAATTAATGACAAAAAAATCCAAGCCTGTAAGCAACTCCAAAGTGACATATGACAACCTATTTTTAATGTCTTAAATGCCAACAAACAAGCTAAAATTTGAATGAAGTTGTAGATTGAAGAGATGACTAAATATATGGAGCTTGCCAACCTATGCTATGCCAACCTAGCAATGCTAATTGCCAGTTGACACTATACATATTTATAAAAATAAGTCATCATCTCATACTTTTCATATGAAAAGAAGCATAAGCTACATTGTGAGGCCTTACAAAAGCTACAAGTGGTGACTTTGATCCTTGAAGTCCTCAAAAAAAATTCAAAGATCAACGAGGAGTAGTAGAGGACTTGGCCAAAACAATGATGAATTACCAATACCTAAAAAACCTATCAAAATGTTTAACATTGAATGCAAACACTTTATAGCTAGATTCATTAATGGACATGAGATGTTTTCAACTTTGTCATGTCCTTGGAAAGTGCCAAAAATGAAAAATCTAGGTAAACTTGACTAGACTAGTCGTGATCATAGGACTCAAGAGAAAAAAATAAAAACCTTAATTAAGGCATTCAAGCTGAAGGCATTAGCAACAAGACAACCACAAAAACTACCAGGGCATGAAGAGCTAGCACAAGAATCACCACCACCAAGCACAATATGAGACATATGCCTTGGATCTTTTTGTATATTCTGTATAAAGTTTTGTAAGGAAAATGTGTCCAAGTTTTGTCATATGTTAAATGTTAAACACTCAAATAAATTTTGTAATACATCATTCATGTCAATTAATCAATCAATTCAACACATATTTTGTAAGCAAATTTTGTTTCATCTTTTTCTAACTTGAGAACAAGTTTTTATTCAATCATAAGAATATGAATAGTTGCATTGATACACTATTATGCTGATGCATAAACTTTGATACATCTATGTTGATGTCGTAGTAAACATATTTATAAAAATGTAACACCAATCACATTTATGATACCATTTGGTTAGTAACTTAGCTGAACTCTCATAGTTTTCTACTATAGAAGTTAGAATTTGTGAGCAACTACTCATAGTGTAGTGTGAAGTAGTTTTCTAAAAAAAAATTTACTACCTTTTACTTGAACATATTGCAGGATGGTAATAAAGATTGAAACTATTTTATTCCATTGCCACATTTTGACATAGCCTATAATTTATCTTAACATAAATTTCTAATAAATATTAGCTTAATATCTTAACAACATATTCACTAGTAATCCCAGTAATGTTATTGCTTAGTTTCACCCACTAGCATAATGCTTAACAATTCTAGTAGTAGGTACATGTGTTTAAAACATGTATGCCAAATTGATAATTGAACACTCATCATCCTTAGGCGAAACTAGGAATTATCTTTATAGTTAGTGTAGATTAGTTTATTTATTTAATATTTTAATTTCTAATAATATTTTATTATGACATGACAAATAGTAAATCTGTCAAATGTGATGACATAACATCATCAATGCATATGTGTTAACATAGCTTAAGATGTATGTCTTCACATTTGTCTATATAAATTCATGCACCCACCACATTTATTGTATCTTTTAGTCATTTTAGTAGCTTGACTCTTATAGTTTAATTCTAACAAAATTAGAATTTTTCCTTTAAGTACACGTAGCATGGATTAAATGAAATGTAGAAAATTTTATTCAAGTACATGATTTACTTGAATACATTTTCATGGTGGCAATAAATTAAGATTTGTTTTATCCATTGTAGCATTTGCATTAACATTTTAATTTACTTCTTTGTAATTTATCTTGACTATTCATTTACTTTTCATGCAATTAGCTAAGCATTTTATTCTTTTGCATGTAAGAAAATATGTATGAGTATGACCAATTTTGAGCATAAATAGATTAACACTTAGTTATCCTAGTAATAAATCACTTGGTATGCCCAATGATGAAATAGTTAGTAGGCTAACAATGTTAGTACATGTTTAGAATGTGTATGATAAATTGGGAGTAGATACTATATGCTTAGGCTAGTTTAGATTTACTTTCAATAATTAGATTAAATCAGTTAATATTTTAATAATAAACAATACAATCATATGTCTTATTCATACTTAACCATACAACTTGGGCCCACAAAATTATGATTGGGAAGAAAATGACCAATATCTTAGTGATTGGCTAAGACATCTAACTACTTCTAATACCACAGAATTCAATTGAACCATGCATGAACGCTTTTGATTCTTATGGTTGGACATAGGGCTATTTTGCTACTCATCATTAGTACTATAGTTGAGGACTTGGTGCTAGTATTTTAGATAGCTAGGATTATTGAAGGATCATTTTTAAAGCTTAATATGATTTATCATCTCAAAAAAATAATATTTTATTCTAAGGTACACTTACAAATTAAAAGATATCTTCTTCTCATAGGGTAGATTCCCCACTTAATGATGATTTCACAAGAGCATGTGGCAAAGCCACAAAGAACCAAAATTAGATGCCTCAATAGATAATAGTTGTCTACAAATATTAAGATCCATATTATATAGATTTTATCTTTATTTTTCATCAAGATAAAAAATTGCAATGAAGAGACCTAAAGCGTAACATTGTCTTGCCACTTAATCATGCACTTTCATCAAGGCTCATGAGAACATTGATGAAACTAAGGTTTGAATCAAAAGCTTAAGACTACAAGTTAATGAAATCTCTAGGAATTTCCAACCTAAAGAGGCGCAAATTCACAAAGATAAATTCATGAAAACTATCTATGAGACTTCCAAAGGAAAGGGACTCCTATTCACTTAACATTGTAGTTAGAGAAGAAGGATACTAAGTACCCATTTAATAGATTTCAATAGCAAAATCCTTTATCCCTTAGAGATGACTTGAATCATTCATGGTTGCATTCAGCCTTGGTAAGAAACTAAGGTAAGGAAGAGCTAGGCAAAGAGCAAAAGAAACCTTAAGAACAAGATCTTCAAATAAACAACCAAGAGAATAACAAAGGAACCAAAGAAGGAGAGCAAGTTAGCAAAACTTTTCTAGCTCTTCATCTTCATCCTCATCATTATCATCAAGCTTTGATGAGGCTGAATGTTACCAAAGTAGAATGGGACATGACTAGAAACCCAATAGAGATGACAAAAAGAACCATCGTAGAGATGTCAAAAGGGAAGGTAGGCATGAATGAGGAGATGGATAACATCATGAAAGAAGGAAAAGTAGATAACACCAAGGAAGACATGATTATGATAGGAACCTTGAAAATAGGATGATTATGATGAGCCATTACTTGCTACAAGAAGCATTATAAATATTTGGAAGGTAGTCTACATCCCCAGTAGGTATCAAAGGGATAGCAAAATCAAAATATTAGATATAGATAACATCCCAAATTTTAAGGAGACTGCAATGTAAACCTACAACATTACTTACAAGCCTTCCATGATGCCTATGCCTTGAAAAGTATTGAAAATAAATAGAAAAAATTGAAAATTTTCCCAAGGATACTCATCAATAAAATTGGAAGTTGGTACTGGTCCTTGAAACCAAAATCTATCAAAAGATAAGAGTATGATGTTAAAATTATTTAATGACAAATATCAAACATACTCAAAGGTGCCTAAATTGAAAAAGAAAATTCAAGGGTGGAGAAAAGGTAATCATCAATCTCTTGATGTAGAGCTAGATAGATATTATTCTTTTCTTCACACATGCCTAGGCCATGACTTTTTTCAAAAGGAGAAACTATGCCATATTATAGATGAACTTTACAACAAAACAAGAAAGACTATTGGGATCTATGCCCAAGGAAGAATATCTAAGATGAAAGCACATTGTATTTAAAGGTTTATTAATCAAGTGACAAAAGAAGAAGATGAACTAAAAAAGAGAGATTATGCATATTAGTACTACAGAGATCCCTTAATCCATAAGAAGGAGATGCATCTCTATGAACCTAACAAAGGAGCATCATTAGAGAATGTAGTGTAAAGAAATACTTTGCAAATTTAAAAATTAGTTATTAAAATGTTACCAAATATTGATAAAATGTAAGACTCTATAGGAGAAAAATTCAAATAGTGCTAAATATTATGAATGAGAAATAAGAACAGTGAAGAGCCAAGAATAAGAACAAAAGGAAGAAAAAAGATGCAGGAAAGAACTACTATCAATACAAAGGGAAAGTAGGTGTAGTAAAGGAGGTTGAAAAATTTGAAACCAATGATGATGACTATGAAATTTGCTAATGTGAATATTTAAAAGACTTTTTTTTTAATAATATTACACTTATAATAGTCTAGAGCTATGCATTAAACCCAAAGTTCATCAAAAAGTAAGCCCCAAGGAGGTCGCCTTATCCTCAAGGTAGCTATAGGCAAACTTATCACTAGAAATAGTATTATCTAAGTGGAGCTCCACCATAATCTTAGAAGCATTACCAATAGTGAAAAAACCCACAATCATGAAAAATGTCATGACTAAGATAATAATATCCCTATAGGCAACTTAATACTTATAGATGTGATGTCTAATAACTTGTATCTTCTAATAAATTTATCGCTTATGTTTCTGCTCACCATTATCTATTATCTTAGAGCAAAGTAACATTATCTATTAAGAATAAATCACTTAGAAAAACATGAAGTTATAATTGACACAAAATACAACATTACATGTCAAAACTAAAAACTAAGAGAAACATTCAAAATGAATCTACAAATTATATTAGACATCATTTTTTATGAATGTTGAAGATGAAAATCAAAAACAATAATGTTGATGATGTAGGACATAAAATTTGAAATTACTAAAGATGGCTTAAGCTTTAGTAGTTGTAGGGTACACCTAAAACTTTGACCATGTAGAAAAAAAAGACAAGGTGGGTATAAAATTGCCTCCTATTGATAAATAATACTAAAAAACTAAAGGAGAATCCATTAAGAAAAGATAAAAGTTATAAGATGCCTACAAAAGGATTAAAATTATGCAGGATAATGGGAAGATATTTTGGGACATCACCAATATACTTACAATGGAGTGCTATGTCATGGAAGTGGGGCATGACTAGATTCTAGCATGTACACAAAAGTGAGAATTATAGTATTTTCTTGACCACTCAATTCGCTCAATCACATCCTCACTGGAGAAAAGCAGAGACACTCATTTAGCCTCACCAATGTAGAACATGAAAGAAGAAAGGAATAGAGAAAGTAAGTTAGATAAAAGCAAAAATAAAACATAATAAAATAAGGAAAAAGTTTGCTAGGAACATTGCCAATACACTAGTAGTGAGATGTTGTGTCATATAAGTAGGACATGGCTAGATCCTTATAATCAACTTCTTCTTTACCTCACTCATATGAATGTTCACACTTCTTATGACACTTTATACTTAACATTCCCTCATTACATCAAGGTAGAGGCACTCATTTGGCCTCACCAATGCTAAACATAGAGAGGAATGGAAATAGATGAGGAGAGGAGATGAGAGGAAGAAGAAAGAAATATAGTACAAGAGAGGAAAAATTGTATCATATTAAACTAAAGAAAAAAAGAGAAAGCAGAGAAAAGAGGATAAGATTGATACACCTATCATGAAGATGGTGTTATGTCACAAAATGGGACATGGCTAAATCTTACATACTATATGGCTAAAAAGGATGCCATATATATATATATATATTCAAAGTAATCCCTTCTTGTCTGACTCAAAAATACAAGCAAGCATACCATCACATAAAGTAATCAGAGATTTAGTTACGCATAAACCTCACTAATTTGTGTTGAGAACATAGAGTAGAATGGGATAGATAACATAGGGAAATATGAAGAAAATAACTAAAGATATAGTAGAATATGAAAAGGAAAGGGGGAAAGTAGTAAGAAAAATAATGCTAAATAAAACAAGGTTTAAAACAAATCTATTATCCCATCATAGCATAAAAGAGCTAATAAAAATTCAATTATTGTTGGAAGGACACAAGCTTGATCTAAAATAGTCAGCAAGTTTAATGCTGTAAATTAGCTATATGTAGTAGAATTTTTAAAGGCTTCCATTAATGGAATCTAGAAATTCATGTCCTTCTAGATCATATAGAATATAGATACTATTTTATAAAGATTGAACCACCAAAAAGGATGCTGCCAATTGAAGAAGAATTTTGTATCTCTAAAGTCTAGGAAATTATGAAGAACTAGATTACCTTCATGAATCTCTCTAATTTTGATGTGTCAAAATGATAGTGATGGATGTTTTCTTGATATCCATACAGATGTTGAAGAGAAACTTGCCATTATTTTTGAGGGAGATCCAACTCAACACATCTCTTGTTGTTGTTATCTTCATCTAAGCATGAATCATGAAGAGCAACATGGAGAGATAGGATGCTGAGCTCAACTAGTAAGATCACCTATGAACCATATGTTAAAAAACTATTATGTAAGATTTACCTAATAGCCATATGTTAAGATGTTATGAGATTGTATAATAGACATTATGCAAACAGATTACACAAGTTAATCTCATATGGTAGAAGGATCACCATGAATTGAAAATGCTGCCAAAGCATCATTGAACATGTTTTTAGAGTGTGTAATATGACTCAACATGTAAGCAAAAAAGGAAATAGTAATTTCCTTAGCCATTTTTAAATAATAAACTAGGTGAGGAGCTTTGGAATCAAATTTACTATTAACTTGATTTATGATGAGTTAAGAGTCACCATAAATAGTAATGGATTTGACTTGATTTTGTGAAGCTAGCAAGAATCCATGTATTAGAACCTTATATTTAGCTATATTATTAATGCATGAAAAGTAAAGTTTATAAGAAAAGTAAAGAACTTGTATAGTAAGAAGAATAGAAACACAAGCTACACTAGATCTAAAGGAGATGTGCACTCCATCAAAATAAACGATAACATCTAAATTTTTCATGTCGACATATAGGCTATGGACAACATTAGTTAATTTAGAAGACATTAGTTAACTTTCCAAAATTTCATGGTCTAAGAAAATCTCTTGCTCATGGCCAAGAAAGCTTAGAATTCTCTTTCTTAGTGAACTTTGATAATATCAAATGCTACTTTCATCTAATTCTTGCATCCATTACATCATAGAGGTTAAGATCATAATTCATAGAGGTCAAGATCATAATTCTTGATACAAACAATAACAATGTCCATCATTTCTTAGTCATGGCATTGTAATCACCATTGAAATTAGGACCAGTTAGTGCAACTAGAGGGATCGATGAGAGGTTCTTTGTAAAGCCAAATTCAGGGAAACTGCTATACATATGCGCATGGATGAAAGAAAACCAAACCAAAGTCTTATCTCTTATATGATCTATGGCATGCTACCTTGGTTTAGTTTCACCAATGGTTAGACCATGAAATAATTAATGCTAGATGGCAATGGTGGTAGGTTTGACCTTGCGCTCAAAAGAAAGAATTGGAGGTCTATCCCCACTACGTCTATGAATAATGGTAAAGGAATGCAGCAATGGATCTTTTATAATATGTAGGGTATGCTCATGTGCCATATGAGCTAATTAAATGAATGACTAGGAATCTACTGATGTTACACTCTCACCTTCTCTCCATAACATCTTGTCCCTAGATGTCATGAAAAATGTCAAATATATGTTATATTAGACATTATGTGAAAGAAGACAATATACCAAATGTCAAATATATGTAACATTCAACATTATATGTAAAGGAAATAATAAGGAAAATGAAGAAATAGAAAGAAAAGAATGATTTATTGATGTAGAATAGTGTATTTGGATTATACTTTGATAATGTTCCTTAGGGTTTTCTTCCTTTGGAATCAATCCCTTAGAGGCAATCCAACATTGCCACCAAAGTTAGGCTTATTACTCAGCCAGAAGGGATGGCCAATCCACTTCCTATCCTACTTCATTTGGATTTTGTGAGTTTCATGTACTCACTCCACCACTCCATTCCTGGCATGACCTCTAAGCCTAGGTATAAATTTCTTAGGTCAAACCCCCAAAGGTTACCGTAAGAGACATGTCAATTATTACAATGTGCCTTTTCATATCTCAATTACAATTGCTCTTTTAGGTCTTATTAAGATAACAATAACACTTGTTATGAAGAGGCACCACCTTTATTATGCAACATCATTTGGGAATGGGGACATGACAATCTACCCTCCTTAGGTTTCGTTCATCCTTGAACAAGTTCATATTCATTATCTTTTTCCAACTCCAATGCATCTTTCATGATCCCATGCTCCAATAATTTGATTTCTCATTAGGAATTAAAGTTATTTCTTACTTATTCTGCAAACAAAATATATGTGAGAAAAATTATATGAAAATTCAAATATTATTTTATTAATATTTACCTCATTTCCTAAGATAACAACAATAGGTGAATTAAAGATCTACCAACTGCCAATCACTAGTCCTAACCAAGGTCACATAAAGTGCAACTCCTATATCGTTACTCAATGAAGGTAGGGCAAATCCTTTATTCCCAACTTTCATTATCTTATATGTTTTACTTTTCTAATTAAAATACAAATTAAATAATGAAGAAAATAATAAGAATATAAATAAAAGTAAGGGTGATATACTTCCTGATCTTGATCAACCTTATGAACTAATGGGAATAATTGTAATTCTTTCATAAGTGGTATATGATCGAATGGTCTTGTTCAAGATGGCAAAGCTTGATCTTGATTCTTCTTAACTTCTTTTTTTAGAAATTAACTCTAGTAACTTGGTAACTTGGAAGAATCAAACATCATACCAAATATAATCTAAGGTCTCAATAAATAATGTTTTTGATTCATTCTCATTAATCATTGCAAAGTAATTGGTGAGCTATGGTTCTTGATGAGCACTATCCATCAACATCATCTATTCTTGAATTCTAGAATCTGATTTATCTATTGAAGATTCGAAGTAAGCAAAATATGCACTGGCCAATGGAATTGCATGTTGAATTGATGGAAACATCTTCTTCAAATCAGGCTCATTTTCCAAGGATCCTTTTACACATCCATATTTTAAGAATGGATAGTCACTACCTCCAACTTTTGCATTAAAGTCTCCACAAAGAATAAATGGAACTAGATTGATATAGCTTAGGAATAACTTATTTTTAAAATTGTCTTCTATTTTCTTAATAAAGTGTCCTCCTTGACACAATATGACATTTCAACATGTTGGTTTGGTAATTAAATGTATGTTCATCATGCATACACATCTTCTTGATAGATGGACTTTTAGAATTAATTCCAAGGCTATGTGATTTTTTTGAAATCTTGATTTTTCTATCCAAGTAATAGGCCTAACCATGGTGGCAATGCTGGATTGCCTCTAAGGGATAGATGCCAAAGGAAGAAAATCCCAAGGAACATTCTCAGAGCATGATCTAGATAACCATGCTTCATTTGGCTCCTGTGACTTGCTTGTACCGGCTTTGCCACCCCATTTCTAGCATAACCTCTAAGCCTAGGTATAAATTCCTTAGGTCAAACCCCCAAAGGTTACCTCAAGAGACATGTCCATTATTACAATGTGCCCTTTTGGGTCTCAATTACAACTGCCCTTTCGGGTCTTGTTAAGATAACAATAATACTTATTATGAAGAGGCACCATCTTTGTTATGCATGAACATCATTTGGGAATGGGGACATGACACTCTCTCTTATTCATCTTATTCTTCATCTCTTCCATTTCATTCTTGTTCATTGTTGTATATGGTAGAAAGTTGATCAGGTAAAGAAAAAGATGATATTTGGCCATCCAAGGGATTAGACTCATGTTTAATGCTGATGACTCACTAGTTTTTGGGAATCCATGGATGTCCTACCAAAATTTTTCAAAAGGGAAAGAAAGGTAGATGCTTGTTATGGGAAGAATCCACTTGTGAATACTTGCTAGCTTAGCATTGTAAGTAAGTGAGCTTGAGCTTGTCTCCCAATGATGGTAGCAATTTCATGGCATAAAGCACTTAATTAGTCTTCTAATTGTATTTTTGTCAACTCTATGAGCTTAAAAGATTTAATCATGATAAACTCTTTTTAGCTTACCTTAATTGTGCATGTTTGTTTAACTTTGGGGGCATCTTGCTTATTTTTCATTTTTTTTCAACCCATATTTCCTAGCCCTTGAATAATGGAGATAAGAAAATTTAACATTATGATTTAAATTCCATAATTTTGAATGTCATCTAAGATAAGGTTTTAAATTTCATATCCTTTTGGCTTCTTTTTTAGTTTGATCCTTGGTTGGATTCTTAGCATTTTTATGAGCATTTGTTCTTCTTATTTATTTGCATTATTCATGTGGTTCACGCTAGGTGTCTTGTAACTCAGTTTTGAGGAAGAGGCACTAATTTGGGTATGTATTTACAATTTTGATGGTTATTGAAACTATTTCTATATTATTTCTATGTACCCATACATGCCTTGTTTCCATAGTTTTGATTATGTTTCTCTTATGCCCTTAAGGGTTATATTTATTACTGTTCCTATGGCCATTTTCTCTAATGATAGTATAATTCCTTGGGGATCCTATAGGATTGAGTGTCAATGTAGCACCACAACACTCCGAAGTGGAGGACAAGTTGTAAAGGTTGTGGGATCCTAGAAACCACATTCTAAGCTTGTCAAGACCTTTTGGGGTTGAGTGGATTCATGATGTTGAATCACTCTAAAGTAAAGCTTAGAGCTGTATAGAGTGTGGTACCCTTCAAACTACATTTTGAAAGTAACAAAGTCCAAAGGTATGCTAGCAAACTACCCTCTGAGTATGGACTACCCAATGTGACATCCCATTCCTAGATGTCATGGTAAACATCAAATACATGTTATATTAGACATTATGCATAAGAAGGCAATATACCAAATGTGAAATATATGTAAGAAAATAACAAATAAAGTGTAGAAAAAGAAAGAAAAGAATTCTTTATTGATATAGAATACTGTATTTGAATCATGCTCTGAGAGTGTTCCTTGGGGTTTTCTTCCTTTGGCATCTATCCATTAGAGGTAATCTAGCATTTTCACCATAGTTAGGCCTATAATTGACTAGAAGGAATGGTGAGTCCACTTCCTATCCCGCTTCACCTAGATGCTATGACTTGCCTACACTAGCTTCACCACTCCATGCCTAGCAAAACCTCTAAGAGTCAATATAAATTCCTTAGTTCAAATCCCAAAAGGTTACCTCAAGAGATACATCTTCTATTACAGTGCACCCTTTCTAGTCTTAATCACAACTACACTTTGGGGTCTTGTTACAATAACAATAATACTTATTATGAAGAAGCACCATCTTCATTATGCATTAGCATCATTTGGGAATGGGGATGTGACACCCAAGTTGGGGAACGTTGTTAAATTTTGTGTGTAATTTGGTTGGTTAATTATTTAACTTAGAGAACTTATTCATCCACCTTCTAAGTTCAACGATCCTCAAGTGGTATTAGAGCCTAGCACTTGAAATTTTGAGTGTAACAATTGAGGAGTGAACAATGGAAGGAGGATCATACATCAAGTTACTAATGTTCAATGGGATCAATGGCATTTTAGATAATAAAGCTAAGGATATAGATAAGCATATTTATAATTCTAATTTTGATGCTTTTTCAATAGAATGTTGGGCTTATGGAGGAAGAGGCCATGTAGCCTTCAAATTTCCTAGCAATGGCAAGGTGCAACAAAAAGAGAGAACGTATATGGAAAAGAAAAATACCAACTTCTACACTAGTTGGGATGATGATGAGCAAGTTGAAGAAGAGGTGGAGGTCGATATAAAAGATTCACATCTCATTTGTATGGCTCACATAGATGATGATGCTGACACCTCAAATGACGAACTTAATGAAGAAGAGAGGTTTGATTTGTTGTACAATGAACTTTTCTCTTTTCAAAATCTTTGCACAAGGTTCAATAAGCAGGTTAAAACAAAGGACTAAGAAATTTATTTATTGAATATAATCATTTCTAATATTACATAAGAAATATTAGACCTAATGGTTGGGAATGAAAAAAAAACCTTGTCTTTTTAGCAAGCTAAGGAAGAAATTGCAGATGTCAAACTAGTGAATGAAAGGTTGGTCAAAGAAAAGGAATCCCTTTGGATGGTTCTTGAACAAGGAAGAAGTCCACAAGATAAAAGTGGACTAGGAGGTTATTCTCAAGAGAGAGAATCTACAAAAACTTCATCCCAAAAAAAGGACTCTCCAAAGGTTGAAGTAAAAATAGGCACTACATCCTAATCAAAAGTAATTTCAATCCAACCAAAGCACCTTGAATGTTTGATCGTTCTAGTCACTCTTACTACAATAGCAAGACTAGATGTTATTATTGTAATAAATTTGGGCATAAAATGGGAGTGCAATTTAAAATATTATCACATGAGCACTTGGTCATATCATAGGACTCCTTGGTCTTATTTGAATATGCATAGAAAGAATTTTTCATAGGGTAAAAAGGATAGGAAAACAAATTAGATCGGAGTCAAGAAATATTGAACAACTCAAAATAATGAGGGAGTTAGAAAAGCTTGAAGAATTAAGAGGAAGGAATCTGAGAATGAGAAGATACTATCTAGCCAATCTATGAAAGGGAGCCAAGCCTTAAAAATTGAAGAAGTCTATGCAAGAAGAAAAACCTTGAAAGAGGATTATCATTTGCTAGCACTCTAGGCACCTTAATTCTCAATTACAAGTAAGGTGAGTCAATCTAACTTTTTATTTTCCTTGAAAGGCTAAATTATGTTGATGTGCACTTACTTCATTTCAAGCTATGGAATGTTAGCTTCAATATTTTACAAATGTGAAGATAAGCACTTACAAGAGAAGGTATTTGGTATGTTAGAATATTTGATTATGGAATCTTTTGTGAATGTATGAGCACAATGTGATTAATCTTATAATTGAATGAAAGTTTGTGGTACTTGTAAACATTTAAAAGTTTTTATTGAAAAATCATCTTTTAATATATTAGTTTCAAGTGGTCTAAAATCCTTGCATAAAATTCATGAACTGACAAGATTTTTTCCTTGAGACATGGGTTTGTTCTCAAATCATAAAGTCAAATTTCTTTTGGAAGATTTTTCTTGTATGATAATTGAAGAGTTTGAATTAGTACCTTTGATGAAATTCATGAATCATCTAAGATAAGAATCATTGCAAAAGGAATCATTATCAATTACTATTAATTGGAGACCCTAGTCTCCATAGTTGATCTTAATGTTGAATTGCAAGAGTAGTTCTTTGAAAATAAAAGGAGAATGATGAAAATAAAAGGAGAATAAAAAGGGCTCAAAAAGAACTAGAATTTGCACATATGCAAGGAGATTCTATACCTATTCATCGATTATTATCCAAGAGGCCATCAATATAGGGGGAAGTCATTTGAGATTCTTACCAAAAGATACTCAAGCAACAAGACTTTCCACTCCTTCACCCTCAACTAAAAATGGGCAAGAAAGAGCATATTCATATATTAATGTTGTAAAAGAGGACATTTATTAAATCCTTATCTAAATATGAACTTTATTGATAAAAGTTCTTGAACTTTATATGTTATATAAACTTACTTATGAGCTCTATTTACATCTCTAACCTTTTGTATGTTGAAAATATATCCTCTTAAGTACCTAAGGCCCTTATTGTAAATATGAATTAAGAAGTACTACAACAAATGTTCATGATTTATTTTGATAAGAGATGATATATATATATATATATATATATGCTATTTTTATTTTCAACCTGATTTTCATATATTAGTTTATGAATTTTTTAAAGATGATTGGCCGTGTTTGATCTTTGCCTTAAAAGTTGAATATGCATGTTTTACTTGCTATGAATTTTTATGCCTTATCATTTTGTTGATGCTTCAAAAGGGTTAGAATACTAGATGATTATAGAATCATGAGATATTGGTTTATTGGTTCAAAAAAAAAGATAGGTTACATAATCTCAAATGCTCAAAATTTGGACTTTGATAAGGGGCAGCTCTTATTTGATTTGACATCATCAACCCTATGAAAATAATGCTAAGAGATGTGTATCTCTATGGGATTGTCACTTGATTTTTATCTCATGAAATAATTTTGCTATTGTTTGGATTGATCCTTTTCATGATCCCCTTCTTTTGGGTGCTATCCACAAAGGGGAAGAGTTTTTATGATGTTTTTGTTATAAAGATAAGTTTTTCTCTTTGCAGTCTCTTTTTTAGATTTCATCCGCTTTCTACGATATACCTTGAAACTTAGAGCCATTATCTTAGTAATCACCATGACTATCATTAGAATTTATCTATCTTAGTAATCACCATGACTATTATTTCATTTTCTTCCTTTTTGTTCATGTCAAAAAAGAGGGAGAAGTGTTGAGTACCTATATTGCTATATTTTATGATTTTGTGATTATACTCACCCATTTTCTTAAGTTTTGGACATTACCAAAAAGGGGGAGATTGTTGAACTTTTGGTATGTCAAAACCTTAAGAAAATTGGAAAACAAAGGATGTTTATGTTATGATGTGTTTATAGGACAAGATTATGGACAAGAACTTCCTAACCAACTGAACAAGGAGAAAGATTAGGAAAGGCACTTCATAATAGGCATGGACAAGGACCTCATAAGAAAATTAGGAGCAAGAGTAAAGGACTCAAAAAAGAGAGCTACAAAAACATGAAAACGTTGGAGTTACAAGGTCTCAAGACAGCATGCAGGAGTTCAAAGAACATGGATAAGGAACAAAAACTTCAAAGCTCAACTATAGTGAAGATGTCTCCAAGAAATAGTAGATGTTTCCCATCAAGTGAAAATATCTCGCAACAGCAGTAGACGTCTTTACTAAATATTAGAAGAATCAGTGAAGAAATCTTGGAGAAATTGCATATGCCTACTATCAAGAAAAGACATTTCCCTAATGATGAAGATGTCTTAGCCAAGTTGAAGGTTGCTTAGAAGAAGAAGTTTCTTAGAAATAGTAGACATCTTCCTTGTGAAGGTCCTCTAAAGAAGACATCTCCTCAAAGACATCTTCCTTATGGAGAATACATCTCTCTCAAATGAAAGTCTAATGTAGAAAGATGTCTCAATCTCAAAGAAGGCATCTCCAGTAACTATTAGCTAGTCATTACATGAATTTTGAAGTGATTTTAGAAACATCTAGGTGATTAGAAGACTTCATTCTCTTGGGAAATGAGTAAGTTTTGTGAAATATCAAGTGTCAACATTAAGCAATCATTGTATACATCATTATATTGTTCTCATACCTCATTTTACTATCTTTTGTACTATTGTAAGTGGTCAAAATATGTTGTACCTCAAAGTACAAGGATTAGAAAACTTAGTTGCATCCTTTCCTTGTAATTTTGATTTCTCTTTTGTTGCCTTGTGGGGTTGATGTGATCCTTGCAAGAAGGCATCATCCTTGAGCTTTTTAGGATCCTACAAGATTGAGTGTTGATGTAGTGTCACAACACTCCAGAGCGGAGCTCAAGTTGTAAAGATTGTGGGATCTTGGAAACCACATTATAAGATTGTTAGAACCTTGTGGGGTTGAGTGAATTCATGACATTGACTCACTTCAGAGTAGAGCCTAGAGCTGTACAGGGTGTGATACCCTTCAAACCACATTTTGAGAGCAACAAAGTCCAAACGTGTGCTAGAGAACTACCCTCTAAGGATGAACTACCCAAGTTGGGGAACCATGTTAAATTTGGTGTGTGCTTTGGTTAGTTAGATTTTTTAATTTTTGGAACTTATTCATCCCTTCACTCTAAGTTCAATGACCCTCACTTGTTATGTGTCTAGTCCCTATTTTCATGTATTGGATATTAAAGATATGGGACTACTTTTACTTAGTTGTGGGAAAATGATGATGCATCCATTTTCATTTTTTATGTCTATCGTAAGTCCTAGATTTAGAAAGTATTTCATATGTTCTATGTTTGTAGTTTAGCATGTTCTACCAAGGGTCTTAGTCTTCCAAGATGTTCCCTAGTCCTCTATGTCATACATTACTATTGTGTGCATGATTTCAAGCTACTTAGGACTATTCTAACTTCCTTTGGATTTCCTATGATCTTTCTAACATGTTCCCTTAAGTTTCACCTTTTACCTAGGATCCTTTATATAAATTTTGATTTTGGGAAAGGTTTGTTGACTACCATACATCAATGCACCTCTTTCTTGCTTACGTTTTTGTCAAAGCACCAAAAGTGTAATCTATTTGACTAGGATTATGTTGATGAACCTCCGTTGACACCTAGGAGTTGACTAACCTCCTCCATTGCTTCATAGAAACTATAAATACTTAGGATGAACTCTTACATATATATTAAGCATAACTTTGATTTCATTTGAGCTTTTGGTGTCCAAATTATGTGAAGAACTCTTCCTCCCTTGGGTAAGTTGAGTTTCTTTCCTAGTTTGTTTGTATTTTGAGTATTCACTTTTACAAATATGTCTAGGCTTTGTTAGAGTACTACCTTTCTTACATAGTTCAAAACCATTTAGTCAATGTGGAGTCCATTACTTGTGTAATGAATAAATCTCATAATTATTCTATATTGCATCATTGATGGATTAAACATAAAAACACTAAAACTATTTATTTAATTTCTAGTTGATCTAGCTATGATGATTCATTCTTATCCAAAGAAATCATAACTATATGGCATGGAATTGGGCCATTGAGGTTGTAACTAGTAGCTATTTTAATTAAATTTTATGTCTGATATTGTACCTATTCCTAAGAAGGATTGCAAGATAAGCATTTTTTCTATTCCAAGGATGGATTGCAATACATTTGTGTTTATTATTATTATTTTACTTATAATTCTAAAATACATATGAAATTATAAATATTCTCTTTATTTCCCAGTATGGAAAAATAGGTTTTAAGTGTATTATATGTATCATAATATCTTCAATATTTCTTGAATGCAACAATATACACAAGTGTTCTTGAAAATTCACTTGACATCATCTTTAAATCTTATGATCGAATCACACTACGATTTGTATGATATATC
The DNA here is from genome assembly GCA_015680685.1 of Gnetum montanum. Taxonomy (NCBI): domain Eukaryota; kingdom Viridiplantae; phylum Streptophyta; class Gnetopsida; order Gnetales; family Gnetaceae; genus Gnetum; species Gnetum montanum. The sequence continues at coordinate 18,434 of MNCI01017751.1, read as the reverse complement.
CCATTGGTCTAAAATTGATAGGATCCCTATCATATAGGGTCCAAAATATCTAACTTGAGGGATAACTCAATATTAAAGGTTCAAGTAGATTCATTGGGTAGGCAACTATCTTCACTTGGATAAGAATTGAAGGAGCTAGGTTCTAGAGGAGTTTTAGAAAAGGAGTGACTTAAAATGTCAAAGATACATGACATGTCAAAATTTTTTTCTAAAGTACACATCATTTCCTCAGGTCAAATAAGTAATAAATAATAAGAATTTAGAATGAAAATTTCATTTGCATTAGATTAGATAAGAAATTAATGTGAAAACAAGGCAAAAGCAAAAAAAGTAGTACATGACAAGGAAACAATGACAAGTAAAAGAAATAGGAGGCAGGGATCTATAGGTGGGTCCAAAAATAGTAGGGAACTATCTCAACCCTATATACTCCCTCATTAGGTTCAAATGTAAGTAACAGGAACCCTAGTTAGGACTTTTTTGTATAGTACGCTATTCCTTTAGTTTACCATAACAATGATTTTGATTTCTTGAAATATGTGTAGATTTTAGCTAGCTAGTGTAATGCTAGGATTAATGTTAGCAAAAGTAGATAATCTACAAAAATTTTAAAGTTTAGATTTAAGCTTTAGAATTAATTTTGTTATTGGGATCAAAAACCTCATAGCATTACCTCAATTTTGAGGGTTTAGGAAATTTTCTTAGATCTATGACTAGAATTAAAATACATTTGCTTACATATTATGTTTTGTGTGTTCTAGATTAAAAAAACATTGTTTATCTATGGTTTGTAGCCAATTTATGAACTAGATTTTATAGAAATAATATTTTCTAGTACTGTTATGATGAATAGTGCACAAGCAGAGCTAAGGCAAAAAGATTTGAAAGCCTCAACTAATCTAAAACTAAATCTAGTTAATGATTTTAGTTTAGGAAGTAGTAATGGACATGTAATAATGTTTCTAAGATGTAATTTGTAATATTTTTTATGAATTTTTAAGAAAATAATAATTTTGAGGTTTTTACAAACAAAGAACATGAAATAGAGAATTCATGTCATTTTTTTAGAAAGAAGCAAAGTGTTATCAATGTATTTTCAATGTGCTGAATGCAATATTATGTTGAAAGTATGAAGTCAAGGATTTCCAATGTAAGATGTTAATGTTTATGATGTTCAATTCTAAACTAGATTTCTACAAACTATGTCAAAATTCTAAGGAAATTGTACATGAGTCTTGATGCAAAGCACCAAAAGAGATGTAAAAAATAAAAAGAAGAATCATAAAGAAATTTTGACATTTAACATCAAAACATTATAAAACTAACATTAAGAGAGTCTCATAGTGACATTAGTTTTAACTTCATTTATTATTAGAAAATTTATTATGAAAAACTATATCTTCGACATGACCAAAGACTAACTTATTCTATTTTTTTAGGGATGTTGCAATACTTTAGCTCTTGGTGATTGAACATATGTTTTTCCTACTAGTAGATGTAAGGATCATTTCAAAGAACAAGTAAAGGAAGCAAAGGCTCATCAAGTAGAAGCCTCTCTTTGATGATGCTTCATTAATGCAACAAAAAAATATGGGCTCATATAGAGGCTATAGAATTCATGACAGTTTGTATCAGCCACTTTTACGTAGTGATTTGGAATAGTTTGGGAGAGAAGATTATTCTATGAGCTCTAGAGGAAATTCTTCTAGGATTTCCTATGGAATTACATAAATAACCTATGAGAAAAGGTTAAAGATAGTGGAGTTGTTCAAGGACAACCTGGTCTATGGAAAATGCTTAGAAAAGCTATGAAAGAGGAGAGAATATCAATAGTTTAGCACCAATAGCACATTTCTCTTAGAGATTCAAACTTCCAAAGCAATGACCAATTCATTAAGCTCTTAGATCTTTGTATAGAGATATGTTAAAGTTTAAGAGTAAGTAGAAATTTTTAATTAACTTTATTTTAGTGAAAACTAACTTTAACATGGTCATGTAGGTTTGCGGATATAGATATTTAGAGTCTTGATACTTGGTGTTGTTGGAGTCATGTGGTGACTAATTCAAATTCTATTTCTAATTTTCTGTCATTACATTGTACCAAAAATTGAAGGGTCAGTTGTTATAGAAGTTGAAGGGTTAGTGAAGGATTGGTTGTTACAAAAGTTGAAGGGTTGATTGTTACAGAAGTGGAAGGGTTGGAAGTTGAAGGGATTTTTTTTTCTCTTCCTTTATGTAGAAATCCTTAACACTCCCCCTTTTGGGGATCACCCTTTGTGGGGATCACTCCCTTATAGTACACTCTCAATCTCTGATCTAATGAATAAACTCTCTACTTCTACCTATGGTTTTCATCCCAATTTGGGGTTTCCACATAAATTCTATGTGTTCTATGTATGCTTGTTTTTCCTATTCTTGTTTTTTTTTTCACTTGATTTGTTTCCTAACAATTGATATCAGAGTGAGGTTTGCAGAGGATCAGTGGGAGCAATGGTATCTGAGGACAGAAAAGTCAAGATTGACAAGTTTGATGGGATAGACTTTGGGTTTTGGAAAATGCAGATCAAAGATTATCTGTATTAGTAAAAGTTGCACAAACCGTTATTAGGGAAGAAGCTAGATCATATGAGGAAAGAGGTTGGAAATTATTAGATCGCCAGGCTCTTGGGGTGATTCATTTGATGTTATCACGGAACATTACATTTAATATTATCAATGAAAATATTACTTAGGATTTGATGAAGGCCTTATCAGATATGTACGAGAATCCATCTACCTTGAAAAAGGTATATCTGATGCACCAATTATTCAATCTGAGGATGTATAAAGGTGCATCGACTACAAATCACATCAATGAGTTCAATGTGATCATGAGTTAGTTGAGTTCTATGGAAGTCGACTTTGATGATGAGATCAAAGCATTGATCTTATTATCATCATTGCCTGATAGTTGGTCTACAATGGTGACTGCAGTGAGCAATTCATCAAGAGATCAAAAATTAAAGTTGTCTAGAGTTTGAGATTTGATTCTCAGTGAGGATATACATAGAAGGGAGTCAAGTGAATCTTCAGATTCTGTCTTGAGTAATGAAGGTAGAGGTAGAAGTCTTCAATGAGGATAGAATCAAGACCATGGAAAACTAAAGTCCAAGGGAAGAAGTCAATTTAAGGATCACAAGAATTTCACATGTTGGAATTATGATTAGAAAGGTCACCTCAGAAAATAATGCATGACACCAAAGAAAGAAAAGAAAAATCAGCATGATGATTTAGTGAATGCAACTACTAAATAAATTTTTGATGCCTTAGTTTGTTGTGTGGACAATGGTATTGAATCTTGGATTCTTGATTCAGGTGCGTCATTTCACTCTACTCCTTCTAAAGAACTATTTAATAACTATGTTGCTGGGAATTTTGGAAAGGTTTATCTTGCAGATGATGAGCCATTGAACATTATGGGAAAG
>MNCI01017748.1:94912-110409 GCA_015680685.1 Gnetum montanum | reverse complement strand
GGATCGCATGCGCAAGTCCTCGGCTGCTTCCGGTGCTGAAACGACTNTCCAGCGCCTGCGTGCTCTTCATCTTGGATCGCATGCGCAAGTCCTCGGCTGCTTTGGTCCGGGCCTCACTGTGGAGACTGTCATCCTCAAATCCATGCCGCTTTCTGTCACTACTACTGCCGCCTCCATCGCTCAGTGATTGGTCGCAGCTCCCATTTTAGTTTACCGTCAACCCCACTCAGTTCCTTACATTTGTCCAAGACTCCAGTGTTCTTCGTGTCCGTCTCTATCTATGCTTGGCATAGTCACCGTCTTCGTGTCCTTCTCTATCAATGCTTGTCATAGTCACCGTAATAAATGATATTTGACAAACGGTATCTGGTTGCTAAATACACTTTGTCCTTCGTGATGGATAGGAATGGCATTATGTAGTAACCTAATTTTAAAGACCGTATGCCATAAGCTTAAAAACTATATTTAATTAAAAAACATTTACTAAAACCTATAAAAATATGAAAATGAAAATAGCCACTAATTTAATATTTTTTTAATAAAAAAAATTATTGTTATTCAAATATAGTTATTTTATATCTAAAGTTTAGGAATGTGTTCAATTAGTTTAGTTTTCAGAATTTTTTGCTTAGTATTTTATTAAAATCCAACTTATGTCTTATAAAATGCAAATCAGACATTTTAATTAACAAGTCATGTATGCTTAATATACCAGTCTAAAAGCATAAATCTATATGCTATATAGTATACATGTAAATCTTAAGGTTGGAAAAATGAAATAAATTAGGAGCTTGAAAATATTATTCATCTCATGTTAAATGCATCGGTATAAATTCAATAACATTGAATATGTTGAATTTGAAAAGTTTAAATCAATACTAGATAGCTAAAATCCAGGACATATTAACTATTGAATATGTCATATATCCTATAATTACTAAATCTACAGTGATAAAATAATGTTTATGAGCTTCTCATATAAAATTATAAAATCCTCTTCCAAACTAAGAATTACTAGAACCTATAATATTTATATAACATAAAAAAAGAAAGAAAGAAAAAGGATGGCAAGAATGGGTGTTCAAACTCCAAAAAATGACTTTAAATGATACTTCATTTACCTCTTCATCCATAAACTACTAACTTGCTTGCTCCAATTCCCTTGTGGTTGTTAGCCCTCTCAATGTCAAAATTGGTTTTCTTTCATACTATTTCATTATAAATTCAAAAAACTTAATCTTCACTTAACAAGTGTCTCTTTAATTGACATGACAACCTTAATCTTTCCTTAGGTTCATTAATGATGAGCGGTGAGGTACCCCTACACCCAACCATATGAATCACATGCATTCACATGCGATCTGGTCGAATTCCATAGACTTTAATTATCAAGTACGCTAGAGATAAATGGTGAGTTCGTGTTGTCCATTCATTGTCTTTCTAGTCTCACTTGTGACTTGCAGGTGTATGGTTAAGTGTGACTGAGGCATAAGAATTTTTTTTATTATTTTGTGTTTTATCAATTTAATCACCTAAAACAAGAATAAAAGTGAGTGTAATTAAGTGCTAAGTAAACTATTGTCTAATCTAGCTTAGCATAAGTAACCGTTTCCACTTCTTGGACACATCTTGAACTTCGAGTAAACACTGTTGGGTTGTTAAATGCTTATTTTTTTTGAGCTACCAAGTGTCACACATATGTTCAAAGGGGTCGTGCTTGGGTATTTTAATTAGTTGCTTAATTGATCAAAATTAATTGCTGAATGAATAACATTAATGTAAACTACATGAAATCACAATATGTAAACGCATAAAGAAAGAAAGTCTCAAGTGCTGCAAGAATGAATCAAAGAGCTCGTCTTTATTGCCAACACAATGGTATGTTTAGGCACATCAATGCTTGAATAAAGATCTGATCACACTTAGACCTCCTACTACGGGCACTTGGAAAATATTCTAACTCTTAAATGAACAAACTGCAAAAATTTCACTACTTGGCTTCCAAAAACTATTGTTGAATCGTGTGTCCAAGGGCTGTATTTATAGGCTTGAGAGTATCTAGCAATATTGCATGCCTGATATCTCATCTTGGACCACGATATCATGTACTTGATATCGTATACCTGATATTGCGACGACTTCGATACAAAAGCTTATGAAAAACACAATTCATCTTACCCCCATGACTAAATGAAAACTCGTCCTCGAGTACAGAATAAGAGGAACAAGTCCCTTACAAAATATATTAGGAGGTATGGAATGTTTGACTAACATGCAGAGTGACACAAAGGAAACAAACAAATACAGAAGTGCCCGAGCATATAACATTACAATTGTGTACAAAATTGGGTGTTCATGACAACAGGGAAGAACGCACTTGGATCCAATGGACATCCAACCCCTCTTGGCAATAGAAGAATGAGGGAAAGATAGGAGAGATCCAAGAGTCATGAATAATCTCCCGTGAGTTATATTGTTGCATCCTCCTTGGTGAAGATAGTCCCACTTCAAGTCCATGCTCCCTACTACAATCACAACAAAATCAAGGATTAGTATATAAAGTATAACACATAGTGGTTGAATATCTTGTCTCGTTAGTGTTTTTATCTAGCTAAGTTGTGATTATGGTAGATTGGTTGCTTGATAATGTTAGTGGGAAGACTGACAAATAGATTAAGTAAAAGAAGTAGTTCATAAAATTTAGAAAAAACTTAACATAAGGAATACTAAAAAGAGGGTAAATAAAGTCACAACAAGAAAAAGAAAGAATTCACTAAAAAAATTTATGAAGATATGCACAATTGAATGGAATTGATTGGGTAAATAAAAAGAATTTGATTGTAATAATGTCTAAGGTTAAATAACTTAACTTAACCAAACCAAAAGATATGCCAGTGGGTCCTCCCCAAAGCAAGCACAGGCCTTTTATGCCTTTGCATAACTTCAAACCAAGGAGTCCATGGGCACCATGGATGATTAATGGTTATGGAAGGTTAAGTACAAAAACTCAGAAGTAACTAACTAAGAAACTTGACACATCAAACTAGAACATCAAATCAAAACATGAAACCGACAGTGAGGTGAGGCATGAAAAGCATAGATGGATGAGAGAGAGAATGGAATGGACTTCCCCATTATGGTCAGATGAAGTCCCTTGGGGAGTTCGTGATTAAATGACTTAGTAGGATCCATCCTTAGTCCAAACCAAAACCAATTACTTTCAGTGACTTCGCATCAACATTCTAAGATTAGTCCATCCCCTGAGACACAAGAATGCTCACAAAAAACAACCACCTTCCAAATTGGAAAAGAAGTAGGAAGTGAGAAAGGACCTTAGTTAGAGGAGGCAAGAAAAGTTCCATAACTAGTGCTTGTAGACATTTTATTTGGTCTAAGGGGTGTGCTTTGAATTCCCATATTATTATTTTTGAATGGAAATCACACTATGCAAAGACCCATGCGTTTTTGCATTTATTTTGTCTAAAGGATGTGCTTTGAATGCTCATCTTTCTTCTCTCTTTTTTTTTGATGAGGAACACACCATGCAAGGACTTATTCAACTTCCTATTATGGAATGACATAGAATGATGAGAAGTTCACAAGAACACCCCTACACATAGGAAAATGGAAAAGCATTAAGAATACTGCATCCCCTTGAAGCCACACCCTATATGAACCTTTGATTCCTTCCCAATTCTAAAAACTACATAAGTCATAAATTTATTAAGGTTGTATTAATGAAAAAGAGATTGCATGTTTCTAAAATAAGAAAAACCATAGACTGTGTGGATGGGTGGTTGATGTGGACTCACTTCTTGTTACATGAAAAGAAACCATGTTGTAGTTATCAATGACAACATTCAAAGTTAGAAACCAGACATCAACAATCAAATTGCAAATGATACATACCACCATCGAGTAGCACATTACCATTGTATTTGACATCTTATTAGCAAAAAGAGTAGAGAATTATACCAAACACAAGAAAATATAAATGAAAGTAAAAGAGTATTCAAGAAATATTAAATATACTAATGATGGTATAAAACAAAAACTTAGAAAAGATCAATAACCTGAAAAACAAAAAGATGTAAAACAAAGAATATGAAAATAAAAATTTGTGAAACCAAAAGTGTGTAAGAAAAAAAGTAAAAAAACTAAGGAACTATGTAAAGTGTTAGTGTGGATGGCCATATCCCCCATGACTAAGTTGGAAAGAGGAGATTTAAAAGATTGAGTATGGTTGTCCATCTGGCGAGGTGTCTGTTGAGTTGGTTGGCTTGGGCTTATGGAACGGTTTTAGTTGTTGGATGTTGACTAGTTGTTTCTTGTATGGGCTATCAAGTTTATAGATAATCATGGCCCCAGATAGAAAAGTCTATTCAATAATGTAAGGTCGTTTCCACAATGTTTGAAATTTGGTTCGTTGAGGTACATGTGCAAGATTCTAGTAGAGAACCTTGTCTTTTGGTTGAAACTTGACTTTTCTTATTTTGAGGTCATGGAATTTCTTGTTGAATGCCTTATGCATTTCATTGGATGAAAATGTCATTAATCAACTCTCATCTAGCAAGTTGAGGTTCATTAATCTTTCCTTTTGTGCTAGACTTAGATCCATGTCAAGGTGTCAAGTTGTAGAGAGTGTACAGAGCTTGGATTGGATGGGTAGTGTTGGTTGCTTTCTTTATACAAGCTCATAGGAAGAATAACCTATGGGAAGCTTCCATGTGGATCGATAGGCCCAAAGGGCATCGTTTAATTTGGTGCTATAGTCCCTTCGGTATTTGCTAATAGTGCACATTAGAATTTTTGTAATCTTCTAATTAGTGACCTTAACTTGCCATTGGCTTGAGGGTGATAAGGTGTTGTGAGTTTATGCTCAACCCCCAAGTGTTGCATAAGTTTTTAGAAAGTGGCACCTATGAAATGAGTTTTATTATCAAAAATTGGCACATGAGGCATACCATACCTATTTAGGATATTCTGTTGTACAAACTAAGTAGCAGTAGTGGATGTATAGTCAATGACAGTTGTTTCTTCTGCCCACTTAGTGCAATAACCAACTACGACTATTATATATGCCTTTCCATTTGACAAAGGTGTGATGGGATCTATAAAATCAATGCCCCAAATATCAAATGGCTTGAGAGGTTGAATCCATTATTGTGACCCCTCTATTCGAGCTATCATTCCATCATCCCTCTAACAATGATCACAAGTGCAAATGAATTGGTGTGCATCCCTAAATATTATTGGCTAGTAATATCCTTCCATGAGGATTTTGATGGTTGTGTGTCTCCCAGCATAATAGCCCCCACAAGGGCCTTCATGAGCATCCTAGATAACATGCAGTTGATTTGTGTCAAGGACACACCAGCATACCAGGCCATCGAGACATACTTTGTAAAGATTCCCATTGATTTCTATAAAATGCTTAACTTGGTGAAGAAACTGTTGTTTCTTCCAAGTGTCCAATCCTTGTGGTAGTTCTTTCTTGAGCAGATAAGTGAGAATGGTATCATATCATCTTCGTTTGTTAGGAATTTATGCATTAATAGCCCCTACAAGGAAAGATTTATCAAGAAATTGATTAGATAAGGGGCTTTCTTTCTCCTTATCATCCCATCTTAGTGGTGATAAGTGGTCAACAATCACATTTTCCATATCCTTTCAATCTACCATTATGAGATTGAACTCTTGCAAAATCATAAGCCACTATATGACACAAGGGCTCACCGTTGGTTTATTCATTAAAAATTAGATGGTGCTATGATTTGTGTGCACAAACACCTTATAACCAAGCACATAGTACTTGAACTTTTCTAAGGCAAACACCACTGCCATCAACTCTTTTTCTGTAGTGGTGTAGTTCAACTACGCACTTGCGATACTCCAACTTGTGTAGTGAATGTAATATGGACATTTTTGATCATCCAACTACATAAGCACTACCCCCAAAGCATAATTTGATGCATTAGTCATCACATGAAATGGCTTAGACCAATCAGGTGCTTGTAGAATTGGGGTTTCAACAAGCTTCTACTTTAGTTGTTGAAATGTTGTTTCACATGTAGGGCTCTAGACAAATGGTGCATCTTTCTTTGTTAATTCAACCAACAACTTGGCAATTTTGAAAAAATTCTCAATGAAGCGCTAGTAGTAGCCTATATGACCAAGGAATGACCACACTTCTTTAACTATTTCTGGTTGATGGGTTATTCCTTGGATGACCCTTATCTTTTCAGGGTCCCTTGATTTCTACTTTTGAGATATAGTGCCTCAAGAGTGTGCCTTCCTAGACCATAAGATGGCTCTTTTGCCAATTTAGCTAAAGGTTTGTTTCGACACATCTCATCAACACCTACTCAAGATGTTCTAGGGCTTGCTCAAATGTAGCTCTGTAGGTAGAAATGTCATCCTTGAAGACTTCTACCCCACTACCAATTTGTTATTGGAAAATTCTAAGCACTAATCATTGGAGTGTTCTCTCAAGCATTACATAGACCAAATGGCATTTGACAATAAGCAAAAGTCTCCTAAGGACTTGTGAAAGTCATCTTCGCCTAGTTCTTTGGTGCAATTTAGATTTGGTTATAGCCACTATAACCATCAAGAAAGCTGTAATAGTTGTGCCCATAAATGGTGTCCAAGACTTGGTCAACAAAAGGCAAAGAAAAATTATCTTTGAAAGTTTCCATATTAAGCAGTCGAAAGTTAATGCACACTTGTCATTTACCTGCTTTCTTAGGAACAATCATGAGTGGACTAACCCACTCACTATCTACAACAGGGTAGATGAATCCTGCCTTGAGGAGTTGTTCAATCTCCTCTTTGACAATTTTCTTTAATTTGGGATTCAAATGCCACTACGGCTATTGTTTTGGCTTAATGGAGGGGTTAGTGTATATCTGATGCTAGTATATTCTTTGATCTATTCTAGTGAGCTTGGAATATGACTAGGTAAAGGTTGTTGACCATTTTTTCACAACCTTTATCAACATCTTCTTTTGTCCCATAGCAAGATTAGCATTAATGATGACTGGCCTTCCATTTTTCAAGAACACATACTCCATTCCAGTTGGTAATTTCTTTAATTCAAGTGGTTCTTATTTGAAATTTTCAGGAATCTCCAACTCTCCCCAATTGATATTGTCATTTACTCCCTTGGAGAGCTGGTGATGAATTTGCTTGAGTTCATCCATACTTGCAACATATTCATACATTAGGCCCTCAGTAGGTTTCATGCACAATGTACCGCTACTAGAATTAGCTGTTAGCCATAGGGTGCCTTCTTGTTTTGTGGCTACTGCATATAGACATTTTCATATTTTAGCTTCTGGTGCACACTACTTGCATGTAGAGATATATGTTTGCTTCACTGACCATAGCTTCTACGCATAATGGCACCCTAAATTGTTGTACAGAATACATGGAACCCTCTTCTTCTCGATATTTCCAAATTCATTTTCTTTAGATATCTCTAAGGAAAGATCTCTAATGCTCATTTTGGCATCAATAGTGCTAACCACACCCTTCTCATAATAATTGCTACCTTCACAATGGCGGTAAAGTTCGTTTCCTATTTTGAGGCTACTTCACATGGTGTATGGTTGAAGAGTTTCATGTCAGGCCTTAGAATTGTAGATTTTATATCTAGGACATTAAGAATATTTTGTGATAATNAATTAATGATAGCTAATCCTTTGACAAAAGGAATTCCATTGAAGTCATTTAAAGATCATGTAGTTCCTATGGGACTTGATTTCATAATGTAATTTCTTTGTACGTATAATTCTATACTCTTAATGAAACTCTTATTTAGTTGTGATGTTTCCTCATATCCAGTTTGCACATATAGTTATTAAAGAAAATTGACATATGGAAGGACCTAAAATAAACATTAGGTTTATTCTTAAATTTTAGTTACCATATAAGGAATTAAGATTGAGAAATAATACATTGTAATACATGGAAGATAATACTCACATTTAGAGGAACTATTGCCATGATTCATTCATTTATTTCTTGAAAGTTGGGTTTGATGGATATTAGGTTAAATATGAAAACTAAGTGGGAGAATGTAAACTATTTACATGTTATGGAAAACAAACAATTTTAATATAACCATTTACACTTTATTGAAAGTTTCAATATAACCGTTTACACATTATTGAAAGTTTCAATGTAATTGTTTACATGTTATGGAAAGTTTCAATATAACCATTTACAAATTATGGAAAACAAATGGTTTCAAATTTGAAACCAACTAAATTTTTTGTAATTGTTGAGAAGGCCTATGACCGCACTATGATACCCATGTCACTCGTAGTTTAAATTTTTTGAGATTGTGATACGCATGTCACTTGCATCTCAATTGCATGTCAATAATTATACGATGCACCTAGTCTAACACTAGGGAGAAAACACTTAGACAACACTAAAAATTTTCAAAAGACTATACAATGCCTATCTAGAAATACATATTTGTAATGGAGATTCCTCTGAAACATAACTACTGCTAAAAAGCTTGCATAATGTACATAAAAATCAAACTTGTCTTATTTGACACTATCTACTAGCCTAATTGGAAAACTTGAGATAAAAATAAAAATTAGTCCTATATTAAAGTTGTTAGAGAAATTTATCCATATATAATAGAAAATTTATCAATCACATGTATTAATCACTAAAAATTTCTATGTACTAAAACTACATTCTTTTTATTAATTACATTAGAGAACTTATTAATGTATAGGACTAGTTTAGTGTTAATAATATTTTTTGTATAATGCTTGTATATCTTAGCAACCTATTAGAATTGAATCTATAAAATTGAAACATGTAAGCCATGAACCTTAATCAACAAGTCATAGTTTGATATGCATCAATCTTATCATTATAAGTAATACATTCGGTTCCTGGAAACATCAATGTATAAAAATAATAGAGGCATGAAAACTATTAATTAGAGAAGCTAAAATACCTCATTAAGCAACAACATTTAACATGAAAATTGTGCATTAGATCATGTTATTGATTATTAAAAAAGTTCCAATAATAGACTATGTAAATACATAAATATCATCAAAAAGCAATGTTAGAGGCAACTATGACTAAATACATCTACATAGACATAGTGATCTAGCTAGAACTTGCTGCATTATTGTCTAGAGCTTTGTTTGAAGCGTCAGTCTACATGAAATATATCTCTGTGAGTATTATCAACCTTAGTGATTGGTTCCTCCTCCATCCTAGCTATTCTTATGGTCCTACCTTTGACTCATCAACCAGAGTGGTAATTCCAATGAACATGGGGTTAAAAATTTCCTCCATTGCCCCTAAACCAAAGGACCCATGCAATGACTGGAAATATTTAGATGAGTATTTACCCAATGATTAAACATTCATAAATAGTCAAGTAAGCCTCCTATCCACTTGTTCAAAATGGTTATGGATCTTCAACTCCATGGCATCCATGCGAGCAATCAACTTTTCCTCCATTATCTCTAAGTAGGCAAAGAGCATTGCACTATCTCCAAACTATTGTTGTTGCTAGTTAGGATTGATAGGAGCAACTTGCATCTCCTTGGTATGCCCATAAAACTAATCCCAATTAGCCTTTTCATCATCTTTTGGGAAAAATAGGTCTAGGAGCCAAATAAAATCATTAAGTCATGTCCTAGGGACACGCTGGGTGAATAATGCACACCCTAAATGTGACAACTAATCCTACAAAATACTTACACTTCTCTATAATTCCTATTAGGTTTATGGATTTACCAATGCCAAAAAAGAGTAGACATGGCTGATGGGAAAGGCATTGTAGCTGCATCTCTACTGATGATCTCCATTCTTTGCATTCTAGTGGGGATAGTTCAGCAAACATTCTTCCTCTAAATCTAGTAGGATCATTAGGAAAAAGAACATCACATGAGTTTGATGTGTGATAGCCAGCAAGTTTGTGTGAATTGTCATAATAAGAACTGTCTATCATGGGTTGAAGTTCCTATAAGGCCATCTTGTCTCATCAGTCTCCACCTTAGGCATCTTACTCAAAAAAAAATTTCTTAGAAGTAGTAGTCACAAAATACTCCCTATGTGCACCAATAGACATGTAAAGTACCTACCCCAAGATCTGCTCCATGAATGTATAAGAAGAGTTACCAATCTCAATCATGTTCAAAATAGGTGATCCTTAATAATGTGCCACATAAAACTAATGTGCGTCCTTATAATAATTAGACCTTTAGTGATGATGAATTTAATATGCTATTCAGAAAGCTTGTTAAGCATCTCTAGCCAAACAAGTTGCATCAAGGACTAAAAGTTCTTTGAACTTCGCAAGGGAGTTGATTTGAGTTTCACCTCCCTTTGTTGTTGCTCCTCTAATGCTAATGTCTCTTGTGCATGTCGATATGCCTGCTAGTCACTAGAAACATCCTGTGCAATAACTTGAGAGCCTACTTGATATCTTCCCTATGTTTGTGCTCTCTCTTGTGGCTCTTGCACTATGCGAGATCTCCTCTTGGTATATGGTTGTGATGACAATCCTCTTTGAGAACACAAAAATATTATAGCATAATTGTTAACAATTGAATCATTGTTGGCCAATAAATTATTGGAATGAATCATATTTCTACTATTTAATAGATTCAAAAGGTCTACAAACATAATAAAATTTTAATTTCAATTTCACAAAATGTTTGGTGTAAATCCATAGTGCATCATTGCAATTGGAATAATTATTTAACATTAATAAAAAATCATGGTTCTTATAGTATGTTTTTGACATGGATAATGTGAATGTAAGATACCCATCATTAGGAGAGAAACACATGGAAAAATAATATCTTTCAAGATTAGAGTTGAGCTAAGCCATATGGAAACAAGAAGAGTAGTCAGCCATGAGTCTAGCATTCTTAGTTAACCCTTGCCATTGAAACCCTTTGTAAGTAAAATGGATGCAAGTTGTTTCAATTCAAGTGTACAACATTACATATCACATACCATGGTTTCTAAATAATGATTATAATTAATGAAAATTTGTATACGTATTTGCTTCATGGTATGCATTTGTAAAACTAAAACTAAAGCTTTATTATGTTGAAGACATACTTTCATAAAAAATAAAACTAAGCTCTATAAATGGACCCATCATCAATAAAGGTACCATTTCTAGATTTGAAGATGTATAGGTAAGGGCATAACAATCGTGTTTGCATCATTCTAATTTTATATCATCCCATTTTCATAGACTCACCACTCTACCTTTGGAGTGTATCTAGACATAAACAGGCAAAAATAGAAATAGAAAAATCAAAAGAGCAAACTTGATATTTGCAAATGTATAAAAAAAAAAAAAAGGAGAAAACACAAGGTGTAAAATTAAATTTGTTGTACATGTATGTTGGATGCTAAAACATATACCTAAATTGGATTAGACATCCTATTAGCACAAGGGTAAGGAAGCTAAGCATAAATTGGAAACCATGATGAGGAAAAAATTAAAAGTAAGTCCCAAGCCCCTATCAAATAGAGGCAAAGACTTAAGCAATCAATTCTATTTTTTTCAACTTTGTCATGTGGTGTTTAGCTATCATGTGGTTTTGTTGTTTGGTAGTGTTTGAGATCACATATGGGTGTCACATGGGTGTATCATGTTGCCATTGATAATTTCCCAATAATTTCTTAGGAAAATCATAAAAAGAAAGGTATATTTTTTCAAAAATGAGATCCAAGAAAAATCAAAAAGACATAAAAGGAAAATATAGTGAAATAATATTTATTTTAATTGACCTTTTAGAAAAAGAAAAATAAAAAATGAAACATCTCACAATAGAATAAGCATAATCATATTTTTGTATATGTACAAAACATTCAAAACAAAATTTAAGAATAAAGTGGAACAAAGTTGGATTAGTTATGCATGCATCCAAAAAAATCAAGAGGAGGAAGGTGAGACTATTTGAAAAACAACATTCTTTGTTATGAACATATAAAAAATATGGGAAAATCGACGGGGCCCTGTTTACGTAGCCGCCTATCCCAGCCTATAAATAAGAGGGTCCTTCACCTCATTTAGGCATCCTTTTGTCATTTGTAGCTAGACTCTTTCAGTTTGTTTCCATAGGAGTTAGAATATTTTCCTAGTGCATGCCCGCATTGTGATGCTTGTAATTGTACGAAACCTTTATTCGAGTCTGATGTACTTGGACGTGCACATGACTGGCAATAAAGATCGAGATTACTTCATCATTGCAGCATTCACTTAGTTTTAATTATTAAACTGTTATTGTTAATTATTTTTGTTATTTATTACTTTCTTAGTTAATATTTCTTTATCATCATTTACTTTTCCTATTGTTAAATGCAGAATGAGTACGGCTTAATCACGAGCATTTAAGTGTGACTACTTGGTAACCCAGTAGCATACCTAGGATCTACGCTTGGTAATCCTAGTAGTAGTCATGCATGAGGTCCAAGATGTGTATGAATGATTAAGGAGTAGCAATAACTTAGGATCACATCATACGCCTCATTCTAGACTAAACCATACATGACAAAGCAAATACTAGTCCAGGTGGGAAGACAATGAATTGCGATCAACGTGTAACTATCTAGATACCACAACTAGCCTATCCATGGAGTTCAACTGGATCGTGCGTGAACGCTCGTATTTGTATGGTTGGGTGTAGGAGTACCTCACTGCTCATCATTGGTGCCGTTGCCGGGGATGGTGCTAGTTATTTAGATTAGTTATATCATACAAGATTGCTGTAACAAGTATTAACGGTATATCCTTTAGAAAAGAAATTAAATTTAATTTAATTAAAACACACAAGAATTTATAATCATGTCTCTCCTAAAAGACTATAATAATGCCACATCTAGTGAGGAAATTCATTGGAGAACCAACAAATATTATAACAATGAAGATTGGAGTACACAACTTGAGGTGGGGGTTTCTCATAAACATAAACAAAGACAACATCGTCCCAATGCATGAAAGCATAAATTACCTAATGACGATGAACCCCTATTGGCCACTACAAGCTTAACAAAAATACATGAGGCTGTTTGAATAGCCTGCAGGCATCGTAAGGAAAGTTCTCTACCCATGCGTGATTTAAACAACTTTCCCAAGTTTCTAGGAGGCTATGATTTAGATCCGCAACAACATTTACAAGCCTTCTACGATGCTTGTACATGGAAAAATATTGATAATGGGTGGCAAAAAGTTAAGCTCTTTCCTCTGACACTCGTTGGCCAAGAAAAAGTATGGTATAGGTCGTTAAAACCAAAATCAATTTGACGTTGGCCGACAATAGTAGAACTCTTCAATGAAAGATATCAAACCTATGTAAGAGTGTCAGCCGTGAGGAGACAAATCCAAGAATGGAAACAAGCGCAACATGAACCCTTGGAATGGCCTTAGAAAGATATTATGCACTGTTAAACAATTGCCCAGGCCAAGGGTTCTCCAAGGAAAGGCTAATGTACCATATCATAGATGGGCTTCGTAATGAAACAAGGGAGACCCTAGGGATGTACGCCCAAGGTCAACTATTTGAGCTACGAACCCATCAAATCCAAGAGCTTATTAAGTGGATAGCAAAAGAAGAAGGAGAAATAGCCAAATGGGAGAATATTGAAAGTTCTCAACAGGACCAAAATGTCAACTTAACAAGGGTCCATGATCATGAAGAGGAGAAATCCACTTACTTCAAGGAGGTGGAATCATCTTTGCCAATCATACAATCACTAGATGAAATTGAGGAAAAGATCAATAAGATGATGGACTGGGTACATGAAAGATGTGAAGAATATGCCAACATTGTTAGAGGACGAACTATGCCAAATCGAGAAATAGGACAGGACACCACGTGATAGTCGAAACAAAGGGTAGAAGAGAATAGGGATAAGAACTCAACTGCTAATCATACGTATCAATGTAATATTTTCTTATACAATCACCCCAAAGGTCAATGTCCAATATTTTCACATTTACATGAGCATTGGAAAGGAATGTTACATCCAGAGTTTGTACAAAAATACTGTGTCCAACCACAGTGGCAAAAACCTCAGTCGTGGGGGAGGCCACCACCAATTGGACCATACCCTTCATATGTCTCAACACCAAATGCTTATTATGTTCAACACCCTGTTTCTCCAACAGGATCAGCATCCTCTACCTCACCTCATCATTATCATTCTCCCTAGTACTATCCACCCATGTCCTCTCCAACAAGATCACCACCTCATGTGCCTTACACTTCTCCTCAACCTCAATATTCTCGTACTTCATCCCCTTCTACATCACCACCAGCTATGCTAGAAGATTTTGCACCACAACACCAACCTGCAAACATTACTTGTGCTGCTACTATCAACAGTAGTGGAGGTCCTTCACAACATCGAAGGCATCCCTTCTTTAGACGTGACCATCAAAAGGGACACCATAGTTCAGAAACCACTGCATACACCAACTCAAAACAAATCCAACGCTGTGGTGCATCTTCCTCTTCGAACCCAACGCCTCATGTTACTCTATCTGAGCCACCAATCAACACTCCAACTACCATGGGGCCCAATGAATATTGCCACATGGGGAGACATGTTGATCCTTGCATACCATCTTACGGTCACAAGTACCATAGTGGGTCAACTCCTTATAAATTAACCACATTCTATAAATTTCCCTACTATGCTTACTATAATCAAGTGTGTGAACCCCGATGGGATACGTATGACTGAGTTTCAATATTTTCAACATGCAAGGATCCTCATCTTCCATTTATTAATTCTAGCCATGCGCAACCGTTTAGTTATGGGGAGTATCCTCCATTCTAACAACACAGAATTAATAAATGTTTTTCTGTTTCTTTAATTTTTCAACTTTTAGTTTTCCAATTTTTCACCCTTTTAATTTATTATTTTATCTTTTTGTCTTTTTATCTTTTTATGAGTAATCTCATCCATGAATAAAATACTCATGTGGCTCATTGGTTGAGGTGTTTTTCTATGCTATCAAGTCTCGGTGATCAATTATTTGGACAGTGAGCCCATTACACCCACTCATCCATTCTACAAATAAGAGGTTCTATTTGAGGGTAGAGTGTTATTCTTTAAATTCTTAAAACTTAAATTAATTTTGTGTTCATTGTACCCTGAATGAAGAAGGATGGACCAAGAGGGAATGATTAGGGTGTGATATCAAGGAGACTTGTGGATTCTCTTTGGTGACGTCTATGGGAGTTATCATGCAATGTGGTTGTACTAAGATCCTTGTAGATCTAATGAAAAATGGGAGTAAGAGTAATCAAAAGGGCACTCAAAGATCCAGTGCTATTCTAGGGGGTCCCATTGGAAAGACATGCACCCATGCCTGAAGGTTGGCGATTTCTTTGGATTCAATGAAGTGAAAAAAAAAAGAGAGAAAAATAAAAGAAAAAAAAAGAAGTGCCACAAAACAAAAATCACTCCTCCCTTGAACAAAA
>MNCI01017748.1:64213-92811 GCA_015680685.1 Gnetum montanum | reverse complement strand
ATGCTTTGTTAGCAAACTTTCAAAAATCATGAAATCCCTTAAGAGAAAATCATATCCAAAATAGAATTCTTCAATTTAATCAAATTGTAGATTGTTGCAACTAGCCATAACATGAGAAAAAAGATTAAAATTTATAATTATGGTGTGGTTTAACTTACCTTTGTAGTCATTGTTGTTACAAATTCTGAAATATAATGCTTTGAAATGAAATATTTTGCTGTTGTCTTTGTAGCCTTGCTCTATGGCCTTCTACAATGTTGCTTCTTGCCTTATGTCTATTGTGTCCAAGTGAGAGTGAAAGTGAAAATAAAAGTGCAAGATCACAATGATTCATTTTATTTTATTTTATACATTTTAACCCATGATGCAAGGTCCTATGACTCACATATTACAGAAAACTATGAGTCACACATTAATTTTGTTCTCGTAGTTTAACTATAATAATGTGCATTTTTGAGTTGCTACTAATAGTTTGATCTATAAGTTGTGAAATGCATAATTAAATGCAAATCACACCTTTCTTAGTATGTTGGTAGCACAATTTTTTGTGAAACATATTGATATAACAATATGCGAATCACTTTATTCATTGCTATTTGTAATCTAAACTTGGAAAGTGCCACTTGCATTGAGGTGTACTATGTTTTTGGTTTCTATAAAAAAATGAAATTGTGAAGATATGTGAATCACATGAACTTGTATAATTATTTTGTGAAATAGAAGGGATTTGCATAAATTAATAAAATTAAATATTGCATAATACTACAAGATGCATGTTCACACATGTCATTTTAAAAATACTGTGGGCACATGTGAATCACATGTTCTCATAGTTCTTGAGAAAGAAATATTGGAGACATCACGATAAGAAAAAAGAAAAATAGATATACAAGGATCATTGTACAAAACATAATTAACAATATACAAATAGGCAACACATATCCAACACATAGTCTTGCAACACCCAATTAAGTAAAATAAAGTATAGTTTAATCCAACTAAAGAGACTGACAAACATGTTGTTAAGTAATCAATAACAAATACATAATATCCTCCAATCATATTTTGCTTTCTAAGGATGATGAACAAAAAATCCTTTGCTAAAAATTCCATCTAATGAGCTATTGGTTTAGGGTAGACATGGGATTAAAGGATTTTCCATGATTCTCTTGGCCATCTACACTCCAATCTGCAAGCAAAATGAAATTGATTAAAATAAAAAGAAAACAATGTAAAGTATTTTAATAACCATAGATAAGTGAAGAAATAGTATCCTCATCCTCAGTAAAAAGTTTTCTTGCATAGTTAGGCTTAGAAATATTTTTGGCAGTATGTTTAGTAGGACCATTCCAACCAGATAATCTTTTTTTATTCACCAATCCATCTATGTTACTTGAAAATATGAACTTCAATTCCAATAATTCCACATGTTTATCTATTTCTAAAATACCATCCTTGTTTGTAGGCAAGTTCTTTGCAAATTTTTTTAATCTATTTTTAAGCTTATGAATTTTTGTTTCCCCACTGTGCATCTACTTTACCTTTGTCTACCTTCATATCTTGATTTGTACTCTCCACCATGTCCATCTCATCTATGATAGACCTCTGGCTAGTTGATCCTAATGTCTCTGATGTCATTCCAAGTTCCAAAGCATCTTCCTGGCTAGGGAACTAAGGTGGCTTGAATGAATTTAGTTCCATAGAAACACACAAATCATAAAACTCATCTTGGAAGAAAAACTTGAATGCATTAGTGAAACCCTTCATCCTAATAAGAACTTTCATTGAGTGCTTGTAAAAAGGGCTAAGGCTAGACCATTTACACTTATAAGAGATACTAAAAAAAAAACACCTTTAAAACCCTATACCAAGTATCTAACATCAAACTATTCTGACTTCACACTACATATTCATCTTCCTTTTTCATGACTTGGACACAGTCAACATTAGCTATTTGTAAATCCTTTTCTCATGACTTCTTATTGAAATCTCTATCTTTCTTGTTTACTAAATATTTTGTAGCTTTAATTCTTGAATTATGCCAATAATATAGTTGTACCTTTGTTAAGCTCCATATAAGCTAATCAATCCTTTGGTATTTCCTGTTTCTTATATCTCTTAAAAATTTTCCCTTTAAAAATCCATGGTATGACTTGATAGTATTATTTTTGTGTTGTTGTGCATGGGGAACATCATAGAATGCTTTAGCCCACATCTTTGTGAACAAAAGGTTAAAGACAAAAATAAGCAATAAAAAAATAGGCAAAGAGTATATGATTGTGAATATGAACTTTTATGTAATGATAATAAGGAATAAAAACTCACTAAATTTGTTTTTATTTAACCATTTTTGTTTTAAGTATTTAATGAAATTTGAGTTCTCTTGAAACTGTTAATAAATTTTTCTATTTCCATAACAACATCTACAATAGTTTTGCATTCATTCATAATATGATTAAGATGATCACCCATTGCTTTTCTCTAATTGGAATCTCTAACTTTGGGTGCCAAGTTCTTCCTCCATGCCCTCCAACACATGCCAAATGCATGAGAAAATTTTTCTTCTAAAAGCAAACCTATTAAATTATCAAATTTAAGCAAATGTTACGATATATCAAACCAAGGTAGCATAATTTCAAGTATGTTTTTGAATGACTTAAAAGTTACCTCATTACATTCATATATGCCTTTAAGTCATCTAGCATGAAAGCATTTACTATTCAATTAGGATCCTTAGCTTGGCTTCTTCAATGGAGCTTTGAAAACCAACCTCTTATGTCAGTTTTAGTGCACCCTGAGGATATCACCCATGCAACTAGAAATCCATTATAATATGAATCAAAAGCCATCACAATATGAAGATGGAACTACAAAGAGAACCACATGTTTGTAATTAGTTAATGTATAATTCTACTATCACACCAACAATTTTTAATATGGAATAATAACATCCATTATTGAAACTTACACCATATTTGTTAGTGTTAAAAGTGGAATCCATTGTAAGGATACTACATTGAGATAGAGCTATCATCTTTTTAGGCATCCAAGATTATTGCAATCCCATGATCAATGAGACACCTTGTTCTTGGTTCTCTTCCTAGTAGTAAAATAAAAAATCACTAGTCGTTTAGTGCCAAAGTCGATTACTGATTTTATCATGTTCACTTTTCTTATAATTAGGGGTGACATTTTTGCAAATGTTGTAGATGTCTTTTTTAATAAGAAAGATATCCTTCTTTTTTGATAGCTCAAATTTCTATCCTCCCTTAAAAAGATCTTTTATATACCTCTCATAGATGAGATATATTATTAATCTTTCCTTCCATAAACACATTATCTTCTAACACATCTCTTTGGAAATGTGTATGAATTGTGAGTTTCTTTTATCTATCATGGGACCAAGCAAGCCATGGTAGTAAGCTCTTGATGTGTCAATATAATTCATTTCTTTGTATATAATACATGCAACATGATTAACTCCTCTCATATAGCAAATTATGAAATGAAATTGACAACTAGTCTTTCTTCTAATCTTATTTCCTTTTCTACCTTCTTTAAGTGCTATCCTTGTGATAGCATTTGGTTCATATTGGCAATGATAACTGATTAAAAAACATATTCAAACAAGGGTTGTAGTCTTCTAAATTATGAATCTTTGTATTATAAGACATTATTACATAAATACAAAGCAGTAGTGAGTAACTTACATTATGTGACTAGTGTAATGGTTTACTTGTGAGTGAGTCTCCTTTGTCCACTTCTTGTTCTATAGAAAAATTCTCAAGAAAAGATTTGATTCTTTTGCTTCCCTTCAATAAAATCATCTACTCTTTTTTTATATATCCAAGAAAATGCATCATCATAGAAATAAGACCATCAAATATCATATTTTGACAAATGCCCTATTGGGGGATTTTGTATTTCTTGCTCCCATGTAGTTTCCTAGAAATTGACATGCTCTCATCTTTCTCACATTCTTCAAAGATTTTATATTTCAGATAGCACATTCAACACATACACAATATAAGTTGCCTAAAATGAGAGCAAACAGTGTACCTTATTAGCAATCGCTATTATAGAAGACTTACATAGCATACAATCTATTTAGCATAGCAAGATTGGCCTTCAATGACAATGTCATTACTCATGCAATATTCTTCACTCCCTTACCATGCTCAAAATCGTCTATGCTACTAAAGAAATGCATAAAATGACATAATAAATTGGTAAATTATTCTAGAAATCTTACACAATGTATAACCATTCAGCAAAGATACATCTTCAAGCCCTTAACCTTCTCAACGAAATTTCTTTAGAAAGGTTAGCCTTCATTCNTTGATGTGATAAATTGTTTGAGATGTTTTCTATTTGTTACCTCATACTGCACAATGTCACCTTATGACTGTTGCATATAGAATGCAATTCACATATTATACTGCAAGTAGTAGTTATGAGAAAGGTTGTGAGGGCCTGCAAGTAGCACTATCCTGCATTCCAAAAAGTATGAGCTAATGAGAGTAGTAGTCTCATGCAGTTTTAGCCAAAAGATAGTTTGACCATTTGGAAGGCCAAAAATTCTTGAAATTTATATCCACCAGAAGGCACGATATCTTTTGAAAGAATTTAGTACATGGACAGTGATACACTGTGAGTAGCATTAGCTCACACTCTTCATAGCATATAAAAAAACCCTAACATATAATAATAAAAACTAAAGATTAACACCTAAGGTAAAATAACCTCTTGGAATACCAACACTTCTATTGTAAACCTAGTATTTAATTCTAAAAGTTATGAATAGTCATTAAATTATAGCTAAGTATGATGAGTTGGAAATTTTAGTATTACAGTAGGAATCATAAAAGTTTTCATGTTTGATAAATTAATATAACTAATCTAATGGTTGTAGCTTTAGCCTCATGTTACATGTTATATATTGCAACAAGCTCAAGAGATATGGTCATCTATTGGAAGAGTACCAACTTTTTCTTGCATATATTTCATATAGGTATAGTAGCTTATATAAGAACTAAAAATTAAGGTAATTACAAATATGAAAAAATAATCAAAATGTATAATACCCAAGACTAAAAATTACCACCCAAGATGCAAGAATCTCTCAGGATACCATCACTTGTATTGAAACTTAGTATTTAATTGGAAAAGTTATGAATATTCATTAGATGAAGGTTAAGTATGACAACTTAGAAACGTAAGAAAAATTTTAAGAATAATTAAAGTTTTCATGTTTATTGTTAGATAGAGTATGTGATTTTCATTTATGATTTAATGTTAGATGTTCATTTAAACATTGAGTTACATTGGGCTCGAACCATAGCATTACTTTAGGATTTAGGAAGTCATAATGGCCATCAAGAAGATGAAAACTTGATGTAATTTTGGCCTATCAGAAGGCACAAAACATTTCAAAAGTTTGTTTTAGGTGAAGTGCAAGACACTACGAGTAGGTTTGAAAATATAAGAAATCATTCCCTACTGGAAGGTTCAAATGCCTTTCAGATGATCATTACCTTATGGAGGGTGCTAGTCTACACTTCATCATAGTTTATCTAGATTTTTTTGTTGGGTGACCCTCTACCTTCTAGAATCCATAATCTCCAAGCAATTATTTTCAATCGGAAGGTCTTAGGCCTTTTGGATGACCTTCAAACTTTTGGATAACTCTCTTCCTTTCGATAGCCTAAAATTCCAAGTAATTGTTCCCTATCGGAAGGTTTAAGTGCCTTTTAACTAGGATTGCGAGAGGTTGCCAGTCGCAATTCCTCATAATTTAGCTAGACTTTGCAATTGGATGACCCTTTGCCTTCCGAAAGCTATGATCTCAAAGCAATTTTTTTCTTCCAGAAGGTCTAAGTGCTTGTCGATAGAAACTATGGGAGGGTGCTAATGGCATGTGCTTACAGTTTACCTAGACCTTACTATTGGATAATCCTTTGCCTTTTAGAAGCCACAATCTCTAAGAAAATTTTCATAATTGGAAGGTCTCAATACCTTCTAGGAGCCACAATATCCAAGCAATTATTCATAACTAGAAGGTCTTAATGCTTTTTGGAAGGTCTTAATGCCTTTTGGATGACCCTCTTCTTTCTGGTAGCATTAAATTACAAGTAATTGTTCCCTACTAGAAGGTTTGGATGCCTTTCAGTTGGAACTATGGGAGGGTGCTAGTCACACTTCCTCATAGTTTAGCTTAAATTTGCAACCGAATGACCCTTTGCCTTCTAGAAGCTACAATCTAAAGCAATTATTCTCTTTCAGAAGGTTTGAGTGCCTTCCGGTAGGGACTACAGAAGGGTGCTACTAGCAAGTCCTCATAGTTTACCTAGACTTTGTTGCTGGATGATCCTCTACCTTCCAGCAACCATAATCTCCAAGCAATTATTTGCAACCAAAAGGTCTTAATGCCTTTCGAATGATCTTCAGCCTTTTGGATGATCCTTTTCCTTCTAGTAGCATCAAATTACAAGCAATTGTTTTCTTTTGGAAGGTATTGGTGCCTTTCGATTAGTACTGCAAGATAGTGCTTATCGCACTTCGCACTATCTTGCACTTCTGCGTAGTTCAGCTAGAATTCACAACTAGATGACCCTTTGCCTTTTGGAAGCCAAAATTTTAAAGGATGGTGCTACTAGCACATGTTTGCCATTTACCTAAACCTTGCTACTAGATGACCCTCTGAAATCCAACATTGCAGGATGCTCCTTCAGAATCTCCTCCATCAAATACATGTATCTGTTATTTAATTGTCGTACATTCTCTGGAACTTGTTCTTGAGCTCCGTCATGTGCTCGCTAGCGGTAACGCTGAAATAGTAGTCAGGGTAAGTGCTCCGAGGCACTTTGTTGGGCAGCACCGTGGTGCCAATGGCCTCCATCTGACCTTTGAGCCTTCCAATATAACTCTACATTCAATTTGAATCCAGTTTCTTTGCAATTTCTTCAGCCATGGCCGTTGCTCATTGATTCTGCCATGGGAGCGTGGATAGAAATAAATGGCTATGAATCTATCAAAGTGGCAAAGATGGAACGACCGAGTATATCTTATAAAACTAAGACTCCTCAATTTGGCTTTGCCAGAACCAGGGTAGAACGCTCAATTTATAGGATAGGGAGCCTGGCTGGCTACGTCGTCAAGTCAGAGAGTGGCAGAGAACTACAGAAAACGAAGCACATAAAGTTTCGCTGGCCTTTCGTACGTCCCATCGCTGTCCCGAGAAAACGAACGTTTTATTGAATGCGGTGGTCAACAGTTTGGCTGGCCTTTCTTACGTCCCATCGCTGTCCCGAGAAAACGAACGTTTTATTGAATGCGGTGGTCTGTGGAGTGTTGAGTACCGAGCACGTCAGTTGGATTTTTGGCTAATATGTGGTCAATAAAAACGCTTACCAATTAGTGACGGATGCAACGCTTACCGAGTAATATGCCTTTTCTTTGCTGTAGCTAAGAATCTTAACCCTTTATATCCCTTAATTAAGTCTTTAAAAAACACAAAACTCGCCATTGTTGCAGCGTTTGTCGGCTTTGAATCTTGCGAGTTGCGACTACACGAGTCACGTGGTCAAATCTTCTTCTGCATAGGTAACGGTGTATCAACATGTGCGGTGATGAGCGATGAAGCATAAAAACATAAAACAACGGCAATTTTACCATGGAAATTTGTTCATAATGTTGTTCGTTTCTTTATAGCCAGGAAAATTGTTGGAAACAATAAGTTTGTGTGGATATTTGCAGCTAATGAGCAGAGGTCTGGAATAGTCATGCTCATGATAGCAACTATTAACAACCAAGTTGTCGCAGCCGCTTAAAAGTAATGGCCGTGGTTCATAGTCAAATTCACAAGCACGTGTCCAATGACCATAAATGAGGTTATCTAAGTTTTCAATGTGCCGTAGAAAATTAGAAATCGAAGAACTCGGATGCTGATTGTGCAGGCTCTCGGAAGAGAAGGGGAGATTAACGCAAGCTTAACTTCTTTCACGTGGCTGTGGTTGGTTTGAAAGTTTGGTATTTCAATCAAAAAGAAACCTGCACCTTCCAACCAAAGAAACCTTCACTTTATCATTATTCTAAGTAACTTTATCATTATTCTACTTTATCATTATTCTAAGTAACTTTATCATTATTCTAAGTAATGGTCCTTGGAGTCAAAGAAAGAAATCCACATTAAGTTTCACCCTCTTTGGATGGTTCACGGATTTATTTTTGAATAAAGAATCCTCTTCAACCATTGCCTGTTTCCGTCCAATGACTAAACACACAGAAAAGAGCTCTGCTCTGCTTTAAAAAAAAATCTGAAAACCTCAGCCACTCAGATAGCTTTATAAAATAACTGTCGTATTTTGTAGGGTAAAGCAAATATCATAAACCATTTAATAATTTTCTTTCAGATATATCTTTTGCAGGATAATGTGTTTTTAAGATGGTTCAAGGTAAGTTTTAACCCTAATACAAAGGTCCAGCTTGAATCAGCAGTGTAAATAAAGTTATTATATAGAACTCTAAAATAAACAACCTACCCATAATATACAAGGTAGATTAGATTTATATATTTTACCTGTTATTTCTTTTATTTTAATATTCATTATGTATATTTTTTCTAAAACATTGAAGCCGAGACAATGAAACAATGACTCGGAGCTTGGGATCAAAGAACCAACAATCATAAATCATTGGTGCTATCTAAATATTAATAGAAATTGTTGGACACCTATATGCTATGGATTCACAGTTCCTAGAAAATTTGTGTATTCTAGAAACTAGAAAAGGAACACAAACAGAAGCATTGCAAGTACTTTTTATTTAATTTAAACTAAAAATAATATTTAATAGAGTCAAAATCCAAAAGAAATAAAGAACAATAATTGTGTATTATTTTTTAGAAAATCCTATTTTAGAATATCAAAAATATAATTTAAATGTTTTCTTATATTTTCATTCATGTCCCCACTTATAAACCCATCCTCAGGCTTTGCAAATGCTCATGCACCAAAAAAACATTTTGAATTGCAAATCCTCAAATTCCCCATCCCAGAATTGAGTTTATTTTATGCATAGTTGGAAACCATAAACTTCAAATATAGAATCCTCACCAACCACTAACAATTTGGTTCCATCCAAACCTTAATAGAAATTGTTGGAAACCACAAGCTTCCAATGTATTGTCATTCCAAAGAATCCTCACCAACCACCACCTTTTGTGTTCTATTTTTTTCAACTCAGTATGTTGTTATTAACACATTGGTTCCAAAATCCTACATAGCCATGTAGGATACCCAATACTAGAACCTATCAATTCATGTGCAAATACAATTTTGTGCTCAAATAAATTTCCTCAAAAACATACTAAAGTATTATGATTTCTTTTCTAGAACTTTGCAAAATAGTTCTATACATAAATGGTTCCAAATATTATATATAAGAAATGTGCAAAATGAAAATAATATGTACTCAATGATTAAAGTTAAGCAAGATATCAAAGTATAATTCATATTTTTAGGATCAAATCTATACCTCACAAACCATAAGCCATATGCTATAAGTAAACAATCTTTTACAAGTGTGTTAATTATAATAAGAAGCTACAATCTTTTGTATACCAAGGTCCATGTTTAATAGTGGATCCATATATATACATATATACCTATTTACTAAAATGTAAGCTAATGACACAAATAAACATTTATCTATAGAAAAATATTAAAATAGTACACACATATAGACAAACATACACACAGTGGTAAGAATATGGATTTGGAAGCTTGATCATACTATTGTAGGGCTTTTCCAAGTAAGGTGTTTAAAGTTTTGTCAATTTTGAAGGTTTCTTGTAGAGTTATTATGAGCTTTCTTTTTTTTTGCAAGAAATTATCTAAAGATGAAGAATACCAATGTCCCTCAAATTGTAGAGACCATGAAGGATTCTAAAGCTTTTAATTTTATTTTATGTGATGATTTGTATGCGTCTCTATCAAGAAATAACACTTCTTGATATATATTTCTATAGATTATTCAATTTATTCACTTGAATTAGAGTTTTACACCAATGATTTAGGATATTCTTGACTGTGATAAAATTAATATTTTGCATACTCGCTATTTTTTCATATCTTTTTTGCTTATTGAACTAGCCAATTCTAAAATGGTTGAGATTAATAGATCTTAAATTTTTTATAGATCATTGCAATACTTTTATTACTCAAGAATGAAAAGTAGATTTTGATCCCTAGTCTTCTGAATCTCTGTCAAGAGATAATACTTCTCAATATATATTTCTATAGATTATTGGATTTATTTGCCCAAGTAAGGTTTTTACATTGATGATTCAAGATATCCTTACATGCCATAAAATTAATGTTTTGCATGTCCACTATTTTTCCTTATCCTTTTTGCTTATTGAACTTGCCAGTTATGAAATAGTTGAGAAATCATTGGTTCTTAAAGTTTTTATGGATCAGCACAATAATTTTATTGCTTGGGAATGAAAAGTGAATTTTGATCTCTAGTCTTTTAATTATTCTAAAATTTTTTGCTAGATTGAATTAGAAAATTTTTCTCTTAATTTTCATAGTGTTGAAAGCAAAATTGTTAGTACCATTAGAAAAGGAAAATGAGTAACATTCCATATGCTTTAGTTGTTGTAAGCCTAATGTATGCTCAAGTCTGCATAAGACATTACATTGCATTTGCTATGGGAATGTTGGGCAAATATCAGAGTAATTCAGAAATTGACTCCTAAAGGGCCACAAAGAGGGTGATGATGTACCTTCAAGCTACAAAAGATTACATGCTTATGTATAGAAGAATTGACAATATGAAGGTGATTGTCTTCTTTGATTCAGACTTTGCTAGCTATGTTGATTCAAGGAAATCAACATTTGGTTATGTTTTTATGTTGGCTGTAGAAGCTATATCTTGGAGGAGTGGAAAGCAAACTTTGGATGCTACCTCCATAATGGACACAGAGTTCGTTCTTATTTTGAGGCTACTTCACATGGTGTATGGTTGAACAGTTTCATATCAGTCCTTAAAATTTTAGATTCTATATCTAGGACATTAAGAATATTTTGTGATAATTTAGCTACTATCTTTATGACTAAGAATAATAAGAGTAGTAGTCAAAGTAAACACATCAACATAAAGTAATTAGCCATAAGGAAATGTATTAAGGAAAAGAAAGTGGTCATTGAGCATATAAGCACTGAATTGATGATAGCTAATTCTTTGACAAAAGGAATGCCACTAAAGTCATTTAAAAATCATGTAGTTCATATGGGACTTGGTTTCATAATGTAATTTCTTTGTATGTATAATTTTATACTCTTAATGAAACTCTTATTTATTTGTGACGTTTCCCTAAATCCAATTTGTACATACAATTATTAGAGAAAATGCACATATGGCAAGACCTAGAATAAACATTAGGTTTATTCTTAAATTTTAGTTACCATATAAGGAATTGATCTAGAGAAAATAATACATGGAAGATAATACTCACATTTAGAGGAACTATCACCATGATTCATGTATTTATTAGGTTAAATACGATGGCCAAGTAGGAGAATGTAAACTATTTATGCATTATGGCAAATGAATAGTTTCAATATAATCATTTATGCTTTATTGAAAGTTTCAATATAACCATTTATGCATTATTGAAAATTTCAATATAATTGTTTCCACACTATTGAAAGTTTTAATGTAACCATTACACATTATGGAAAGTCTCAATATAACCATTTACATATTATGGAAAACAAATGGTTTCAAATTTGAAACTAACTAAATTTGTTATAATGGTTTTCACAAGAATGATCTCATAGTTTCCATTTAAACTAGAAGTTAATCCTTGGTAATTGATTTTTTGGCCTATAAAATGTTCTTGATGAGAGAATGATGAACTATGTTTTTCAACGACTAAGATATTAGGTATCCAATATTGGATATCTAATATCAGGGATATGATATCTTAGCCCCAATATTGAATATTTGATATCACAGGATGCATGCCTACCTATAAATACAACACTTGGGTGCACGATTCATCCCATTCTTTTGTCAATAAAGTAGCGAAACTCTTGTAGTTTTATTCCATAGTCTTAGAGAATAGTCAATGAATGCCTGTAGTGTGGATATTAGTTAGTTGTATAACATCTTATTCAAGTGGAAATGTACCTAGACACATTCCATAATAAGATAGAGATTGATTCTTATTCATTGTAATACTTTGACTTAGATCAGATTTACTTTTCATGAAATTTACTTTTCATATACTTAGTTAATACTTACGTTGTTATGCAAGTTAGTCAATTGGCAGAATGAGCATGACTAGTTTTAAGTATAAACATGTATTTTCTTGGTACTCCAAACAATGTTATTGCTTGGTTTGCCTAGTAGCATCGTGCTTGATAATCCTAGTAGTAGATACATTGGTTCAAGATGTGTGCGGTAAGTAAGGAATAGACACTCATCACTCTTAGGCTAGTTTAGACTTTATCTTTTAATTTTTAATTCGATTAAATAATTCATTCCTCTATTTTCATTAGGAGTAGCATAGGGCTAGAACAACATCAACCATCATATCCATTAATTTGGACTAAACTATACATGACAAACCTACCACTAGTCTAAGTGGGAAAACAACAAACTATGATCAAGGCATAATGATCTAGATGCCACAACTAGTCTAGTCCATATAATTTGACTAGATTGTGCATGAATGCTTGTGATTCATGTGGTTAGGCATATGTGGTACATACTCCTCATTATTGATGTCATTACCAAGCATGGTGCTAGTTATTTAGATTTTTTATATGATTAATGATCACTATAGAAGTATTTACTATTTTATCTTTTAGAAAATATTAATATTTTAAAGCACATGTGTTAACAAAGAAAACCATGTCTTCTTCACATAGGATCAATAATTCTTCATATGATGAGAATACTCATAGGAGAAATGATAAATTCTATATTGAAAAGCATTGGAGTGAACAACTACAAGCAAGGGTTTCATATGCTCATTTCCACCTTTACTGCATGCAAGGACTACATTCAACTAGTATAGATAATCCTATAGGATATGAAGAAAGTCCTAGAACAAGGAGGATCTCAAGGCTAAGGAACTCCTCTAAACCAAGAAAAGATAGATCAAGGCACCATGGGGGAGATATAGGAGCCATGGAAACTCTCCCAATTTATCATCTTCCTCTTCCACTTCAATGTCTAGTTTTGATGCAGATGAATGTAGGTATAGAGATAGAGCTTCACTAAGGGGTCAAGATGATGATCGAACAAGATCCAAGGACAAAATTAAAGACATAAAAATAAGCATAAATAAGATCATCACAATTAGATGAATAGACATATAGATTATCACCATGATGTGTTTGGTACAGATGAACCCTTGTGCGCTACTAGGGGCTTAACATAGATTAGGGAGGTAGTTAAAATACCCCAAAGGCATCAAACTGATAGCCACATCAAACGGCTTGATATGGATAACATTTATAAATTTATGAGAGGCTATAATTCTAATCCACAACATCACTTACAAGCCTTCCATTATGCCTATGCATTGTAAAATATCAAATGTAAGTGGCCAAAGCTTAAACTCTTTCCTAGGACACTAGTAGATAAAGCTGAAAGTTGGTATAGATCATTGGAACTAGATTCAATAAATTAGTGGTCCATAATGCTGGAACTCTTCAATGAAAAATACCAAACTTATGCAAGAGTGTCCAACCTAAGAAAAAAAAATCTAAGGATGGAAGTAAGAAAATCATGGATCCTTAGATGTGGCCTTGGATAGATAGTATTCTCTACTACATAGATGTCCAAGCCATGATTTCTCTCAAAAAGAGCATATTTTCCACATCATATATGGGCTTTGTAATAAAAAAGAGGAGACCTTTAGGATTTATGCCTAAGGTTAATTATACAAACTAAAAGTTGATCAAATACAAAGGCTACTCAAGTGGGTGGCAAAAGAAGAAGAATAGCTATGTAAAAAATAGAATGTCGAGGAATATAACTGGGAACCAACTCTTCAAAAGAAGAGGATTCATATCTATGATGAGAAAAAAGAGGCAGCTCTCGATGATGTGATTTTACAACAAACCTTGCCAATAGAAAAATATCTCAATGAGCTTGAAGCAAGGCTAGATAAGATGTGGGAGTTGATGAATGACAAACTTACAACTTACGTAAAAACCATAGATGAGAAAGTAATGTAAAACAAATAAAGTGATCAAAAAAAGAAGAGAGAAACAAACCAAGAAACCAGTAGGGACACTTATTGACAAAAAGGAAAAAGGGCTATAGAAGAAGAGACTATAGACTCAACCACAGAAGAGGATGATGGATGTGACATCTGCCTCTATGAACATGCAAAGGGCTATTGCCTAGTCATGTTACATGTACATGAGTATTGGGCTTTTTCATTGAATCCCAAGTTCGTACAAAAGTAAATGCCTAGGATATTACCTTTTTCATAAGGTAATTATAGATAGTCCTACAACTAACCATACTATCCTAGTGGGACTTCTTATCAACCTAAAAATTACTATCAACTATAGTGGCAAAACCCATATTCATGGAGGATGCTATCAACAAACTAGCAATACCCTTATTACCAGCTAGACCTATATGACTACTATGTTCAACAACTTGTTTGCTCGACTAGTTCTACTTCCTCTACCTAAAATCACTACTACCACTCTCCCAAATATCATCAACCCATAACATCTTCTGAAGGATCACCACCTCACACCTCTCATCCTTCATATTATCCTCAATATTCTCATACTTCCCTCCACCATATGTCACTACCCACAACACAGGAAGGTTCAACACCACAACATTAATGGAAGAATGCCACGTGTGTTGTGAACATACACAGAAATGATAATGCTAGTAGATCTCAACCACAACCTTGAAAATGTCCTCTCTTTTGGGTAGTTTTCTTACACGAGCATAAAACTCATAGACCTACTAGCACATCACAACTTGCACAAGGCCAATATGGTACCACATCCTTCCTTAAAAAATGATGTCTCCTGATCATACACAAAAGCCAACAACCATCACTACTCCAACACAAGGCTTAGAGAATAAGCCTATCATTGTGGAGAGATAGAAAACTCCATGCATCACTAATAGTAAGGGGTGTAGTTGTGGATTAGAAATTCAAAACATTAACACAATCCATAATAATGTTAAGGAACAAGTATGTGAGCAAAAACCAATCTACGTAGTAGCCACTAAACCAAAAGATACCCAATGTCTTGAAAATGAGAATATAAAATTGTTTCAAAGATGCATGAAAGCAACTAATCCACTTATTAGTTCTAAACTTAAGAAAATGGACCAAATAGAGGACAGACATAGATATCTTACGTTGTGATTATACACCAGAAGAGGATATTAAACACGGAGACTTGGGAATTAACATAGAAAATCAAGAAGAAGAAACAAACACATATGGACTACCCAAAATAGAAATACCTTTAATTCTAGATGAAGATACATCTCCAAATGATCCAAACGAGACTATCACCAATGTTAGATGTGCTACAACATAATTAATTAAATCAATAATGGTGATAGATGGGAAACCAATGGTGTATAACTAGGGAATTATGTGGTCCATCTTTAATATGTGCAACCATAAGTTTAGTCATGGAGGAGATGCTCCATCCTGGGTCAAGAACTAATAAGAATTTTTCACCTTTTTGTTTCATAATTTTTTATCATTTTCTTATTTCTTCCAAAATTTTCTGATTCTTAATATGTTTTCCATTTCTTGTTGTTTTCCTTTTCTTTATAGTTTTCTCTTTTCATGAGTCATTTTCTTTATATTTATGATTGCATTTTATGTTTTTGTTAATAATATTACCAAGTCATGATGTAGAAGTTAACATCATTTGTTAGGTTTTTGTGCTATACTATCAAGATGATTGGGTAAGTAATTGTGTAAAGTAGTGAGACCACCTCATCCATCCCTTCAGTTCTCTAAATAAAATATCTTATCATGAAAGTAATTTGATTCTTTATTCCTAATACTAACATCAATCAATGATCATTGTACCTTGAAGAAAAAGGAAATGACCAAGTGGGAATGGCAAAGGATGTGACCTCAAGGGCACTTTTTGGGTTCTCTTATTGACTTCCTTTGTGTGATTTATGACTCCTCATGGACTATATCATAATTCTTATTATTGACCAATAATAGGAAGAAAAATTCTTTGCATGGTGTGGACTTGGTATAGACTTGGTCCGAACTTGGATGAATAGCTATGATGATTATTTTAATCACATTTGTCACAAGAGCCTATTTTGAACATGGTAAAGCATCTTACATCCCATTCTTTGCAATCCCTTATCATTCCATTATTCACCTCACTGCTACATATAATTATAAGCCTTTTTCCTTTGTGTAGTATAGTGCAACATCCCAACCATGACAACTGTGTGTTGTTTGGAATAAAGACATGATCTGCATTTAACTTCTAAGATGCCCATAAACATCTATAGAAGTGGTTATGCAAGGACATTATGGTAGGAGATTGCTTTGGGGAGGATCCACTTGCATAACTCTTGTGGATCATGGCTTTGAACTAACCTTCACATCTTCTAGAACATCAATGATAATTTTTCTAAATTTATACATAATTTTGAAACTACTTCTTATCCCTTTTAATTACTTTTTTCTTTTTCATACTTTTTTGTTAAAATATACTTCAATTGAAATCTTATTTGGTCATCTTCTAAATTAGACCTTTGGTTTCAATTGTTCAAAAACTTGTGCCCTTCTGGAGTTATGCTTATTAGTCATGAGGGATAGGGATGTCCACTTTGAAATTTTTGAAATTTTTTCTAACATCTTATTTTCAAACATCATGGTAACTAATAGTAATTGATCAAAATAAGGTGAATAACTTTATGATTTTAGTTACCTCATAGCCTTGGG
Source organism: Gnetum montanum (assembly GCA_015680685.1). Taxonomy (NCBI): domain Eukaryota; kingdom Viridiplantae; phylum Streptophyta; class Gnetopsida; order Gnetales; family Gnetaceae; genus Gnetum; species Gnetum montanum. The sequence goes on along the minus strand of MNCI01017748.1, from coordinate 75,821 downwards.
CATAGTATGCTATCATCACCTTATGCTTAAATATAAACTAAGTGATTTGAAAAGGTAATTATTATGGAAAATCTACCAAAACTAATGTCGATTCTTTGGTAACAGCTAGTAGCACATACACCATAACAGCTCAAACATCACATGATTGCTCGATCCATGGGATGATGAAAAGAAATTTTAGTCCATCTTTCAAGAATGTTTTGCATAACTAAAGAAGCATTGACATAACAATCAAAGTTAGAAGTTTGCCACCACTAGTACTAACAAGAAGAATCATCTTTAGTAGCTTTTTGAAGACCTCTATAGATTTTTTATTCTTCAATGTCTGTTTGGTATTTTTGTTAGGTTGTCATTTTGTTTGCATCTATTCAAATAACATTTTGTAATGTAGCACTCAAAGTTAGTTAGTAGTTATAGTTAGTCAATAACCCCATACCTTCCTAATATTTTGTAAAGAACTTGGTCCTCCTTTTGTTCACTTGAGGATGAGTTTTCATTCAGTCATGGAGGTATGATGAATCATGTTTTTCAGTGGATAAGATATTGGGTATCCAATATTGAGGATCTGATATCTTAACCTCGATATCAAAGCATAATATTGAATATCTGATATCATGGGATGTGTGCCTACTTATAAATACAACACTTTGATGCATAATTCATCCCATTCTTTTGTCAATAGAGTAGCTAAACTCTTGTAGTTCTATTTAATAGTCTTAGAAAATAGTCCATGAGTGCTTGTAGTATGGATCTAAGTCAATTGTATGACATCTTATTCAAATGGCAATGTACCTAGACATATTCCATGAATGGCAATAACATCGAGATTGATTCTTATTCATTTCAACACTTTGTCTTAGAATATATTTACTTTCCATGTAATTTACTTTTTATGTATATAGTTAATACTTACATTTTCATGTAAGTTAATCAATTGGTGGAATGAGCATGACCAATTTTGAGCATAGACATGTATTTACTTGGTAATCCCAACAATGTTATTGCTTGGTTCACCTAGTACCATAGTGCTTAGTAATCCTAGTAGTGGATCTATGGATTCAGGACATGTGCAACAAGCTAGGAATGAACACTTATTGCCCATAGGATAGTTTAGATTTTATCTTTTTATTGTTAATTAGATTAAATAATTTATTTCTCTATTATCATTATGAGTTGCATAGGGCCAAAATAACATTTACCATCATATGCCTCACTTTGGACTAAACCATATGTGACAAAGCTACCACTAGTCCAAGTGGGAAGACAATGAATTGTGATGAAGGCATAATGATCTAGATGCCACAACTAGTCCCATACATGGAATTTAATTAGATCATGTGTGAATGCTTGTGATTCATATGTTTGGATGTAGGGGATGCCCACTTCTCATTAGAGAACAAAAAAAACACTAAAAGATATCAAACTTACTGTAGTGTTACAATTTTTGGGTCCCTATCATAAACACTCAAAGTCTACATACACCATCATTGTTGAGCATTAGTGTGATAAAAGAATCCAAAGCACTCTTCAAAACACGTTCACGTAGTCCAAACGAGAGCATCAATGGTTGGAGGTCAATTTTTGGTTTATTTTTGCAATTTAGTGAGTTTGTGCAATTCAGTTAGATGCATGTTTTACTCAATGTCTTACAACAAAATTTTCTTACATTACAATCTACTTTTATTTCTCATGTAAAATATTAAGAAATGATATACTGCTTCAACTTTCAATCTCAACAAATTCGCTTCTAAAGGAACTTTAATTTTCACCTTGAATTTATACAATAAGAACTATTTTTGAAGTTTTTCAATTTTTTAATTATTCTTATCAATAAGCTCTACACCACACATCTATATAGCATTTATTTACAAACTATTTTAACATGTATAGGAACAATGAATAATAGGAATACCATTAACATTGACCAAGGCTCACTTATTTTTATGCATGATAAAAGGTCATTTTTATCTTTGGCCATCATGATGCATGCATCCTAAATATTTTTTTATGGCCTTCATGACACTCTCTTCTTCTAGATTCTCCCAAAGGAAAATTGTATTTTGGAAACTTCATATTTGGAAAATTTCAAAGAAAAGGTAAGAATATATATGTATGATTTCCTAAGCATATCCATGAATGGTTTTTTTTTAAGGAACTTCTCAAACAAAATTACTTTAAACATTAAATATAATTACTTCAAAAAAATCATTGGTTTTGAAATACAAATCACATGATTCTAAAGTAAAAAAGAAAAAAATTCCAAAATCTATGAGTTATGACTAATATGAATCATCAATACCAGAGAATATAATCCATTTTTTTAAATAAACAACTAGATTTAAACTAAACAAATTAGAAATAAAAACTATTAATTTAATAATTTTTTTGAAATATCCAATGTTAGTAAAGATTTGTGTAATATCTTTCAAGGTTACTTATTAATGGAGTTCATCAACTAAACCAAGAAAAAGTATGATATTCAACTTAGCTTTCTTCTTATGACATCCGCATTATTCAACTTTGAATTTTGGAACCATGTTTCATAATGAATGCTTTCTTTAGCATCCCATTGGGAACATACAAATATTAATCTTTTTTTGTGTCCCTTCTCATTTTCATCGGTATTCTACAATTGGAGCAAATTTTTTCTCTATGTAAAAGACCAAATTCTTGACAAAACTTAATATAATTTTGTAAATTTTTAGCATTTTCAATCAATAGTTACCTACTCATGAAAGAACCTAAAAATACAAAACTATTAATTATGAATGAATGTATATCTATTAATAACTTAGTACCAGTTTAAATTAAAATATCTATGGATAACATAGAACATATTTAAATTAGAACATATTTAAATTAAATAATAATAACTATATATGCCATAACTAGGATGAAGATGATGATATGGCAGAACTACTATGTCAAAGAATAAAAATCTACTAAAAATAAAAGTATAAAAAAAATTCAATAAACATAAGATTCTATTATTCAAAGAATAAGCAAATTTGGCTCCTCTAACTCTCCAGGCCATGTTGGCCTGCACATAATGGACTCCGTTTGTCCTATCTTTGGCTGAAGCACATCACCACCCACTCTATCCAGATGCTTAAATGGTTTTGGTATCATTAATATATGTAGAGACGAGAGCGGGTTCATTACACGTGTGGGATTAGTGTGTATCTGAACGTTTCAAATAGCATCATCGCTTGTTTGTTTCGCCATAGGTAGAAACCAAGTTGATTTTGTGCTGCACCCTTGCCGATCATGTTTTAGAACTTTGTGAGGATTGAAGCCCCTCATTCATTCACAACGGCTTTTTAGTCTAAAAGAATAGGAAGGTGGCCATGAATTTGGTGAATCCAGTATGCTACAATGGCCATGATTTCAACTCCCTCATGTCCATCCACACTGTGGATTCATGGTCATCCGTTTCCTCCTTCCCGCGCCTCCTCTTTCACATCCGCCGTTGTTGTTTTGTTAGTCCGAATCTCTCTGCTGCTGTGATTTATTGTGAAAACACACTTCAAAAATGACGCTTCGGGTTATTGTGGTTGGTCTTTAATGGGCATTTCTGGGCCTTTTTGACTGATCATTTTTGCTGGCTTGAACACATGATGGCATTTTATGTTCTTCCTGCGAGCAATGCGAGCTGTGTTTGTGTCTTTGGGCCCTTTCATTGGCTAGCTGGTGGCCTCCTGTGAAGAAACACAAGCATCTTTGCTTCACTCCAGCTTCTTATCCTCTCTTTCCACTATTTTTTCTTTACTTTTTTTCATTAAGTTGATCCTATTGTGAAGTACTATATCTGTATACCAAGTAATGTTCTTATTCTACTCTTTCATGATTTTGGTATGGTAAACTCAAAAGTGATTCTCGAGACTATAGAGGAAAATAAGTTGCTAGACTGATACACAGACTAGACAAAGAGCTGCTATTAGGTTGGAATGAAGGTTGGATAGGAACACTACTGTCTTTCTATTGTTTCCAACATGTACAGCTATTAGGTTCTGAATCAACTCTACTTTGTGGACCATCACACTTTGCATCAAACCTTTAAGCTTGCACTTAAGGACCAATGCATTTTTTAATTAATTGAACTCAAACATGGGTTTGATACATTAAACTATTGACTTGAATTATTTTAATTTTTAATATAAGGATATGTCAGCAAATGTATCCATTTGGAAGGGAAGCTTATAATGAAAAACTTAAATTTATAGGTTGAGTACAATTATATTTTAATATCAAAATCCTTAAATGTAATGCATAAATTTTGATAAGTATATTTAGCTCATCTAATTATTTATTATTTATTAAACTAAAATTTTAATCAAATTTTATATATTACTTAATACATTGGAATCAAACCGTGTGACTTTAGGATAAATATTACGTACCTTAACAAGTAGGCTCTACGTCATTGATTACATAAAGTATCTTGTTATTTAGCTTGCTCATTTTCCATTACAATGATTGCCTTACATTTTTATGTCCTTTTGTAATGTTTAAAAACTCTTATTTCTTTAGTTACTTGGATTTATATCTATATTCAAAAAATATGAACCAAATAAATGACCTTGTAGTTGACTTCTTACAAGCAAAGCAATAGATTTAAACTTCATATTTAGCAAATTTTCTAGGATGTAAGTGATGGCACCAATTAAGATTTAAATTCATATATGAACTTCTTTACTTGACAAGTATTAATGAGCATTCTCTCATATTTTTTTTATGAGGATAGCATAGTTTGATTAGTGTTACAAGTATTACACTAACTATATATCCTTGTCACCTAAAGGCTCAATATTCATCCTACCAAGAAAGGCCCCATAAGGGCAAGCATATAAAAATTAGTTGTGGTTCTATAAATCCTTTATTAATACTATAAACAAAACCAAGCATCCATATTTATCAAAATAATGTGATATTAATTAAGGTACAATGCATTTAATCACAAAAAATTTAAGTAGCTAAAACCCATAAATCTTGAGGCATTTGTAATAAGAGAGAAGTGAGGATTATATTAGATTTGCATCCAAACATGAAAAGCAATACAAGATGTTAACTCTATAAATTCAAAATTTTAAAAAATAAAAAATATAAGAAATTTAGAATTTGGGATACTCAAAATTATGGATTAAAAAAAGAATCATCTCATTATTTTGAAAGTAAATTAGACTACCACATTTTAAGGTTGGAGGACATACGGTTAGCACAATACTTTGGTAGAATTTAGATAATAATACAAGAGGTATAGTGGTGGTCTATGTGCAATTCCAACTAACAAACTATTATTTATAATATAAGGAAACCTAAGATACAAAGTTTAAAAACATATGTTAGAATTAGTTATTAATTAGTGAACTTACTGTTGCTTACTTGTAAACTTTACTACATATTAAATTTATACCTTTGAAATAAAATAAAAAATAATATACAAAATCTATAAGATAAAGTAGTTTTAGAATTTATGTTATTACGGCTACCTAAGATATAGTTAAGAATATACGACTTGTGGTTTGTAGGTCATATTCATGTCTTAACCCAACGTTTATGATTATGATTATTTATTTTCCATACTAAAGTCTAGCCAACTAGTTGTTGGCCTCTTAGCCAAAATAATATTTACATAGATATGACAATACTTATATGTACATATTACACTATCATGTATAGCACATTTAATATCTAAAAACTACCATTTTGTATATTTTAATATGCAAAGAGAATGGAGGATGAATCTTGAAAGAGCCATTTTGCTACCTAGGAAAGGAATTGAATTATTTTTTTTGAACAAGTCTGTTGTCATCAAACATATCATATAAAAAGTTAAATTTGATGAAAACTAAATTACTCATACATCCTCTATTCCTCTACTCCTTTCCCATTTTCCTTGCACCATCTGGATCCAATTTGTTTTTTCAATGCCTTGTAGACTTTCATGTATTATTTCTCCACCATCATGGAATCTACCACAATGAAATAAAAGTGCTTTTCTTTCTTTCTGTTGTTACATCATGTCTCATAATTCACTGGTAAGGGAAAAAAGGTACTTCAAATTCTTTGTAATCTTCATACTAGAAGGATTTTGCTTTAACAATTTTGACCTTTTGGGTGAAAATATACTTAATGTCTCTAGATGGTAGAATAGATCTGATCATAGTATCTTATTTCTTCAATTTTTTCATGTTAACATTTCTTTTGTAGATAATTCTGGAAATTGAGTGTTTAAATATGCATTGCAACCTTATAAGTGTTTGTGGTAGCATAGGGAATAATTCAAGATAAAATTTTTTGGAATGCCAAATGGTTCATATTTACGACTACAAATAGATCATAGCCAAAGATAATTGATTTTTTTCCTTTTGAAATGATGTTTAAATTCTTTATAATAGGAACATGATTGGCATACATGCTACAACAACTTCATACTATTGAAGGTTCATGAATGCAATGAGAAAACTGATGAGTTAGTTTTTGTGCTACTCACTAGATGGATACGACGGTAGGCTACATGGTTTACAATTTCATTTTTTTAATTTCTAATTCTTTGTTACAGAAACACAGTTGAATAAGTTTTATGCCACTTATATAAATATGGTGGCCCATTTTATTTTAGGATGCCATTGTTGATGTGTAAATTTTGGACACATCAAAACCTAGAAAAACTCATTTAGGGAGACTATCGCCTAGGTTGCCTCTCGTTAGGGCATGGAAGCCCAATAATAGTCTCAGCTAGATTGAGCTATGTGACATTAAATGATTAAATAGAGATCCTACCCCTTTGTTGTCACGATGTTTTCATTCATCGTTGTTTGCTATCACTACTCACAACATTGTTGTTGCTAGGCAAAAAACCTTGCTACCTTTATAAAAAAGCCCCCATTGCATAGGAACATGTTGCCACTGTCGCCACTGCTGCCATTTGCCACTATCATTGACATGCACTGTCGTCTATCACACCTGCCACTTACTACCATCCATAGGCTCCGGTTGCCCATCAGCTGCTACTGGTTCACATCAGTACCTCTACCATTTGTGCCTCTAACACACACTGCCATCTGTTGCTCCTATCCTCAGTTACCATCATCTGCTATTGTTCATATGTCATCATTACATGCTAAATTCATCGCCTTACACTACCTGCAACATCATTGTTTGTCGCCTACATTCACCATTGCCATAGTTTTTCATGCTTACTCATCACTAGCAGTTAACTTCCATGCTCTTGTTAATGCATGCGCATGCTATAGCCATTGGAAGTTGTCGTGGATGCTATTGCCAGAAATGCTCTTTACCCACTAATCACCAAGAGAGAGAGATCGTGTTCTGATCGCCCGGTGACTACTAGCCATGTGCATCTTGTCTACATGCCCCTATTAGCATGCCTATTGGTAAGAGAGGGGGAAGCTAAGAGATGATCATCATCCTCATGCATTGTCGCTATTTATCATTTGACACCATGTGTTGCCACCTTTTGACTCCTGTCCACAACTAGTGATTGGAAGACCTCTGACGATGTCTTCCCCTCTTGCTTGTTGACCACTTCCCCTCTTATATGTCACTTCCCACCACTGTTATGAATGCCCATATTTGCCACTGATCCATGTCCACCACTATCAATTACATTCACATCTACCACTATTTGCACATAGGTTACTTATGTTGCCCACATTGCCCACCACAACCACGACTTCCATGAAACACCTGCTGTTGCACTAGCTGGCTCCTTATTTGATGGGCCATTAGGCCACTGATATTTTTAGTAATGTCTATTATTATGTTTGAATCCAAATTTACAACTTCAACTCTTGCATTTAATTCTTCATCCAACATATCTTTGTGTTGTTTATTCAAGTGAGGATAATATAAACCCTCCATATCTTTCATTGATATGCTCTTGAAAGTGAAAGTTAACTTCAAGGACAAAGAAGAAGATATATTAGAACTCTAAGCTATCAAAAACCTTTGAGAATTAATGAACTTCACCTTGCAACTTCCTAGAGATGCTAAATGTTATTTCAGATGGATATGATATCCTAACAATTTCTACAGCGTTGAGAGGAGCATCTCTCTTATATAGAATATAAATCCAAATTTAGAAGTATTTAGCATAAGGATTTTTTGTGTGCAACTTATGCCAACAACACCTCATTGTAGTGGGGCCTTGGTGTGACTTAAGTCTATGTACATAGAATCCTAAGCTTTATAAATTCTAAAAAATCAAGGCTAGTGTCAAATCTAAATGTTTGATTTAGAGAGGTTAAGTTATGGGTTTGATTTCATTGGATAATATGTCACACCAATTCTAATTAAGTTCTATAATTTTTTTTTCATGTTGGTGATATGTACCATCATCTAGTTATTCTAACAATCACTTAAATGTTGCTTGTATTTGTTTTGTACATATAATAATGCTTAAAGTAGAAGTTAAGTAAAATATAATTAGGGATCATCATTTTAGAAGAAAGGGAAGATCAAAACCCAAAAAAAACTATAAGTATGGGTCATCATTGTTAGGAGAGGGGATTTTTTCGATATATGATAATAATTTAAAGGTTGCATGGTACCTCTCATTGAAAGCATCCTATTCATATCATGAAATCATACCTTGGTGATTAGACCAATAAGTCATGACCCCATGCCTAACATGGGAAATGTTGCAAATGTTACTACCACAAACATCGTTCGCCCACTAATCATTGGGAGAGAGAGGCCCTACTCTAATCACCAACTGACTACCTGCCATGTGCACACTTTCCACATGCCATTATTTATGCATCTACTGATGGGAGAGGGGAAGGCTGAGAGATAATCATCATCCGTGCATGCCACCATTGTTTACCATTTAACACCATGAACTACCACCTTTTGACTATCGTCTACTGGTAGTAAGCAAGAGACCTCAAACAATGTCTTCCCCTCTTGCTTGCTCACCACTTCTCCTCCTATAAGCATCTCACCACCATTGTTATGAATGCCCACGTCCATCACTCATCCATGTCCATCATTGTTGGTTATGTTCACCTTTGCCACCACTTGCACGTTAGTTACCTGTGTTGCCAATGTTGCCCACCACTGCTACGACTCCCATGAAATGCTCGTTGTCATGCTGGCTAGCTCCTTATTTGATGGGCCATTGATATTTTTAGTAATGTTTGTTATTATGTTTGAATCCAAATTTATAGCTTCAACTTCTATTTTTAATTCTTCATCCAACATATCTTTAAGTTGTTACATCCTCCATATCTTTTGTTGATATGCTCTTGACAGTGAAATCCAATTTCAAGGACTGAGAAGAAGATATATTAGAACTCTGAGCTATCAAAGCCCTCTGAGAATTAACAAAATTCACCTTGTGATGAGTGCCGAGGTACCCCTACACTCAACCATACGAATACGAGCGTGTACGCGCGATCCGGTCAAACTCTGTAGATGGACTAGTTGTGGCACCTAGATAGTTAGCCTTAGGTCGTAGTTCGCTGTCTTCCCATCTAGACTAGTTTTGCATATGTCACGTATGGTTTAGTCTAGATGAGGTGTATGATGTGTTCTAATTCTAATGCTACTCCTGATGGAAGTGGAAAATAATATTAACTAATTCTAATCTAAGAGGAAAAGGGTAAGAAAATCTAATCTAGCCTAAGTGTGACGAGCAACCGATTCCTTGATCAACCGTACACATCTTGGACTTCATGCACGATGCCACTGGGTTACCAAGCGTAGATCCCCCTAGCTACACCACTGGGCTACCAAGCAGTCACACTTAAAAGCTCGTAATCAAGTTGTACTCATTCCGCTTCTAGGATTTTCAGGGTGAGAGACTAATCGCGATGAGCAACTAATTCCTTAACTAGCCGTACACACCCGTAGATGCTCGTAGTTAAGTCGTACTCACACCGTGCTATGAAAGAAATAAATAACATTAAATAAATAACAAATAAATAAACTAAGTGAATGCTGCAATGATGAAGTAATCTTGATCTTTATTGCCGGTCATGTGCATGTCCAAGTACGACACACTTGAATAAAGACACCGTACAATCACATTCACCACACTGCGGGAAGACACGGGAAAAATTCTAACTCTGGAGGGATCAAACTGCCAGAGCTTTGCTACTCTAAAATTGGGATGGAAATGAGGAAGAGCTGCCTCTTATTTATAGAAATTGCGGCTAACTGCGATATTGCGGGGAAGCCGCGATATTGCGTACATGATATTGCGTACGTGATATCGCATATCGCGGCCCATGATATATCGCGACCCATGATATAACGTGGGTGCCTTAACGCAACTGCTAGCAATATGAGCAATTTCATGTCTCATCATACCCCCACGACTGAATGAAAACTCGTCCTTGAGTTAAAGTGAGAACAAGCTACATTGATTACACAGTGGATAGGTATGGGATTATTAGATGGAGAAATGGGATGATGCCACAGTGTGGGAAGAAAACAAAACAAAGACACAACACACATAATATTTACAAAAATTTGGAACTCATGTAGTTTCTGGTGGCGATGACTCTTCCATAGGTTTCTTTCTCTTTTCTTGCACTCTAGGTCTGGGATTTGATAGCATTGAAGTATAGCTTGGAGTTCCTCCTCTTGTAAGGCCTTGAGTGCCTTGGCATGCATGTAAGTTTGCACTTGTGCCATAGAGGCAACCTAGATAGCCTTCTCTTTTTCTTCTGCCACCCTTTTATTCTTTGTCAATAGTTTATTAAGTTGCTCAATTCCGAAAGTGTCCAGATGGTTCTGAGCAACCTTTGGCCCTATATTCGGAAGGTTTAATACTTCCAGAATGGCTTGAATAGAGAAATCAATAGTCACACCACAATTTTTAACTATGGTTCCTTCTTCTTTGTTGTGCCAAAATTGGTACATTTCCCCTAAGTACCAGGCATTGCTTTCAGAGAGGGTATCTCTTGCTTCTGCCTGCCCAGACCATATGGTAGGAGGATCTTTTTGATAAATGCAGAATGATTGTTCCTCCTATTTTGCATGTTGTTCGGCAAGGCCTTGTCTTCCACCTCTCTGAGATCGTTTCGTTCCACCTTGAACAGGACCCTCCTGCTGTGCATATTTCGAAGCCATCTGCAATCACACGGGTCAAGAATTAGTAAGGTTTTTTAGGAAATCAAGTTATACCTTACTGCTTGCCTTAATTAAAGATCTTATGTTATAGCGTGTGATCGTGCCCGAAAATTGTAATAATGGATTTTGTGACATAGGTGGCTTCCCAATTTAATTTTCTGGTATAACTAAGGGGATGAAATTATTTTTGACACATTTTATTCTTTATTTTAGAACTAATTACCCTTAAATATGTCCTTTGGGAAATCATGAATTTCAAAAAATTTATGCACTATTTGGCATGTACAAAAAATTTTATATGCTATTCAGCATGTACCCTCTCCCCCACGACTAAGCTGAACACTCTGGGTTCAAATAGGTTCAAACAGAATGAAAGTCGAAGTACCAGCGAGCGAGTTATGGATATGAAAGCAAGGGACGCGCAATCGCAAGTTGTAGAGAGAAATTTGAAAAACTTCCCTTGCATTGATTAGCACAGGGGGGTCATGTATATATTGAAGTGAGGGCA
>MNCI01017748.1:47933-58213 GCA_015680685.1 Gnetum montanum | reverse complement strand
TAAAAATTTCTTTGTAACAAGTTTCTAAGGTTGGTTTGAATTATCATTATTAAATGTAAACCATTTACATGTTATGGAAAACAAATGGTTTCAATGTAATCATTTACACATGATTGAAAGTTTCAATGTAACTTTGTACACATTATGAAAAGTTTCAATATAACTGTTTATGAAGGTTTCAATATAATCATTTACGTGTTATTGAAAGTTTCAATGTAATTATTTATGTGTTATGAAAAGTTTTAATATAACCCTTTATGCGTTATGGAAAATAAATGGCTTCAAATTTGAAACCAACTAAATTTATTGTAATGATTTTCATAAAAATGGTCTCATATTTTTCATTTAAATTAGAAGTTAATCCTTGGTAATTGAGTTTCTAACCTATAAAATGTTCTTGATGAAAAAACAAACAAGCACTAGAAGATATCAAACTCATGATAGTGTTACAGTTTTTTTGTCCCTATCACAGACATGTAGAGTCTACATACATCATTGTTGTTGTTGAGTGCTAGTATGGTAGAAGAATCCAAAACACTCTTTGAAACATGTTCATGCAATCCAAACAAGAGCATCAATGGTTGAATGTTGGTTTTATGTTTATTTCCACATTTTGGTGATTTTTTTCAATTTGATTAAATGCATGTTTTGATTAATGTTTTATCAAAATTTTCTTACATTTGGTATTGGAGATAATTAGGTCTCTATCTTGATGTTTAGAACTTGTTCAGATGAGGTTTCTATTAACAAAGTTTTTGACGATGGTTTGAATCGGTAGAATTTATTTTTCAATGATTATTTGTGAGAAATAATGTTAAAAATCATTAAGTGATTAAATTTATAATAATTTGATGATTTGAAACATCAAAAATGATGCTAAATTTTGCATTTAAGGAAGCTTTAAAACAACACCATTTTTATAGTAGCTAAATGGCATGCTATTTTAAAGTTTTGAAATGCATGGTTCTTTGCAAAAATGACACGTTGTTTTCTAAAATCATGCTAAATAATTTTTTTTTTGAAATTTTTTGAAATTTAAAATTTTGTCATTTAGATTAGATAAAATTTTGAAATTTAATTTATGCTAAAGTTTATTCAATTCTTGAAAATTTAATTGTTTTGGCATTTCTAAAATATTTTTGGGATTAAAATTACCAAAATTTTTATGAAATTTAAAATTTTGGTAATTCATTTAGAAATGCATAAAGTTGCTTATTGATTAATATTTCTAAAATAAAATTATGTTTATTTTAATACCATATTTTTTAAGGAATGTTAAAATTTGGTAATTTATTTTATGCATAATTTATTTTGCATATATCTATAAAGAGACATTGAGATATATGCGTTACAAAATATTTTTTGTGCATAAAAATAAATGGCTAGTTATCTATATAATTTTGTATAATTAAAGAGTAGTTACAACATCTTTAATTATGCAAAATTGTATATTAAGAGTCTTTGGATCACATATGGTCAATAAATATTAAATTAGGATTAATCATATGTAATATAGTAGATTTTTTCCCACATGAATTTTTATTATATTTGATATGATTAATTAGGATGATGTATTAAATTATTTTTCTTAATTTATCCACAAGGATTATGAAAAGGGATATAATTTAATAGTTTCATCATAAGGATATATGAATGCTTTTGAATTAAGAATTTAGCCCACAGGCAATTTTTATGTTATTTGATTCATATTTTATGCATGATTTACATTGGTAAACATGTCATATGGTATTTTAACCTCAAATTTAGTGGCATAAGCATGTTTTAATTTATGCAGTAATACAACTTGTGAACTACTCAGATTTTAAATGTGTCATTCCTAAATTAAAGGGTGATAATTATAAGATGTGGAAGGAGAGAATTCTTCTTCATTTAGGATAGATGGAAATTGACTATGCTATCCGTAAGGATGAACCACCTCCCATTACAAAAACCAACCAATCAGAAGATGTTGGTTATTATGAAAAATGGTAGTGATCTAATTGCCTCTATGTCATGCTCATAAAGACCAAGATCTTGGCTGGTATGCATGATTCATTAGAACAATATGACAATGTGCAAGCTTCAATGAAGGCAATTGGTGAATGATTTGAATCATCAGACAAAGCTTTTGCTAGTATCTTAACACTAAAATTTTCATCCATGGAGCTCATCAAAATTTTTGGTGTGCATGAGCACATCATGCAAATGAGGGGGATAGTACCTCAGCCGAGAACACTTGATGTTGAGATGTTAGAGTCTTTCCTTGTGCACTACATCTTGAACATTCTTCCATACCAATATGGACCCTTTAAGATTTCTTATAACACACATAGGGAAAAATGGTCAATCAATTAACTAATGACCATGTGTGTACAAGAAGAGAGTAGACATGTTATGGAAGTAGAAGAGAGTATTTATTTGGCTACACAAGAAAAGAATAAGGGGCAAGCCAAGAAAAAGTAAAAGGAAAAACTACCTACACAAGCTAATATTAAGAAGGAATCTAGATGCTTTTTCTACAAGAAGAAAGGGAATGTAAAGAAGGTTTTTCCTAAATATCAAAATTGGCTTCAAAAGAAAGGTACTCAATTCTCACTTTTTTTAAAAAAATCTAATATGATTGATGTTGGCCATAACAAATGGTATATTGACTCCAGTTCTATAGTCCATGTTACTAATTCCTTGCAAGGGTGCAAAACCTATAGAAGCCAGTGGAAAGTGAGTTGTGTAGCTATTTGAGGAACAAGATGTGCTTACATGTGGAAGTAGTTGAAACATGAAAATTAGTTTTTAAGTAGTGGTTTTGTTTTAGAGTTGGAAAAGACATTTTATATTCCAAGTTTTTTGAGGAATTTAATTTCTGTTTCAAGGCTTGTATCAATATGATTTTCCTTTAATTTTTTAGATAATATATTTAGTTTATATTATAGATCTGAACTTATTGAGAATGGTACATTGAAAGATGATCTTGTCAAACTTATTTTACAAAATGAAACTCCTTATACTTCTATGCATGTTCATGATAGTGTTGGCATTAAGAGATGTGTTAGGAATAAAGAATCCTCTAGGTTATGGCATTGTAGATTAGTACATATCTCTATTAAGAGTATAAAGAGATTAGTTAATGGTGGAGTACTTAGTACTCTAGATTTTACTAACTTTAACACTTGTGTAAACTACATAAAGGGAAAGTAGGCCAATATGTCAAAGAAAGATGCCAAGAGGAGTTTAAACATATTAGAGATCATACATACAAAAATTTTGAAGTTCAAATATGGATGCGTATGGCCAAAAGTATTCCATTAATTTTATTGATGATTACTTATGATATATGTATCTCTACCTGCTTCATAACAGGAATGAAGCTTTAGAAGTCTTTAAGGAGTTTATGGTTGAAGTAGAGAAATAGTGTAGTAAGTAAGTAAATATAGTGAGGTTTGATAAAGGTGGTGAATACTATGGTAGATACACTAGTGATGGACAAGCTCCTATTCCATGTGCTAAGTTTCTTCAAGAGCATGGGATTGTTGCCCAATACACTATGCCTAGTTCTCAAACCATAATGGTGGGGTAGATAGAAAAAATCAAACATTATTGGACATGGTGCAAAGTATGCTCAATAGCACCAAGCTTCCTAAGTCCTTGTGGGCTAAAGCTCTCAAGACCATTGTGTATATATTAAATAGAGTTTCAACTAGGGCTATCTCATAGACACCATTTGAATATAACCATTTACGCTTTATTGAAAGTTTTAATATAACCGTTTAGACATTATTGAAAGGTTCAATATAATTGTTTACATGTGATTGAAAGTTTCAATGTAATTGTTTACATGTTATGGAAAGTTTCAATATACCTATTTATGAGTTATTGAAAGTTTCAATATGATTGTTTCCATGCTATTGAAAGTTTAAATGTAACCATTTATGCGTTATGGAAAGTTTCAATGTAACCATTTACACATTATGGAAAACAAACAGTTTCAAATCTGAAACCAACTAAATTTGTTGTAATAGTTTTCACAAGATTGGTCTCATATTTCCCATTTAAACTAGAAGTTAATCCTTGGTAACTGATTTTTTGCTCTATAAAATGTTCTTGATGAGAGAATGATGAACTGTGCTTTCTAGTGACTAAGGTATCAAGTATCCAATATTGGATATTTGATATCGGGGATCTGATATCTTAGCCCCAATATTGGATATTTGATATCGCGATATGCATGCCTACCTATAAATACAACACTTGGATGCACAATTCATTCCATTCATTTGTCAATAGAGTAGCCAAACTCTTGCAATTTTATTTTGTAATCCTAGAGAATAGTCAATAAATGCCTATACTGTGGATATGAGTCAGTTGTACAACATCTTATTCAAGTGGTAATGTACCTAGATACATTCCATGAATAGAAATAAGATAGAGATTGATTCTTATTCTTTGCAACACTTTGACTTCGATCAGATTTAATTTCCATAAAATTTACTTTTCATGTACTTAGTTAATACTTACATTTTCATGCTAGTTAATCAATTGGCAGAATGAGCATGACCATTTTTAAGTATAAACATGTATTTGCTTGGTAATCCTAGTAACGTTATTACTTAGTTTGCCTAGTAGAATTGTGCTTGATAATCCCAATAGTGGATACGTTGGTTCAAGATGTGTGCAGCAAGCAAGGAACAAACACTCATCACTTGTAGGCTAGTTTAGACTTTATCTTTCTATTGTTAATTAGATTAAATAATTCATTTCTCTATTATCATTAGGAGTAGCATAGGGCTAGAACAACATTAACCATCATGTGTCTAACTTTGGACTAAACCATACGTGAAAAGCTACGACTATTTTAAGTGGGAAAATAGTAAACTATGATCAAGGCATAACGATCTAGATGCACAACTAGTCCAGTCCATAGAATTTGACTGGATTGTGTGTGAACACTTGTGATTCATGTGGTTGGGTATATGTGGTACCCACTACTCATTATTGATGTCATTGACAAGGATTGTGCCAATTATCTAGATTTTTTATATTATAAATGATCACTATAAAAGTATTATTGATTTATCTTTTAGAAAATATTAATATTTTAAGGCACATACATTAACAAATAAAACCATGTCTTCTTCACATAGGACCAATAACACATTGTATGATGAGAATACTTGTAGGAGAAATGATAAGTTCTATATTGAAGAGAATTAGAGTGAAAAACTGCAAGCAAGGGTTTCATATGTTCATTTCCACTATTACTACATGTAAAGACTACATTCAACTAGTACAGACAATCCTCGATGAGATGAAAAAAGTCCTAGAATAGGGAGGACCTCAAGGCCTAGGACCTTCTCTAAATCTAAAAAAGATAGATCAAGGGATCATGGGGGAGATATAGGAGCCATGGAAACTCTTGTAATTCCTCATCTTCCTCTTCCTCTTCAATGTCTAGTTCTGATCAAGATGAACATAGGTATAGAGATAGAGCTCCACTAAGGGATCAAGATGAGGATCAAATAGGCTCCAAGGACAAAATAAAAAAAAATCAAAATAAGCATAAAGTAGATCATCACAATGAGATGAATGGAAATATAGATTATCACCAACATGTCTGGTATAGATGAACCCTTGTTGGCTACTAGGGGCTTGACATAGATTAGGCAGGTAGTTAAAATACCCCAAAGGCATCAAATGGCTTGTTATGGATAACATTCCTAAATTTAGGAGGAGGCTATAATTCTGATCTACAACATCACTTACAAGCCTTCCATTATGCCTTTACCTTGTAAAATGTTGAACATAAGTAGAAAAAGCTTAAGCTCTTTCTTAGGACACTAGTAGATAAAGCTGAAAGTTGGTATAGATCACTGGAACTAGATTCAATAAATTAGTGGTCCACAATGCTAGAAATCTTCAACAAAAAAACACCAAACCTATGCAAGGGTGTCCAACTAAGAAAAAAAATCCAAGGATGGAAGTAAGAAAATCATGAATCCTTGGATGTGGCCTTGGATAGATACTATAGTCTACAACATAGATGTCCAAGCCATGATTTCTCTCAAAAAGAGCAACTTTTCCACATCATATATGGGCTTCATAACTAACCAAAGGAGACCCTTAGGATTTATGCCTAAGGTTAGTTATACAAACTAAAAGCCCATCAAATACAAAGGCTAATTGAGTGGGTGAAAAAAGAATAAGAATAGCTATGTAAATAAGAGAATGTGGAGGAATATAACTAGGATCCAGCTCTTCAAAAGAAGAGGATCCATATCTATGATGAGGAAAAAGAGGTAGCTCTTGATGAGGTGATTTCACAACAAACCTTGCTAATAGAAAAATCTCTCAATGAGCTTGAAGCAAGGCTAGATAAGATGTGGGAGTTGATAAATGAAAACGTTACAACTTATGTAAAAACCATAGATGAGAAAGTAATACAAAATGAATCAAGTGATCAAAACAAGAAGAGGAAAACAAACCAAGAAATAGGTAGGAACACTTATTGACAAAAAGGAAAAAGGGCCATAGAAGAAGATGCTATAGACTCAACCATAGAAGAGGATGATGGATGTGACATCTATCTCTATGACCATGCAAAGGGCTGTTTCCTAATCATGTTACATGTACATGAGTACTAGGCTTTTTCATTGAATCCCAAGTTTGTACAAAAGTAAATGCCTATGATATAATATTTTTCATAAGGTAGTTATAGATAGTCCTACAACAAACCATACTATCCTAGTGGGACTTCTTATCAACCTCAAAATTACTATAAACTATAGTGGCAAAACCCACAGTTGTGGGGGATGCTATCAACAAACCAACAATACCCTTATTACCATCCGGACATGTATGACTACTATGTTCAACAACTTGTTTCCTCGATTAGTTCTATTTCCTCTACCTAAAATCACTACTACCACTCTCCCAAATATCATCAACCCATAACATCTTCTAAAGGATCACCACCTCACACCTCTCATCCTTCATCATATCCTCAATATTCTCATACTTCTCTCCATCCTATGTCACTACCCATAACATAGGAAGGTTCGGCACCACAATATCAATGGAAGAATGACACATGTGTTGTGAACATACATAGAAATAATAATGCTAGCAAATCTCAACCACAATGTTAAAACTGTTCTCTCTTTAGGGTAGTTTCCTTACACAAGCACAAAACTCGTACACCTACTGGCAAATCGGAACTTGCATAAGGCCAATTTGCTACCACATCCTTCCTTACAAAAATGATGTTTGCTGATCATACACAAAAGCCAAAAACCATCACCATTGCAACACAAGACATAAATAATGAGCTTATCATTATGGAGGGATAGAAAAATCCATGCATCACTAATAGTAAGGGGTGCAGTTATGAACCAGGAATTCAAAATATTAATGTAACCCACAATAAGTTTAAGGAACAAGTGTGTGAGAAAAAACCAGTCTATGTAGTAGCCACTAAACCAAAAGACACCTAGTGGCTTGAAAATTAGAATATAAAATTGTTTCAAAGATGCATGGAAGAAACTGATCCACTTATTAGTTTTAGACTTAAGAAAATGGACCAAATAGAGGAATTAGACATAAATATCTTACACCATGATTATACACTAGAAGAGGATATTAAACATGAAGACCTAGGAATTAAAATAGAAAATCAAGAAGAAGAAGCAAAAACATATGGACTCCCCAAAATAAAAATACCTTCAATTCCAAATGAAGATACATCTCCAAATGATCCAAACAAGGCTATCATCAATGTTAGATGTGCCACAATGTAATTAATTAAATCAGTAATGGTGATAGATGGGAAACTAGTGCTGTATAACCAGGGGATTATGTGGTCCATCTCTTGAATGTGTATCCATAAGTTTAGTCATGGAGGAGATGCTCCATCCTAGTTCAAGAACTAATAAGTGTTTTTCACCTTTTTTTTTACAATTTTTTTTATCATTTTCTTATTTTTTTCAAAATTTTCTAATTTTTAATATGTTTTCCATTTCTTGTTATTTATATTTTCTTTATACTTTTCTTTTTTGTTGAGTCATTTTATTTATAATTATGATTGTCTTTTACATTTTTGTTAATAATATTGCCAAGTCATGATGTAGAAGTTAACATCATGCGTTGGGTTTTTGTGCTATACTATCAAGATGATTGGGTGATTGGGTAAGTAATTGTGTAAAGTAGTGAGACAAGATCATTCAACCCTTTAGTTATCTAAATAAAAGATCTTTGTCATGAAAGCAATTTGATTCTTCCTTCATGAAACTAAAATCAATCAATGATTATTGTACCTTGAAGAAAAAGGAAATGACCAAGTGGGAATGGCAAAGGATGTGACCTTAAGGGGACCTATTGGATTCTCTTCTTGACTTCTTTTGTATGGTTTATGACTCCTCGTGGACTATATCATCACTCCTATTATCAACCAATAATAGAAAGCAAAAGTCTTTGCATGGTGTGGTTCTAATCTAGAATCATAAAATTATAAAGTTTTTTAAAAAAACAAATAATGGACATTCAAAGCACACTCCTTGGACATAATAATGGGCTAAAAGCATAGATTATGGGGCTAGAATGACATATTACCCTTGCCTAAAGTTACCCCTCTAACTAAGGCCATTCCTTCTTCTTTTTTCTTCTCTTTTTGGAGTGATAATTGTTCTTTAAGGTGGTTGTAGACTCATGATGGTAGGTAGGAGGGAACCCATTAATGTGAGGTTACTATTAATGGTATGGACTTGGTCCAAAATTGGATGAATAGCTATGATGATTATTTTAATCACATTTGTCACAAGAGCCTATTTTGAACATGGTAAAACAACTTACATCCCAATCTTTGTAACCCCTTCTCATTCCATTATTCACCTAACTACTTGATGAATGGTGAGGTACCCCTACACTCAACCATACGAAATGAGTGTAGCATGCACAATCTGGTTGAACTCTGTAGACTAAATGCCTAAACGCCCCATGGAACACTTGGGGTTAATCATTCATTGTCTTCCTAGACTTACTTGTTGTTGTCATGGTGTATGGTTAAGTAAGTTTGAGGTATATGATTTTTATGGTCTTTTATGATTTTTCTCCTATGCTATCAAGGTGAAGGATTGAGAGAGCTAACTAACTCTAACTAATGACTAAGTCTAAATTAACTAGCATCAGCATCCATTCCCACTTATCGTACACACCCTGAACTATGCAACTGTGGCTACCAAACGCTAATCGTTACTGGGATCACCACATGTAACGCACATGCTTGAAGTGGTCGTACTGTGGCACTTAACTAGCCTAAACGTGATGAGAAGCCGATTCCTTGACTAGTCGTACACATCTGTAGATGCTTGTAATCAAGTCGTACTCATCCTGCGTTCTAGGAGACAAGGGTGAGAGAGACTAATCACGATGAGTAGCTGATTCCTTGATTAGTCATACACATTCATCAATGCTCGTAATCAAGTTGTACTCATGCTACGCTAATGCATGTAATAAATAACAGGTAATAAATAACATGGAATAAATCCTATTCCATGCACTGCAAGGTTTATCCACAAAGGTCGTCTTTATTGTCGTACACAACTTGCGTTCAGGTACAGAGCTACTCGAATAAAGATCCGTTCACTTGGGGACTCCTACTGTGGGCACATGGAAAATATTCTATCTCTGGAGTGATCAAACTGCTAGAGTTTTCCTACTTTAAGCCTAGGATGAGAAATTAGGGGAGTGTTGCCTCTTATTTATAGATTTGACGACAGACCGCGATATTGCAGGGGATGACGCGATATCGTGATTGTTGCTATATCGCATACATGATATCGTGGTGCATGTGATATCACATCTCATCATACCCCCATGACTGAATGAAAAATCGTCCTCGAGTTCCTTACAATAATATCAGGTAGGTATGAAATTATTAAGGGGAATGGAACTAATGGGATGACATGTGAACGGATCATTATTACAAGACTTGACAAAACTGGTATTCATGACAACAAGGGTGAACACCTTATTACAATGACATTAGGCCTTTGTTGGTAGCTAAGAAAGAGAGAGAGAAAGAAGCGTTGTTGCTACCAATGCCAAGATTGCGCCTTCGTTGTCCATCCATAAGCACGCCATCAATCTTGCTCCTTGCATAGGTGCTTCAACGCTACTTCATTCCAAGTGTTTGCTCTAGATCCAATCTATTGTTGTATGTCCATCATCTGCACACACAACACAATCATATACTAGCAAGGGTAAATGAATCATCATGTAATTAATACCTTGCT
>MNCI01017748.1:24485-47291 GCA_015680685.1 Gnetum montanum | reverse complement strand
AAATACCCAGTCATTGATTCATTAAAGTTCTTATTAGAAGGGGATTGTACATTTCCAAGCTGAGAGAAATCATAGAAATTGGTGGATGGATGGATGAAGTGGTCTCATTGCCTGCCATATCAAAAGAAACATACCTTAGTATCAACATTGTGACATAAAGGTAAAAATCAAACATTAGCAACCAATATGAAAACAGTTCATACCATCATGAAGAACGCTTATTATGGGACAAAATTACATGGTGGAACACACACACACACAAAAATTGGAAAGTATAATGATGTTGTAAAACAAAAACTAGAAAAGTTAAAGAAATTTGTAAAACAAAAATTAGAAAAGTTAAAGAAATTTGTAAAACAAAAATTAGAAAAGTTAAAGAAATTTGTAAAAAATAAATATGTAAAACAAAAACGTGTGAAACAAAATTCGAAAAAGAATTGAGGGCCCCATATGATTAGCATAGGTGGCCATCTCCTGATGGTTTCCGGTTCTAAGGACAGGTACCAGCTCTCTACTTCTTTGGTGAGTGTCCTTGGGAACAACTTAAGTTTTTGCCACTCATTTTCTATATTCTACAAAGCACAGGCATCGTGGAATGCCTATAAATGATTTTGCAGATTAGCACTATATCCCCCTTCAAATCATGGGATGTTATTCATGTCTAATCATTTAATCTAGCTATCCTTTAAATGCCTTGTGGGAATCCTAACTTCCTCCATTATGTCAAGCATACTTTGGGTTTCAAGTAGGGGCTCATCATGATCATCTCTTTCATGATGCTTATGATGTCTGCGTTATTCCCTATTCTCCCTACGTCCTTGACCTTGTCCTCTCTCTTAAATTTCCCGTCGAGGTATTTCGTCCTTTTTACTTTTATCCTCACCTTTATGTTCATGGTGGCTGTGCCTAGATGTGGAAGGAGAGGATGAGTGATGTGAAGAAGGGGAAGAA
This sequence comes from Gnetum montanum, assembly GCA_015680685.1. Taxonomy (NCBI): domain Eukaryota; kingdom Viridiplantae; phylum Streptophyta; class Gnetopsida; order Gnetales; family Gnetaceae; genus Gnetum; species Gnetum montanum. Next base: position 46,340 of record MNCI01017748.1, on the reverse strand, counting down.
GAAGGGGAACTATCGCCATGACAATTTTTCTTGCCTTCTCTTTGGCTGCTACTACCCTAATTGTGGTGACAATCCAAGTGCCCGTCCTTAGCATAAGTGGTTGTTCCCTTTGTGAACAGTTGGTGTTCACGGGCATCAGAACTAGGGATATGTATTTTTGATCATAGATTTTGATACCCAACCTCCTCATCATCATTAGGAGGAGGAACATCTTTTGCTAAAGAACCGTGATAAGGGGTTCTCCATCTCCTATTTTACAAAGGACATGTGGGGCCTTGCCCTTCGACAATGTATGTTGACTCTCTTGCCTTAAGTCTCTCATACGTTGGGCATCTATGGGATAATAATCCCTCATGTCAAAATCCTCCACAACGTATTCAACATATAGCTCGGTTATGCCTATCTATGCCAAGGCACGGAAAAGCATGTGAGAGATTGATCGATCTAGGGGTAACACAATGTTACCTTGTAAGTCTCTCCACCACAGCTGTTCGTCCTGATGGAGAATAAAAGTAAAATTAGGAATATACTCATCGAGATGAGTATATGTCATCTTATATTATTTAGAACTTGGCTGATTTTGGTTATGTGTTTTCTCTTGTCGACTGTCTAGTGTGTGGTCCTTAGGTGGTGAGTTGCTCTTATGAGAAGAAGGCATTTTTATTGGTGTGCTAATTCACCATTATATAAATTTTTATCTTGATTAACTTGAAGGTTCATTAAGGCTCACAATGATATGAGTGATATCCCTTACGTTCTATTTGGCGCACGAACACTTAGTCCCCAACAACGACGCCAATGACAAGTGGCGAGGTACCCCTACACGCAACCATACGAAACGAGCGTAGCATGCACGATCCAGTCAAACTTCGCAGACTAAATGCCTAAACGCCCCATGGAACACTTGGGGTTAATCATTCATTGTCTTCCTAGACTTGTTGTTGTCACGGTGTATGGTTAAGTAAGTCCGAGGTATATGATTTTTATGGTCTTTTATGGTTTTTCTCCTATGCTATCAAGGTGAAGGGTTGAGAGAGCTAACTAAATCTAACTAAGAACTAAATCTAAAGTAACTAGCATCAGCATCCATTCCCACTTACCGTACACACCCTGAACTATGCAACTGTGGCTACCAAATGCTAATCGTTACCGGGATCACCACATGTAACGCACGTGTTTGAAGTGGTCGTACTGAGGCACTTAACAAGCCTAAATGTGATGAGCAGCTGATTCCTTGACTAGATGTACACATCCGTAGATGCTCGTAATCAAGTCATACTCATCCCGCATTCTAGGAGACAAGGGTGAGAGAGACTAAGTGCGATGAGCAGCCGATTCCTTGATTAGTCGTACACATTCATCAATGCTCGTAATCAAGTCATACTCATGCCACGCTAATGTAGGTAATAAATAACAGGTAAGAAATAAAATGTAATAAATCCTATTCCATGCACTGCAAGGTTTATCCACAAAGCTCATCTTTATTACCATACACAACTTGCGTTCAGGTATAAAGCTGCTCGAATAAAGATCCGTTCACTTGGGGACTCCTACTGCGGGCACATTGAAAATATTCTATCTCTGGAGTGATCAAACTGCCAGAGCTTCGCTACTTCTAGCCTAGGATGAGAAATGAAGGGAGTGCCACCTCTTATTTATAGATTTGGCAGCGGACCGCGATATCGCGTACACGATATCGCAGGGGACAACGTGATATTGCGTATGTGATATCACGATGGCCACGATATCGTGGTGCATGCGATATCGTGTCTCATCACTATTGCATACAATTATGATCCTTTTGCTTTTGTGAAATATAGTGCAACATCCCAACCATGAAAATTATGTGTTGTTTGGAAGAAAGATATGATCTACATTTAACTTCTATGTCCATGGACATCTATAGAAGTGGTTATGCATGGGCATCATGGTAGGAGCTTGCTTTGGGAAGGATCCACTTGCATAACTCTTATTGATCATGGCTTTGAACTAACCTTCACATCTTCTAGAACATCAATGGCAATTTTTCTAAATTTATGCATAATTTTGGAACTACTTCTCATCCCTTTCAATTACTTTTTACTTTTTCCTACTTTTCTATTAAAATATACTTCAATTTAAATCTTATTTGGTCATCTTCTAAATTATACCTTTGGTTTCAATAGTTCAAAAACTTTTGTGCTTCTAGATTTATGCTCATTAGTCATGGGGACTATGGATGTCTACTTTGAAATTTTTGAAATTTCTTCTAACATCTTATTTTCAAACATAATGGTAACTAATAGTAATTGATCAAAATAAGGTGAACAACTTTATGATTTTAGTTACCTCATAGCCTTGGGCATAGTATGTTATCATCACCTTGTGCTTAAATGTAAAGGGATTTGAAAAGGGTTAATTATTATGGAAAAGTTACCAAAACTAATGTTGATCCTTTGATAATTGTAGGTGATGCTAAAAGGGATACCTAAGGAAGATGGTCTTTTTTTAGACACAAAAATGAAGCCAAGAGAGGAACAATAGAGGATATGCCCATTAACAAATAGTAGCACATACACCATAATAACTTAAACATCACATGATTTCTTGATCCATGGGATGATGAGGAGAAATTTCAGTCTATCCTTCATGAACATTTTACATAACTAGAGGAGCATTGACATAACAATCAAGGTTAGATATTTGCCACCACTAGCCATAATAAGAAGAATCATCTTCAACAGCTTTTTGAAGACCTTTGTAGATTTTTTAATCTTCAATGTCTATCCAATAGTTGTGTCACTTCATCATTTTTTCTGCATTCACTTAAATAAAGTTTTGTAATGTAGCACTCAAAGTCAATTAGTAGTTAGAGTCCCATACTTTCCTAATATTTTGTAAAGAACTTTTTCCTCCTTTTGTTCACTTCAGAATGAGTTTTCATTTAATCATGGGGGTATGATGAATCATGTTTTTTAGTAGATAAGATATTGGGTATCCAATATCAAGGATCTAATATCTTAGCCCCGATATCAAAGCATAAGTTTTGATATCGAATATCTGATATCATGGAATGCATGCTTAGCTATAAATACAACACTTAGGTGCATAATTCATCACATTTTTTTTCAATAGAGTAGTTGAAATCTTGCAATTGTATTTAGTAGTCCTAGAGAATAGTTAATGAGTTCCCATAGTATGGATCTAAGTTACTTGTATGACATCTTTTTGAAGTGGCGATGTACCTAGATATATTCCATGAATGGCAATAACATCAAGATTGATTCTTATTCATTACAACACTTTGATTTAGAATATATTTACTTTCATGTAATTTACTTTTCATGTATGTAGTTAATACTTACATTTTCATGCAAGTTAATCAACTGCTAGAATGAACATGACTAGTTTTGGCATAAACATGTATTCGCTTGGTAATCCTAGCAATGTTATTTCTTGGTTCACCCACTAGCATAGTGCTTAGTAATCCCAGTAGTGGATACATGGGGTTTAGGACATGTGTGACAAGCTGAGAATGGACACTCATCACCCATAGGCTAGTTTAGATTTTATCTTTTTGTTGTTAATTAGATTAAAAAATTCATTTGTCTATTATCATTAGGAGTTGCATAGGGCTAGAATAACATCAACCATCATATGCCTCACTTTGGACTAAACCATGCATGACAAAGCTACCACTAGTCCAAGTGGGAAGATAGCAAACTACGATCAAGGCATAATGATCTAGATGCCACATCTAGTCCCATACACCAAATTTGACTGGATCATGCATGACTGCTTATGATTCATATATTTGGGTGTAGGGGGTGCCTGCTACTCATTAGAGAATAAGAAGACACTAGAAGATATCAAACTCATTGTAGTGTTATCATTTTTGGGTCCCTATCACAAACATTCAAAGTCTGCATACACCATCATTGTTGAGCATTAATGTGATAGAGGAATCGAAAACATGGTCATGTAGTCCAAATGAGAGCATCAATGGCTAGAGGTCAATCTTTGGTTTATTTTCGTAATTTGGTTAGATGCATGTTTTGGTCAATGTCTTACAGCAAAATTTTCTTACATTACAATCTACTTTTATTTCTTATGTAAAATATTAAGAAATCATACATTGCTTCAGCTTTCAATCTCAAAAAATTAGCTTCTAAAGGAACTTCAGTTTTCACCTTAAATTTATCTAATAAGAACTAGTTTTGAAATTTTTGAATTTTTTCAATGATTCTTATCAATGAGCTTTACACAACACATCTATATAGAATTTGTTCACAAACTATTTCAACATGTATAGGAACAATGCATAATAGGGATACCATTAGCATTGACCAAAGATCACTTAGTTTTACCGATGATAAAAGGTCATTTTTATCATTGGCCATCATGATGCATGCATCTCAGATATTTTTTTATGGCCTTCATGATACTTTCTCTTCTTCTAGATTCTCCCAAAGGAAAATTTTATTTTGGAAACTTTCAAAGAAAAGGTAAGAATATATATGTATGATTTCCTACTTACCATGTCCATGAATGAGTTTTTTTTAAAGGAACTTCTTAAGCAAAATGCCAAAATTTCCCATCTATTTCTTAGCACATTGGTTTTGGTTTGATTTGTGCTTTTCATATGATTTTATTAATCATTATGATCATTTAAGATCTATTGATTTTTCTTAATTCCCAAAGTCTTATTTTGAAGAGTTGGTTCATATTCCGATGTTCCTAAGCTCTCGCAAACCCAACCATTGTGAAACATAGCAAATAAAAAGGTTAGGAAATATAATTTTTCATTAACAAGACGAAGCATGTATCATGATGGCCAAAGATGAAAATGACCTTTTTATCATGAATAAAATAGGTCAACCTTCATTGGCCTCCCATATTATGTATTATTACCGATGTTCCAACTTGGCTCCCCATGTGGCATTGCACCTTCACCCATGTTTTAGCCGATTACCATCTAGCCCATTATGTTGAAATTCACATAAGTTCATTTATATTATTTATAGAATTGCTTTTAATTAAAGCAAGAACAAGTAGTAGAATCAAAACAATTTAATTTTTCTTCAAATTTCCTTGATGGTCTATTTTATATAGAAAATATATTTTTTATCAATGATTCCACCATGATTTTTTTTTTTGCTTTGAAAAAATTATTTTCCAAAATTTTAAACATGGGTTAAAACCAAGCACACAAAGATGCATGTTGGAAGTCGATATAATTTTATCTATCCTTAATAGAATAATATGAATTTAAGTTGCAATATAAATAAATTAAATTGCTTTTTTGTAAGGAGGACAAAATTTGCAAGCATAGATATGAAATTGCTACACATAGAGGAGATTGAGAAGTTTTTCAAAGCAAATTTAAAAGATGTAGAAGAGTAGCCATTACATTTTAAAGAAAATGGTTGAAAAATTTGGGATATTTTGTTATAGGAGATATAAACTAATCCAAGGTACATTTTAAGTTAGTTATACAACATGTTCTAACAAAGTAATGGTTAAATGTAGAAGGTTTGCTTTTTATAAATTGTAATCTCCATAAAATGTCATGTGGCATTTTCATCACAAGCTTTATTTGAGTATACATTATCCAAAAAAATAGAAAATGGATAATGGATGCAACTTTCTATAAAAGGCACATGTAATAATGCAAGCCCTTTGGGCCACAAGATCTTAAGTAAGAACATCCCATTTTTCTTAGATAGTTGCCTTTGATTGGAAATTGGAGACAAATATAATATTACATAAAAAAATTATATATGACATTTTCTTGTTACATATAGTGTTACCATACCACTTCATTAAATTATAATATTTAATTAAATTTTCATAAAAAATGTAATTTCTATCAACCTTAATGTGTCTACTCACCTAATAAAACCACACTTTTACTTTTATTGTTTTAGCTAGTTATAGAACAAATTTTAGTTAACCATTCTCGCTAACATTGTAGTCACTTTCAATGTGATATTGAATTTCATTGAGAAACGAAGTACTTGATATCCACCCATGACCTAACATGTGAAGTTCAATGTAAATCTAAAATACACATTTTTGCTATTGATCAAATCTATTTTCATGGATGAAAAAAATGGACCAACAAGAACTCAATATTGATGAGGCAAAACATAGTTTATTTTACCATGTTTCAACCAAACTAAATTCAGAAAAATCAATTACCTCGTTTAGGACGTATCTAACTAAAATTTAACATGTTCTCAATTTTCTTAATTAAGCTTGATCTTTCATTTAGAAGGTTTGTTCCTAAAAAATATCTAGAGGAAAACTTCTATTGAGAGCAAAATTTTTTTATGTAAAAATAATCATTTGTCAATTAAGCGAACAAAAGCTGAAAGGCCTTAGCACTACAAATTTTTTTATTTTGATATTCACTCTACCCATAGAAATTGGTTTTTATGGGTATAATGTAAAAAATTTCTTTTTCAACAAAGAAAACAGGACATAGAGGCCTAGATCCTTGGGTTTTTGGGTTTTCTCAAATGTAATAACAAGTAATAGTTTGGCATTTTACTTTGTGTTGTAGAATTGTTTACTTCTTTATACTCCTATATGGGTATATGCAAGAAATTCATCGAAAACTTACACCAACTGCATGTTTAGTTTTACTTTAGTTTTGATCTTGGTTGTAAATGCATTCAACTCTAATTATGATTAATGTCTGTTAAACAACAAAAATCAAAGCTAGAAAGTTAACTGAAGCAAATCAAGGAACATAATGAATTGAATGAGAATCATGAACAACACAATATTTACATTATTTGTTACTACCCAGATGCTGCCCACTCATCTAAAAACCTTACTGTAGCGATTGAAAACATAGGCAGCTGGAAAACGTAGACAGGTTGTTAGTCATTAATAGTCTTAACCCCGTTTCCGTGGGAGGGATGTGCTGGATGGAATAGAAACGGTGCAACCTGAATGGTCTGGTCGATCAGACAAGGACTTACTCGGTGTTAATATAACCTTTTGCAACCAGATAACTTGAAAATGAGACTGATAGGGTGAAATAATGCTTGAATGTAAAAGAGGTAGAAAACAATGTAAAATGCAATGATAAGCAAGAGACAAAGTAAAATGTAGTTAGAAAAATGCACCGCTTCAAAGCTACGACCTTGCTTTGTCAAGGTGGATACAATCGGTTGCACAACGCTGAGAAGTGCAGAGATCTCGAGAGTAACCAAGATCTGTAGAGCAAGATGGCTGTGTGCTTGAACGTGGACTTAGGCTTTAACAATGCGAAATGCTACCAAGGTGGTAAGAAAGAGCAGAAAAAAATGCCAACTAAGAGTGCTAACTGTTTACAATGTCAAACAGAAAGCTTACAATGCTCAAGGTTACAGTGCTAACTTTTTTTCTTGTTAGCCAAAAAATTGTTAGCTAACTGAAATTGCCAAAAAACTTGACCTTTTGAGCATTGCTCATTGGGGTATTTATAGGACCAAGGGAACATGAAAGATGCAGTTTGAATCCCACGTGCCCTGGGCTTATGCTCATCTGTCTATGCTGCACATGCCTACATGACCATTAGGCGGGTCTGCCATGGTGTAATTACAAGCCTACCATGCTGTAATTGTGCTGTTAGAGCAATGGTGCAAGTAGGTGGAGTGCATTGATGTAGTGTAATTACTCACCATGATTTGCTATGCTTTGTAGCATAGCATGTTTGGCATAGCGTAGCATCTTGTCATGCTATGCTACACAACGCAGTGTAGGGTAGTGTAGCGTAGCCGTTGGTTTGAAGAAAAAATTTGCTTGTGTCCTACTGCATGTATCAAAAACCTCTGAAATGCGTTGACTAATTATTGCATATTTGCTATGCTATGCTACGCTACGTAGCGTATGATAGCATAGTAGCTATCCTTAGTCGCAAAAAGCATCGCCAATCTGCAAACTTTGCCTTTTGCACTACGAAGCTTGCTAACTTGCTAATCCTACCCTTTGGGATGCCTTCTGTCACTTTTACAGAATTGCTACACCTCGCTGCACCATGTAGTTTAGTGTAGTGTAGTGGCCAACGTGGCATGCTTTTGGCCAAGTTCGTTGCTTTCTGACGGAAGGAGACATTGCTGAAGGTCTTGAAGTTGGGAGAGGGGATTGACCATCTAGCTTGTGCTACGCCATGCTATGCTACATAGCATGGCATAGCGTAGCACTATGCTTCTGCAAAACATCTTCTAAAGCCTGCTATGCTACATAGCATAGCGTAGCAAAAGTCCTTGACTTAGAAAACTTGTTGAAGCATTTTGCACGTTCTGAGCACTACCAACAATTCCATGCACCACTCCTATGTGTGTTGTTGGCTAGATGAACTACTTAGGTGGGCAGGCTAGAAAATCCATTTAGCCTGTTAACACTTGATGTAGGAAACCTGCCAAACTGGATAGTCTAAACATTAGAGCATCCATCTCTTGAAGGACTGTCGTAACGTTGCGCAAATTGCAAAGACCTAGTGAAGCAAGCCTGCCTTCGAGCTTTAGGGTGTTTCATTGGCCCCTCTTTATCGACGTCTGGAAGATGGGCTCGAGAGATGTTGATAAAGAATACGAAACACCATGGAAGACACGATGCTAACTTTACTGCTTGGTGATCGTCAAGACGTCACTTGGCTACACTTGAGAGTGTTACATTGGTTTTTGTAGGGGGAAAAGGTGAAGCAGGGAGGAAGGAGGTTCAAGAAAAAGGGTAACGATGATGTTTAGCAGAGTCCCTCATTGGAGTGCTCATGAGGGAGTTATTCGCATTTTCATCTTTTCTTTCATTGACCCTCGACCTCTTGTAGGACATGTGTTTCTTTCCCAGGATGAGTTGTGTTACATCTGTGTGGGGTTTTGACCTGCCTATAGATGCTTCCCATGCAGTGAGCTGTGTTACGCACGTCATGGAATTTTCACTTTGAAGTAGCTAAGCTAGTCGAGGCACTCACTTCGTGACACTGTAGCATTTTTTGCTGTGTGAAGACATACTTCTGGACACACCCTATAAGCACGATGGAGAGCGAAACAACCACAATGCAAAGAGAGGGAAAACTTCTTGCTTGTTGTAGACATTGTTGAAGCTCTTGGACACCTTTGCTGGTGTATGATGTCCAAAGTAGAAAGGCCAATAGCGTCCTTGGCACCATCAGCGTGGAGCTGGCGTCGAAGGAGTGGGGAGTTGTTGTGAGTGCGGATGCTCTGGAATCCCTACCAAAGGCATGCATTCTCAGTTCAGCTATGGGATCAGCTACCGCTAAATGTAGTGCAAGCCTAGGCATTGACAGGGAGTTGGAGGGTGAAAATATTGTGGCTAGGCCACAATACTGCCAGAACTCTAGCGGTGGGCACTAACCAAGGAACTACCATCAGGGCAGTGGACCATTGTGAAAGTAGGTCTGGAGGACCAGTGCAATGTCATACAACATCTTCAGAGGGTCAGCATGGTGCCAAGGGTCACAATGTCGCGTACATTCCAGATCGTGTTCCCATTGCGTCGTGAATGGTGTTTTGGAGTTGCAACTTCCCACCCCCATGTTGGCACTACACATGTTTGTTTGATGTGTACTTGGCACAGATGCATGCTAGGGACATGATGCGAACCCAGTTTAAGGTCCTGGTAGACCGTGTGCTAGGTTAGGATCCCAGCAAAGTGTCATGCTGGTTTAAGATACCAATAGATCATACATGCCAATTTAATGTCATAGTAGACGTGCCGTGCCAGTTTATAGTCATAGCGGACTAGCTATGCCAGTTTCACATCGTAGTAGATGGTCGTTTCCAGTTTATCATCGTAGCGAATGCTGCTTGTTGTTGCCAGTTTAATGTTGTAGCGGATGTTGCTTGTTGCGTTCATGCTTCAAATGTAGTACGACTTGAGGTATGAGTGATTCACCAAGTTGGTGAACTCATTGCCATCCATGTCCACCAGCTTGAAGGCTCTATTCCCAAAGGCTTTAGTGACCATGTATGTGCCTTCCTAGTTGGCCAAGAATTTGCTCACATGCTCATGGAAAACCTTGAGGATGAGGTCTCCATTTTGTACTAGCCATTGATGTGGGTTTTCATGGTGCTTTTGTTGCTACTTTCTCTAGTAGTGCTCTATGCGGCTCAGCGTCTACGTGCGCTCCTCCTCTATTGAGTCGAGGTCGATGATTCACGACTCGTTGTTTTGGGCTTTGCTCATGACATCTAAGAGGATCATTCAAAGTGATGGTACCTGCAACTCAAGAGGCAACACAGCTTCAGATCCATAAACAAGGTTATAAGGGGTCTAACTTGTTACGGTTCTGCATGTCATTCTGTGGGCCCATAGAATGTAGAGGATTTGCTCATGCCACTACCTCTTGCTGTTGCTAAGCATCCACTTCAGCAAGTTGATGATAGACTTATTTGTAGCCTCTGCTTTTCCGTTCACCTATGGGTAATACGGGGAGGAGAATGATTTCTTGATGCCTAGATTTCTATGGAAGGTTTGGGTTTCTGTACTACTAAATTATGGCCCATTTTTGGTTACAATAGACATCAGAAGCCCAAACCTTGTTACGATGTTGTCCAGGATGAAGTCAGATTTGCTGAGACGTCATCTTCCTCAGGGGAATAGCTTCCACCCACTTAGTAAAATACTCAGTGGCAGTGATAATGAAGCTATGCCCTGCAAAGGACTTAGGCATGATAGGTCCTATGAGGTCTAGTCCCTATCGTTGGAAAGGCCATGTGATTTGTGTTGGATGCAGGTCCATAGGTGAAACGTGTATGACATTTGCATGTCTCTGGCACATGTCACATGTATTGAATTTTGACAAGAAGTCATGCTCCATATGGGGCCAGTAGTACCCTAGGCGTCTGATTTTCACAGCCATAGCCCTAGGTGCTATGTGTCCACCACATAGTTCCTCACGTACTTCATTAACTACCTTCTAAACTTGCTCCCCACCCATGCATGCTAGCAATATCCTGTCATAGGAGCGTCTGCATAAGGCATCATTTCCCATGAGGGTATATTGTTGGTTACGCTTATGGATTGCATCTCTCTAGGCAGATGTCAGTCTGCCTAGGGGTTTGCCATTTTGTAGATAGGCTTTAATGTTGGCGTACCACTCCTGGGTATCCACAATGCTAACAGAGGCCACGTGTCCCACCTGAGTGATAGGCTCAGTACATTCGACAATCGAAGTTGATAGACTTGCAAATGAGTGTGGTTGAATGTTTAATGCGAGGGTGGCTAAGGCATCTGTCATGGTGTTCTCGTTGCGTGGTACGTGTTGCACATCTGTACTTGCAAATTTCTTAAGTAAGATTTTTGCTAAATCCCAGTAGGGTTGCAGGTGCGTAGCTTTGTAGGAATAGACCTCGGTGATTTGATTCACAACTAGTTGTGAATCACCGTAGATTGCCAAGTATTGTATGCATAGTATTTGGGTAGCTGAGAGGCCTTTGAGTAGCCCTTCATACTCTACCACATTGTTGGTGTAGGGGAACACAAAGAGATAAGTGAAAGGGTGCATTTCCCCAAAGGGGAACGTAATGACGGTAGCTGCACTACCTCCTCACATGGTTGAGGTGCCATCAAAGTGTAAAGTAGCTTCTAGGTGTGATGGGATGATGTTGATAGTGCCAACATGCTCGTCTAGGAATTTGGGATCTATGGTTGCGTGGTTGTCGATGGGTGAGGCCGTAAGTTGTGTTGCTATGGCTTGACCCTTAGTCGACGACTGGCTTACATAGTGTAGGTTCAACTCTACGGTTATTGCTTTCCATCAGGCTATTCAACTACTTTCATGCAGATTGTTAGTGATAGCCCAGAGTATGTTGCTTTTGCAAATGATGTTAATTGTACTGCGAAACAGGTAGTGCCTCCAATTTTTTAACGTAAACACTAAGGGAAGGTAATTTCTCTCCACTTCGTTGTATTTCACCTCATGTGCTATTAATGCGTGGCTTAGATAATACACTGGTATCTTAGATCCATCATCTCGTTTCTGATATAGCAGTGCTGTGATAAATGTGTCGGAGGTAGCAAGGTAGATGAAGAAAGGCTTATCCCTCTATGGTGGATGCATAGTTGGAAGGTGAAAAAGCTCTTCCTTCAAGTCATCGAAGGCTTGTTGACACTGGGTTGTCCACTCGAAGTCAACCCCTTTCTTTAGAAGGTGTTGCAAAGGGTGTAACTTATCAATCAACTTTTCTATGAACCTTCAGATGAACTGTACCCTACCTTGCAATCCATGTAGCTCCTTAAGGTTTGTAGGAGGTGCCAGGTTGACGATGGATTTAACCTTGTTAGGATCCACCCGTATTCCGACCTTCGCTACCACGAATCCTAACATGCATCCGATTTTTACCCCAAATACATACTTCTTAGGATTAAGGCATAGATCATGCTTTCGACAATACTTAAGGACTACCCCTAGATCGCGTGGGTGATCAGCTACCTCCTTGGACTTGACTACTATATCATCCACATAGTCGTTTAACGTTTATAGGATGTAGTCACTAAAGATGTAAGTCATGGCTCGTTGGTAGGTTGCCCCAGCGTTCTTAAGCCCAAAAGGCATCATTGTGTAACAAAAGGTCCCCCATGGGGTCATGAAGGTTGTTGCTAGTTGATGCTCTGGGTTGATGCGAATTTGGTTGTAGCCGGAGAAGCCATCCATGAAGGATAGCATAGCATGACTAGCCGTAGTGTTGATGAGTTGATCAATGCTTGGAAGTGGCAATCATCTTTGATCGTTGCCTTATTTAGATCTCAGAAGTTTATACAGATTTTTATTCCTACCATTTTCTTAGGAACCACGATGATGTTGGACACCCATTCCGAATAATCAACTGCGCAAATGAAACCAGCTTGGTATAGACTTTTGATTTCATCCATTATAGCTAGTGCAATTTCTGGTTTAACCTTACAAGATTTTTGCTTGATTGCGTTCATGCATGGGTCTATGACAATGTTGTGCTATATCAGCCTCGGACCTAAACGTGGAATGTCATTGTATGAACATGCGAAGACTTTGATGTTGTCTTTTAGAATCTTGGCTACGTTTTTATGCATCTGCATGTCTAGGAGGGAGCTATGCTTTAACATTTTTACTTTCCCCTTGGATGTGGTCATAGGCATCTCAACGAGAGAGTCCTCAGTTACATCCCCAACCTCCAAATCTAGAGTTTGGACCAGATGCTTAGGCCAATCTGGGGATGTTTCTAAGGATGCTATAGTGCTAGCTGTGGTCGACCCCCAGTCGATTAGGTTTGGGTTCAATTGTCTTGCGATCTTGCCATGTAGACCTGCTAAAGCTAATGATGTGGTGAGGTTGCGATGGATTTCCATATTTTTCTCAACCTATCAAGATGAGAGGAAAGCTTGGTTAAGAGGCACCTATTGGTAGTAATCATGTATAACAAAAGCTTGCAAAGTAATGATGAGATGTAACTAGTGAAGTATGATGTAAAGATTAAAATTTTGCTAGTTTAAAGTTATGGCAGACCACTATGGCATGGAGATGCAAAGCTGCTAAAATAGAAAATGTAAAACTATCAATGTGAGAATGTGAAACTGCTAAGAAATGCAAAACTGCTAATGCGAAAACATGAAACTGCTAGTTTAGCATCATTGCGGACTGCGAACGTATAATAGGTCGAAACTACTAGTTTAAGGTATTTTCGAACTATTAAAGTTGTTGCTACGCTAGGATTGCTAGTTTAAGGTCTTTTTAGACTGGTAATAAGAGCAGAACGCTATGCTAAAAATGCTAGTTTAAGGTCTTTTCAGACCATGAAAGTTACAACTACGCTAGGGTTGCTATTTTAAGGTCTTTTCGGATCGATAAAAGCACAACTACGTTACAATTATTAGTTTAAGGTATTTCTGGACCGCTATTAGTTTTAGGCCATTTTGGACCTCTACTAGTTTTAGGTCATTTCAAGCCTCAGGGGAACATTGCTAGTTTTAGGCCATTTCAGGCCATTGCTAGTTTTAGGCCGTTTCAGGCCATTGCTAGTTTTAGGCCATTTTGGGCCTTGTACTGTCTAAAATCGTCGACGTAAGGCTGGAAGGAAATGAACACCAAAAGATCCCCAGAGAGATACAAAAAACCCTGCCTTCGTGCGAGGGTAAGCTGGAAAAAATGAAGGCAGAGTGCCTTGGATGGTCTGCACAAAGATCAACCAAGGACTTCCCTGAGCATACGCTATTGCCTACGCTAGGGTTATCGTCAGAAACGTAAAATAGAAAAAAAAAATAGAGCGTAAAGAACGTAACAGGGCATAATGAATATAATAGGGTGTAAACGTAAATAGAATGTACGCAGGAAGATGCAATGGAAAGGAAAATGCAGAAAAATAGATCAGAATAGGAAAATGGATGGTAAAATAATGAACAATGTTGTATTAATCAATGAAATGTGCACCAGTCAAAATGTAGTTGCGTTGCAAGTCAAACGTCAAGCCTCGATGCATGGTGTTTACAGGTGCTCGAATCATGTGCGTCTGGGCTCAGGATTGCTTATTTTCTTGCTTCAAATTTTTGCCGACCGAACCTTGTTTATGTGTTTGAACTGGGTATTTATCTACTTGTCCTGGGTGTAGGAATGAATCAGATCAACGGCTGCGAGATGCAAGAAAAATGGATCGCATGATAGGTGTACATGGGTAAACTACGTTCTAGATCGGGTGCACTGTATTTTACAACACAAGCTAGCTTACGCCCATGGAAGTAGCATAAGGGCTTGACAAGCTCACACGTGGTGAAGCTTACAATAAAAATTACAATGAATTTTCAATCAAGATTTCATTCCGGCTCACTTGGATCGGCTGCTGGATCTTATCATGGCATGTTTTCGGCATGCATTTGATATGTTCTAGGCCATTTTTGGCAGCTCACGCTATCAGCGTGAGCTAGACATGACTTGGGCGTGACCTGGGCATGAGCGTGACCTGGGCATGAGTTGGACGTGAGTTGGGCATGAGTGTGAGCTGGGCGTGAGTTGGGCATGAGCTGGACGTGACTTGGGCATGAGTGTGAGCTGGGCGTGAGTTGGGCATGAGCTGGGCGTGAGTAGTGAAAATAGTGTATTTTTGAGCCCAAAATTAGGATTCTGAGGACTGGGGACCTTGGGCAACCATTAGTGGAGGTTATGGGGGGTCCTTGTGTTCAATTTTGGCCTGTTTTGGCTCAGTTTCGAGTTTCCAAAAGTTGGTGACGCTAAGCCTTACGCTATGCAGCGTAAGAAAATGTAACCAAAGTGTATTTAGTGAAGAATAAGTATT
Organism: Gnetum montanum; assembly: GCA_015680685.1. Lineage (NCBI taxonomy): Eukaryota > Viridiplantae > Streptophyta > Gnetopsida > Gnetales > Gnetaceae > Gnetum > Gnetum montanum. The sequence continues at coordinate 31,083 of MNCI01017748.1, read as the reverse complement.
TTGAGCACGAAACCTTTGATTCTAGATGCTGAAAGCTAGTGAAGTTGCCTGTGGATCCCTGGGGAACCTTGCTTATTGAATCATGAACCATTGGGAACTGTTTTGGAGGCATCCAAGTTTGGTCATGCTGTACTCATGCTTGGGCAGCTGCATGACTTAACTTGAATCATCTGAAAGTGCTAGGCCAAAATTTTGTGGTGTTTCATTGGCCCCTCTTTGTTGATTTCTGGAGGAATCTATCCGAAAGGCATCTACAAAGAAGTAAAAAACACCACGAGCAACCGGGCATCAAGCATTATTCATCAACACTTGGCTAGATGTCATCGCACCGTGTTCAAATGTACATGGGATCGAGAAATGAGGTTTTGAGATGCATAGGGAGAAGGTTTGTTACTATGAGATCAGGGATTGATGAAGGGATGATTTTGTTTAACTATGGGAAGAGGAATTCTCTTATGTGGAAGCTTCATGTTGGTCCTTGTCAATAGCGAGTATCTAGCAGACTTGGGACCAAGGCATGGGATGTGCGTCCTTTGGAGGAACGAGACTCTTGTATCCTATTTAAGAGAACTCGTTGTCACAACCAAAGCCACGCGATGGGATGCAACATGATTATTTGAGACATGAATTTTTTCTTCCAAGACAAGTACCTTCCTGCCTGGGGCTTATATGGGAAGTGTCAATGGGCCTTGTGATGGATTTTGCTTTGAGTCTTTTTTTGTTCTCTTTTTTGTTGTTGTTTTCTTTTTGTCTTTTGGAAAGAGCTTGCTGTCAGTTTTGTACTTGTGTTTGTGTCATGTGCTATGCATCATTTTGTGTTGCCATTGGTTGTAGAGTTACAGTGAGCAACAACGCATCTAGAATTTTGGGGATGAATGGCATATATCAAAGGGGGTGTAACTGAACAGAGTAGAGAGAACATGCTAGGGAATGAGGGACATTCGGGGAATTAAGAATGTACTTGTGAACAGTTTGATTAACCTGGTTACATGCATAAAGAACAATGTGGTACCTTGTCGTCGTGATGAAGTGCATTCGTGTATGAACTCCTCTGGGTGTCATCCTGCAAACACAACTCCAAGAGGACAAGAAAACCACAAGTGAATGAATTAGCTTAACACTTTAAACATGGATGCAACTGATGGGATGGAACACCATGTGCAATCGCAGGTAAACAAGATTGAGCAGCAGCGATATTGTCAAAGTCCATGTAATGAATTCATTGAGTAGGTTGATGATGACATGTCGTTTGATTTCAGCTACAGATTGGTAGGCCAGTAAAGAAGTTTCCAGTTTATAGTCTTGACGGACTCTTGTGGATTAGTTTTATGTCATAACCCGTTGGACGTTGCCAGTTTAGCGTCGTAGCAGATGATGCCATGCTAGTTTATAGTCGTGGCAGACTATGAAGAGGCTAGCCAGTTTATAGTCTTAGTGGACTCTGGTGAATGAATGTGATAATTTAGTGTCATGTCGAACAGAGCTTTGTGGTGTCGATTTACCATCATGACTCCAGGACGTTCTATGATGCTAGTTTTAACTTGTAGCTCCGGGACTGTTCTGTGGTATCAGTTTTAGGTCGTGATGCCAGGATCATGTGTGGTGCTAGTTTTAAGTCATAGCTCCAGGACCATTCTGTGGTATCAGTTTTAGGTCGTGATGCCAGGACCATGTGTGGTGCTAGTTTTAAGTCATAGCTCCACAACCATTCTGTGGTATCAGTTTTAGGTCATGATGCCAAGACCGTGGTTTACCTTGGAATTATTAGACGTGGAATGGTTTTAGGTACATGTGATTCGTAGGATTGGTCAATTTATTTCCATCCATATTGGTGAGCTTGAATGCTCCATTGTCATAGGCTTTAGTGACTAAGTAAGGTCCTTCCCAGTTGGCTGAGAATTTATCTGAGTGTTCGCGGACTGCCTTGAGAACTAGGTCACCTTCCTTGATCGGCCGCTTATGTGGATCATGTTGATGACATCACTATTGCTGTTTCTGGTACCATTCGATTTGATCAAGCATTCACACCCTTTCTTCCTCCACTGAGTCAAGATCAGCGATGCACAGTTCGTTGTTTTGGCTTTCGTCGAGGAGACTAGAGAGCGTTATCCGCAGCGAGGAAACCTATAACTCTAAAGGTAAGACAGCTTCAGATCCATATACTAGGCTATATGGTGTTTTACCTATGGAAGTTCGGTGTGTTGTTCGGTATGCCCATAGTGCATAGATTAACTACTTGTGCCATCATCTTTTGCTCTGATTCAGCATTTTCTTGAGCACCATGATGATCGTTTTATTCGTAGATTCGGCTTGGCCATTGCTCTGCGGGTAATAAGGTGATGAAAATGAGTCTTTAATACCTAGGCTTTCGCAAAAGTTTTTAGTATCCGTACTACTAAACTGTGGTCCATTATCGGTGACTATAGTCATTGGGATACCAAAGCGGGTTATGATGTTTTCCAATATGAAGTTGCAGAAATATTTAGATGTGGTTTTCCTATGAAGAATAGCTTCTACCCATTTTGTGAAGTATTTGGTCGCAGTGATGATGAAACTATGTCCTGCTGAGGATGGTGGTGTTATAGGGCCAATGATGTCTAATCCCCATTTTTGGAATGGCCATGTGATTTGCGTAGTATGCAACTCATTAGGTGGTACATGTATTAGGTTACTGTGTCTTTGGAAAATGTTTCATTTCCTAACCCTAGAGAAGCAATCGTACTCCATGTGTGGCCAGTAATAGCCTAAACATCTGATTTTCATTGCCATTACTTTGGGTACTATGTGCCCTCTGCATAGTTCTTCGTGAACCTATTCTATGATCATTTGTCCATTGATGCTACTAACGCATGTCAACAGAATGCCTTCATAGGACTTGCGACACAAGGTGTCTCCTATTAATGCATATTGCCTAGAGCATTTTTACACCGCATCCTTTTGAGCACTCGTCAGATGTTGTGGCAGTTCACCTCGTAAAAGGTACTCTTTTATGTCATCATACCACTCTATTGCTTGTGTAGTGCTAACGGATGCTATGGGTATTTCATCAAGGACGTTGGTCACGGGTTTGGCATAATTTGTTATGGAATTAAGCAATGCATGGAGCATCTCAAGCGTCATGTTCAGGGCTAGTGTGGCAAGTGCATCAGTAATGGTATTTTCGTTCCTAGGAATATGTTGCACGTCTACGTTGATTAGTCGTTTTAACAAGTGTTTATTCAGGTCACAGTATGGTTGCAGATGCAGAGCTTTACATGCATAGATCTCTGTGACTTGATTAACTACCAACTGTGAGTCACCTTAAACTATAAGACATGTGATTCCCAAAGTTAGTACTGCTATAAGACCTCTAAGAAGACCTTCATATTCTGCCACATTGTTGGTGCAAGAGAAGTTTAGTCGATAGGCAAAGGAGAAAATTTCTTTCAAACGATACGTTATGATGGCTGCAGCACTTTCCCCTTGGGAGATGGATGCTCCGTTGAAGTACAGGATGGCATCATAGTTATCAGGCACTACGTCTATGCTGTTAATGTCTTCGTCGGGGAATTCAAGGTTGATAGTTTCTTGACCTCGTGTCGGTGATGTGGTCAACTGATTGGCTATTTCTTGACCCTTAGTAGAGGATTGGGAAACATAACGCAGGTCAAACTCTTCAATCATCACCTTCCATCTAGCTAACCTACTTGATTTGTAGATGTTGTTAGTGGTAGCTTGGAGCACGTTATCTTTGCAAATGATATTGACTTGGTTGCGGAAGAGGTAATGCCGTCACTTTTTTAAGGAAAAGACAAGGGCGAAGCATGATCTCTCCACATCATTGTATCATTGTTCGTGAGCAACCAAGGCGTGACTTAAATAGTAAACGGGGATCTCGGCTCCATCTTCTCATTTTTGGCAAAGCATGGATGCAATAGATGTATCGGATGTCGCGAGGTAGATGTAAAAAGGCTTATCACTTTGTGGGGATGAACTATTGGCAGTTGAGCCAGTTCCATCTTTATGCTTTCAAAGGGCTCTTGGCACTGTTGAGTCCATTGAAAATGGACGTTCTTTCGTAGCAAGTGTTGCATGGGTTTCAGCTTATTTGTTAGTTTTGTGATAAAGTGTCTGATGAATTGTAGTCTAGCTTGCAGACCACGTAATTCGGTAAGGTTCCTAGGTGGTTGCATGCTAATTATTGCTTTAACCTTATCAGGGTCTACTCGTATACCTATTTTAGAGACTATGAAGCCAAACATTTTTCCCGTCTTAACCCCAAAGATGCATTTCTTTGGGTTAAGCCTAAGGTTGTATTTGAGACAACGTTTGAGTACCAAGTCTAAATGCTTTGCATGTTCTTCGGTTGTTTTGGACTTGACCACGATGTCGTCTACATAATCATTGAGCGAATCAAGCATGTAATCACTAAATATATATGTCATTGCCTGTTGATATGTGACACCCGCATTTTTGAGACTGAATGGCATCATTGTATAATAGAACGTGCCCCAAGGTGTCATGAAGGTCGTCATGAGTTGGTGTTCTAGGTTGATCCTGATTTGGTTATATCCCGAGAATCTGTCCATAAAGGATAATAATGCATACCCAACGGTTGAGTCAATGAGTTGGTCGATACTGGATAGCGGGAAGTCATCCTTTATAGTGGCTATGTTGAGGTCATGGAAGTTAATACATATGTGAATGCTTCCGTTCTTCTTAGGGACTACAACAATGTTGGATACCCAATCGACATAGTCAACAACTCTGATGAAATCGGCCTGATAGAGCTTCATGATTTCGTTACAAACTGCCAACGCTACCTCAGGCCTAACCTTTAGTCCTTTTTGCTTTATTGGTCTAAGTTTTTCATCGAGGATGATGTTATGCTAGATAATGTGAGGGTCCAACCCTAGCATATCAGTATACGACCAAGAAAATGTTTTGATATTATTCTTCAACACTTGTGTAATGTCATTGGTAATTTGCAGATCTAGTAGAGTAAGTTTTAATGTTTTAACTTCGCCACTAGACATGGTGATGGGGATTTCGACGATGGGGTCCTCAGTGATGGTGTCTGCTTCTAAGTCCAAAGTTTTAGTCATATCTCTTAGGTAGTCTGGTGTTCCTTGAGTGGATGCTATGAAATTGTCATAAATTGATGATGAATCTAGATCAATGGATTCTAGATTGACTTCTCGTTGAATGGTCTCATGTGGTCCATTGATAGACAACGTTGAAAAGAGGTTCTTGCTATCCATATGCTTGTTCCTGCCAATTTAAACAACATTTTCTCGATGAGGAAGGTTTAAGTGTAGATGAGTTTCACATGATTAGTCTAACAAAATTGTGGAATGTAATGGCAATTTAAGGCCATACCGGGCCGATTCATTGTATTCATGTTTCATGAAAATGTAATGATATTCATGGTTCGCAGAATATTCGGTTTGCGTAAAGCGCGAAGGAAGGAAAAAATTGGAAACCATGAACAAGCGCGAGGGCTTCCTTTTTTTTCGTTGCTGACTTAGTTGCAGAATCTGTGAGATTTATCGTTTTAGCGTGAATATTCCCTCTGCATCGTGAGTAACCTTCTGTAGCTTGAGTGAATTGGACAAGGGTAGCATGAGCAACTGTCCTTGTTAGAGTGTGAGTAGCGTGAATAGTTCCGTAGCCAAAAATCGGTCTTGTTGATCCACTAACAATGCTTGCGCTATAAAAAACATTTTTTTGGTGTTTATGGGTTATCCTGTAAACTGACGCCCAAAGGTTATCCTGTGAGCTGAGATGCCGTTTCAGCGTGAGCTGAGCCGCCATTTCAGCGTGAGTTGGAGTTGTTGCCTTGTTTCTGTTGCAGCGTGAGTTTATTGATTTTGGGTTATCCAGCGTGAGTATTGGACGGGGCGTGCGAGGAAAACATTGCATTTGTGTGGATCGGCCTGCCTTTGGGAGCGCCAAAGGTTTCATGATAACTCGCACATTCACGCGTGTTTATTTTGTATTGCTATTTTTTGCCGTTTTTGTTTTATATTTCTGCTGAAAACAGAAGAGAAAAAGCAGGGTCAGCGTCATGGGTCTTTCACCCTAGTGTGGTCTGGTATATTGAATGTTTGAAGTTTGTTGGTAAGAGGTATTTTTCTGGCGCCGAAAACTACTTATTCGATAGCAGCAGGAGAGCATTCACGATTATTTTGCAGTGAGTTGGTTTACATCTATGCATCAAAAGAATCCGATTCGTGGAAGCGAGGAATCGAGGATTCGTGATTCTGAACGTGTTGGGTACGTGTGCCTCAAAAAAAAGAGGGGACGGGTTCGTAGCTGGGGACGTGATAGAGAAAATTTAAATATATTAATTTTTTTTTAAAATTAAATCTCATATATCATATAAAAAACGTTGTAGAATATAGAACAAGTACAATGTAAATTCAAAATATTGTTAATGCTTAAAAATTGCATAAAAGATTGCAATGAAACATTAAGTATTGAGTCTCATGTGTATTATAAAATATTTTAGCATTATCATATATATATATATGATAAAGAGTTTCTTGCCAAAGCTTAGAAATTGTCACATTGTTCAAATTCTAATTTTAACCTATATTTTCTCCTTGCTCTACTCTAA
>MNCI01017741.1:3267-24610 GCA_015680685.1 Gnetum montanum | reverse complement strand
GATTTCCATGTGTTGTGGCTTTAAGGTTCATCATCAAGTTCATGGTGTAGTTTGGCCCATTATTCTAAATGGCCCTTGGGTTGTGGTTTGGTCTAATACCAATTGTGACATCCTATCCCTAGATGTCATGGAAAATGTCAAATATATGATATATTAGATATTATGCATACAAAAAAATATACCAAATGCAAAATATAAGTGATATTTGATGTTATGTATAAGGAAATAATAGGAAAAATGCAGAAAGAGAAATAAAAGAATACTTTATTGATATAGAGAATAACGTATCCAGATTGTGCTTTGAGAGTGTTCCTTAGGGTTTTCTTCATTAGACATCTATCCTTTAGAGGCAATCCAACACTGCCACCATGGTTAGGCCTATAACCCAGCCAAAAGGAATGGCTAGTCCACTTCCTATCCCACTTCACCTCACTTCCTATGACTTTCCTATACTAGCTTTGCCACCCCATAACTTACCCGTACTAACTCTACCATTCCATGCTAGCACGACCTCTAACCCTAGGTATAAATGCCTTAGGTCAAAGCCCCAATAGTTACCTTAAGAGACATGTATATTATTACAATGCATCATTTTAGGTGTTAATTACAACTACCCTTTTGGGTCTTGTTAAGATAACAATAACACTTGTTATGAAGAGACACTATCTTCATTAGGAAACTTCATCATCTAGGAATGGGGATGTGATAGAGATCTTCTAGTGATACTAGACATGACCTTCAAGAACTCATAGACAACTCATCATGGCTAGCATGGCTGCCATGGCCAGGAAGAGAGGGCACGTTTGTGGGTGATTGGTTTTGATTTGTACATTTTTCTTCTCTTTTCTTGTGTGGCATCATGCGACTGGGGTGTGGCCAAGGAGTATGCCTCTTGGTCTATCACAGTGGTAGGGTATGGCTATGTGTGGGGTAAGGATTTTGTTCTTGGTGCTATGTGGGGAATGGAGGGAATCAGCAAAAACAAGGACTTTATGGTTGTGGTTAGGGAAAGGGGGAAAGGGTAAAAATGAGGGTTTTGTAGTTGCAGCCAAGGTGACCATGATCTGGAAGTGAGGGATCATTGGACTCCCTCATCCTTCTCTAATCTTTTGTATGACTATGTGACTAGAGGAATCAAGGTTTGGCAGTGGTCCTAAGGCTAATGAAAAGAAAAAGTAGGGATGAAGAAAATAAAAAGGAGGACTAATGAAAAGAAAAGGAAGGGCTACAAGGTGCATGACGCTAGGGAAGGGAGATTTTTTATTTATCCCATGTGGACTTGAGGCTAGGGTAGGGTGAACAGCATGTCCATGGAGATAGTGGCAATTGTGGCGAAGCAAAGGGCTAGGAAGAGCCATGATAGGCCATGTCCATGGCGAGCACCTTAGCACAACATGGCTAGGTGGCACTATGAAGGGGTCATGGTTCCTAGAACAAAGGTGCAACATGGTGATGGAAGCAGTAGTTAGTTTTTTTTTTTTTTTTTACTTTTTAAAAATTTCGTTTGCATTTTTGGACTACACTCCCAACCATTAGAATTTTTTTTGATTTTTTTCATGTTTTGGGGCTATGCTCCCTAGGGTGCATAGCCAATAGTTAGAAAATTTTTATGGCTTTTAGGGGCTATGCTCTCTGATAAGCATAGCTAATAGTTAAAATTAATTTTTTTCATTTACCTAGGTTACTCTCTTAGGGAGGGGTAACCTAGAGTTAGAATATTTTTGTGAGTACCCTAGGTTATGCTTCCTAAAGTTAGAAAAAAATTGAAAATTTACAATGTATAAAAAGTGAATAATTCACTAAGTGTGAAAATAAAATTCCAAACATGAGAATGCTATGTGTGAGAATGCAAAGAGCTAGAATGTCACAGGTGAAACTAAATGTAAAGTGTACCAGCGCTTTGCCAAAATGCCAAACTTGCAAACTGAACATGTCAAACATGCTAAAACATGCAAACAGAGACAATGCATAACATGAAAATGTAAAGAAAAATTATAATGCTACATTAGTTCTTTACTCCAATGAGCACTAGGTGTGTCAAATGTGTGTATTGACATCCTATGCCTGTAGGACCTGTAGGGGATCCTAAGGATATATTTCTTGCAATGTTATGCTACTCTATATTAACTTGGCTAATTTTTTGAAGATGTAATTTAATGTATTTTTATGCATCCAATGTATACTAATGCCATTTTCTTATTGCTTTTATAGTTTCAGGGTATTGTTGAAGCCAATCCTCATCATTCTAGAGCTTGTTGGCATCCTTTGTTATATGAGCAAGCCCATTTTAAACATGCCCACATTAGACATGTAGTTGGATCACTAGATCTTATGGTTTTGTCTAGGATCATGCAAGTTCCTAGAATTCTTGCTTTAACACTTCAGTGTGATGATATGGTCACACTTAGCGATGAAAGCTATTGGTGTCATTATGGAGACATTACTGCCTGGGGAAAACTAAAGCATTTTGAGGATCATGTCCAATGACCCTAATACTAGTGATGGAAGAGTAGGGGGTTAGGTCATGGCCCTAGGGGAATTAGGCCTTTATCCAAGATTTGGAAGATGTCAAAATTTAGTTGTTATAGTAAGAGGAACACCCTCTTAATTGCTCAGTGCATGTATACCCTGTTTTAGAACCCCTTGGGATAGTGTACTATGCTGGAGGGTTAGTGTCCCTATGATTCTTGTGTTATTCCTTTTGCTATTAGCTCATAATAAGGTGTTAAATACTCATGTTTATTGCTAGGTTTAGAATTGATGAGTAGGAATTGCATGATGAGGAGGGGGCCCTAAACCTAACCCACATTTCCCTACAAGGGTTTTCATCCAGAAAGAGTGTTCATGAGGGGGTGATCAGGAAAATTGGATCCAACTTGGCAAAGTACCCTCATCGGTATCTAAAAGACTATAAGAGGTGTTGGATCCATGGTTGGTTGGATGTGGAGTGGGTTGACAGTGTACCTAGCATCCAGGAGGCACCAGTTCCACTAATAGCATCATGTACATATTTTGTTACATGTAAGCAGTTTATCGATTTTCTCTCATGTGTTTGTTACTTTAACTTTTTACATGATGCTAACATTGCTTTTCCCTGTATTGCAACCATAGTTTCTTCAGGAGAGGTCACAATGGTTGCTACAGGTTGCATTAAGGCTATCCTCATTATGAAGTATGGTGATGTTGAGTGTGCGTAGCATTGGTTGTGCTACTAGGTCCTAGTAGAGTTGACTAATAGGCTTACACAGGCTAAGTTGATGGACTTTTTCTTGGCCCTTAGCCTACACATTCTGATGGTTGAAATGGTTAATATTATTGATTCCTTTAGTAACGACACTCATCACTTTGTCATGCAGGTACATGATGTGAGGGTGATCTTGGACCTCTAATGACTTGTTGGTCATTGATAAGACCAATAGAGAGGTGGACCATTGAGGTGATGTCGAGATGTGGCTAGGAACTTCTCGATCTCATAAAGGCATACTTGTTAAGAAAGTGTAGGTGCCTATGGTCCATGAGCTTTACCCTCTCTTCCATGTCTATGCATTTCTAAATCTACTCTTCCAAGGAAAAATACTTAGGGTGGAGCAGGTTTGAGTGATGAGGGATGTGCTAGAGGAAGGCACAAGGTACAAATGGGCCTCTCACATTACCAATGGCCTACATGCTAAGATCATCAAGTTGCACCACAACCACTAGGTGAGGTCACATCTGCATTTTGCATTCTTTGTAGGATGCATACGAAGGTTTGTGGAATTTATTATGGTTCGTGAGGATCGACAATGGGTGATGCAAGACCACACATAACTCTCAAAGCTATGTATCATGCACTTATTCACTACCATGTAAGTGGAGGACCCCCTACTAGTGATTGGTGAGCCATTTTCCATAACAACTAAAGGTCACTCAGGGTGATCTCACTACTAGCATGATAGTGCAGGTGAACCCCCATCAGCTAGTACCAAGAATGTAGATAAGGTAGAGCATTATATTTTAGAGATGGTGGGACCATATAAGATAAAGATTAAGAGGCCACATCGTATAGAGGAGCCTACACAGGAGGTTGAAAAGGTAGGTGGCAAGAAGATCCATTTAAAGTTTCATGACTTGCATACAAATGTTCTAGGTTAGTATGAGTTATTGGATGCATTTCTCACATTTTATGTGAGTATATTTTTTATGTTTTTCATGATATTCTATGCTATATTATGCTAAGTTGTTATTCTAAGTGTTAAAATGATAACCTTGACAAGTATGTGAATTGTTTGAAGTAGGTGAGAGGGCTACTAGGGCAGCTATAGAAGTAGTAGTAGTAAAGGAGGTCCCTCCTCAAACTGAGGATGGACAAGCACAAGAGGAGGTACTACATGAGGCTACAAACATCCTCCAATAGTTGGAGGAGGAGGGGCTACTTCATCTTGAGTGGGGTAATTTTGATATCCTCTTTGATGGTGTGTAGCTAGATGATCCCCCTACTCTCACACCTGAGTGTTTACTAGGTATTTTCTTTTCATTGCCATCTACTACTATTCTCTTTTTGCTCATGCATCTTTGGCTATTTGATTATTGTTAAATGTGTTATTGCATTGCCGCTATCGAGATACTTTCCAAGGGTCAAGTGCCCACCTCTACCTACCACATGGAGCCATGGGTAGAGGTACCCAACAAATTTAGCTTTATAGAAGGACTAGTTGAGGACATGGTGGACCAACTATAGTAGACAGATCTTGAGCTCGGTATGCATGTGATGTTGTTTTCCTTGTCTTGATTTATCAATTTGAAACTTAGTTTGTGGAAAATGTTGATTTTCTTGTTTTATGCCAATAGGTTCTAAGCTTTGCTGGGGTCTGAGTAGGGTGCCCAAAGTGGGTGCCATCCCTAAGTTTCCACCTGAAGTGGAGAAAGTGTCCCACTATATGTATGAGGTCGCTAGTAAGTACACACTTTCATGTGTGAAAGCGTTATAGATTTGTAGGCCCACTAACGAGCACCTATGGAAGTAGGTGCATGAGCTCCAAGATAGGGTGGTGAGCCAAGATGCCAAAATGGTGGACTTTCAATCCTATTATGATTTCCTTGAAACTCATATACAAGGGGAAAGTATTTAGTAGATAGTCAAGATTAACTATGCTAAGTATTGGTCATCAATTTAGAGCAAAAACAAGGGCACTAGAGAGATTACCAAGCAATGGTTGTAGATGTACTTGCTAGCCCAAGAAAACCAAGATTGGAAAAATAACAGTGCAAAGATGTATTAGTGGAAAAAGACTCAAATGAACCACAAGCACCACTACAAGAATGAGTGAAACATATACCTTAAATGGTATAATGAGGAGTCCATCAAACATTGTTGCCTTGATATATTCCTTGAAGCAACTTGTGGAACATGGGCTTACAAGTTTTTCGCTCATCACATAGCGGTGAGTGGGTCTCCAAACTGGTAGATTAATGTGCCCTCAAGAGAGGTTTCCTCTACCACATTTTCAATGGAGCTACCTATATGGATCACTATGGACAAAGGCAAGATCCTTGTGGGTATTGACTTTGGCTAGGAGGATTAGACATGGCTATCAAAGGTTGAAATTCCCCAACACTTGAGGAGGGCTTGATAGATTACCTTCAAAGACGGATGCATGACCCTTTCATGTTAGTTTTTTTTTATTTTATGATTTTTATGTTAGTTTTTCATATTTTGTATTTGCTAACTAGTTTACTATTTTGCGTTGTGTTGAGTAGGAACTAGGTAATTGCCATAGGCCCTAGCAGTGTAGTAGAGGAAGAGGAAGAGGAGCCTCAACCCCCATCGAACACCACCACTTCAGTAGCCCTACTATTGGAAAATTTTTCATTTCCTGGAAATTTTTACTATACATTCATGCCATGTATTCTATTGATGGCTTAATGGAGATGCAATGATAAACTAATTTTGCTATGTAGGTTACTTATTACATAGAGTTTTGCATTCATTTTGCTAAGTATTGCATGCTAGTGATGCAATGGTTTGATGTGATTAGGCCATTTTTGATACCCATGCTAGTTTAGGATCATTTTAGGCCACAATGATTACTAGTTTAAGGCCATTTTGGGCTATGATTAAAGGAAAAAAGTGTTGCCAGTTTTAGACCACAATAGGCTATAGCGATTGTTTAAGGCCATTTTGGACTGCAAGGTGCTAGTTAAAGGCCTTGGTGGACCATAGTAGTAGTTTTAGGCCATTTCAAGCTGATGAAATAAAAGAAAAAGGGTTGTTGGCTTTAGGACAACATCAACTATATGCTAGTATAATGCCTTTTTGAGCCATGATGAAGTAGGGTAACTAGTTTTAGGTTGTAGCAGGCTGTATGCTAGTCTAAGGCCTTTTCAAGCCTTGAAAATGGAAGAAAGATGGCTATTTTTAGGCCATGGTAGGCCACATATATTTTCTTGCAATTTTGAAATTTTTGATTTTTATGTATTTTAGTGTTTTTTAATGCATAAGAAAACTAAAATGCATAGACAAAAAGAATGAATGCATAATAAAATAAATGATGAAAAACCAAAGTAACCATGTGAAATGTAATGACACAAGGATAATGCAAACGGGGCATGCAAAGATTAGAAGCAAGTAGGCACCTAGCAGCTATTGAAGCAAGGGGATACCTTAGTTGTGTAATTGCTTCCTAACCTGATGTGGATTGGCATATGCATAGGGCCTAGGTAGCACAAGGCGATATTCACCTAGACCATTGTCCATGATGTTGAAGGGTAATTCTACCTAGAGAGCTTCCTTAAGGAGGTTTTTGGCCTCTTTTAGTTCCTCGAGTAGGTTTGCTAGACAAGGTTGACCCTCATCCTTCATAGGCAGCATGTCATCGAGGAACTCTATCTCCAACCCTTATTCTACATCAAGGTTGTTGATGGTTGGAGGGGTTGCATTGTCAGCATGTATGATCACTTCTCCACCTTTGTATGGAAGGTGGATCTCTTGATGGATGGATGATGAGACAACCCATAGTTGGGCTAACCAGGGCCTTCCCAGGATTAGGTTGAACCTAGGCATCTCCTCGATGATAATGAATTTGGCTATAGTGAGGAATCTATCCCCCATCATGAAAGCTATCATGACCATTCCCCTTACAAAAATGTGTGATCCATTAAAGGAATTTATGCATGTTGTCTTCATGGGTTTTATTTGGCCAATGAGACCAAGCTAGTCAATGACTAGGAATGGGATGACGTTAGTTTCTACCCCATCATTGACGTGCACCCTATGAATCTTGCATTGCCCTATGTGGATTGTTATGAACATTGGTGCAATGATAAATTAACCATTTTCAAGGTCAACCTTAATCACCTCATCACAAAAAGCTTGGGGTGTTAAACCCTATTCCTAAGGTTTATGGAGAAGCATCATAGCATGGATGGCTTGTTCATTTGTTGAGATGTCCTCCTTAATAGGAATGAAGAACTAATGCTTTGCAATGAGCCAAGGAGGTCATGACCAAGTCATATAGACTTAAGGTTGTGTTATTTTTGGTCCAAAGCCTATTTAACTTGTGCCAATACATCTAAGAAATCCTTACCACTATCAATTTCCTTGTTGGCCTTCACCTCCTCCATGTGGCCTACAAGATAGATCTCTTGGGGAGGAGATTTGGGCTTTGCTTTTTTTATCTACTTTTGAGCCTTATTGCTTGGCTATTGATTGCTCGTGGTGGCTACTTCAACCAACATGCCCATAGGGATGGAGGACAAGGGGACAAGCTTAGGTGGACCTAACTCTAGATGTTTCCTAATCATTTTGTTGATGAGGTGCTCATTGGACCTCCTAGGCTAACACCGATACTACCAATTATTGTATGTAGGATGAGCCTTTGGGTGGGCAGGGCCTAATGTAGTCCCCACCACTAGACTCTATGTAGGTGACGAGTCTACACGTTGAGGCATCCTAATGATGAAGGGTGTCTAGGTTACTATTGTTGCAACATGCTTTTGTGCCCTAACCATAAAGGGTGTCATGGGCTCTTGAGGTGGTTCTTTGATGACAAAAGGAGACCTCTAACTAGTTGATGTTAAGGAGGCCCTATTGTTGTTAGAGGGCACACAAACCATGAATGGCTCTTGTGTTGTGTTTGAGTTTTCCTCAATGCTAATGTCATTGATAAAGTAGTCTGCACCACTTGCATTGAGAGGGTCTTTGTAGACCTCCATTGATTCATTCTTGGGGTGAAATAGGTTGGTTACATCAAGGACCAGTTGGCCTTGGTCAATCATGCATTGTATGTCATCCCATAAGGCCATGTAGAAGTGTGTGTGATGGATGAGTAGTTGATGGTAATGGCAGAATCAGTCCAACATAAAGTGTTGAGGAACTAGAGGCTCATTTGGTGTGGCTAATGATGGGATTTTGAGGAGCTAATAGTAGAGATCATGACACCTGCAAGCATCTTTAAAAATTTTCTTACACTGGATGCACCTAGCATTAACTAGTTATCCCAAGAGCTCAAACAACTTAATGGGAAATTATGTGTACTTTGAGTGGTCCTTGCACTCAAAGTTTAACCTTGGAATAGCTTGCCGCATTATCATTGATGATGAAAATTGGTTCGTCACCATAGTGCCAAAGCTAGATGCCTTGCTATTGGCTAAGGCCTTAGGTGCCTTGGCCATTGGTTTGGCATTGTTTGGCTTAGCATCATTGGCCACCATTGCAATATTTGTGGTTGCCTTGCCATTTTTCTTATCTTTCTTTGCATGTGCATTTTTGTAGGCCACATAGGCTAAGTCTTTACTAGCCTCCACCACATGTTAAATTCTCTTTGTTTGAGTAAATTCTTATCTTAGGAAGTGCAAGGCAAGGTAGTACAACTTTGACTTAATGAAGTTATTCACTGCACCTTCGAAAATGGCTAGTAAGTGGGTTTTTGCCATTGGCTCATGAATTTTATTGAGTGTGGTGCTCCAACACTAGATGAATTTTTGTATAGGCTCTAAGTGGCCTTGCTTGATCTACATTAGTTAATCTAGGATCACCTTGGGATTTAAGTTGTACTTGAAGCAAGTGACAAATTGATTGAGCAATTCCTCCAAAGAGGATATGGAGGCCCTATGAAATATGCAGTACCAGTCTAGTGCCTTGTCAATTAGGGACATGGAAAATGCATGGATGATTGCATGTAGCCATGTTTGTAATAGAAGGCATTTAGAACATAAGATCACTAAATGGACATAAGGGTCCCCTTCACCATTGTATTTAGTGAACTAGGGAAGTTAGACTCTAGGAGGTAATGTTAGTGATGAGACTACAAGACTGATTGGGTCATCCTAGTAAAAGTCCATCACATGAACTATTTTGAAGGAGGAGGCTTTGAGTCGCTAAACCTCCTTGGTGAGCATCTGAATGAGTTGGAATGCTTAGTTCAAACTTAAGGTGGGTGTAGTAGGCTACGCCAGTTGTGCTACCTGTTGTGTTTCTTGAGTGATCCATGGCCCCACTATGGGCTACACGACCATGTAAGATGTCTATTGCATATGCTATTGCACATACTGCTATGTAAGCTACATCATGGGCATAGAGGCTAGGGTCCATCATTCAGTCATGGCTTGTGCCATTATAGGGGATGTCAACGAGATAGGTGAAATGTACATGGCTTGTGCATGGAGGCTAGTGGTGCCATCATGCTAGCTAAATGTTTCAAAATGCTAACCACCAAATGAAATTACCAATCAAATGCCTAAAAATTCCAACCCCTAAAATGTGAAACATAGGGGCATTTATAGGGTTTAGATTGACATGAAATGTGGATGGGGCACCATGTGCTAGAGGGGTAGTTGAGGCTAGGCTAACCCTAGCTATGCTCCCACTGGAGCAACTGGTGCTATGCTCTAGTGTGCTCCAATGGACCCCAAGAGACTGATAGATTATGACTATGCTACCAAGACTACATGTGCTAGATTTGAAAAGATCACAATTTACTTGCAAATAATGCAAAATAGTGCAATTTGGAGGCTAAACTTTGGGACTAAACTTTTCTCTCTTTCAAGTGGGGGCAAGAGTAGGTACAATTTGGGATAGATGGGTAGTGCAAAAAAATATGCAAATTGCTGATGTTACTGGTCGAAGAAGTCTTGGAGTTGAGATGGAGGCATTTTGAAGCTATCTTCCATTTCTACACTAGCTATGCTCTAGAGAATAGCCCAATAGTTAGGCAAATTCTACAAAAATTGAAGTACAGTGATGGCTATAGTCTCAGGCATAGTAGGAAAAAGTAAGATAATAGCACTAACACTTAGAAAAAGTTGGCAAAATGTATAGTCTTCATCTAGGCTATGTTGGCTAAGCTCTGGAGAATAGTGAGAGGAGTGGCCTTGGAAGTCAAAAAATCTACCAAAATGTCCCTTCCATTCTAAGCTACCTTGACAACATCTAGCTTGACACTTAGGCAAACTAGCCACTAAAGTGCATGTTATGCTGACTATGCTCTAGAGTGTAGTAGGGAGAATGGGAGCATACCACAATACTTAGAAAATTTTTTGCAACTACTATCGACACTTAGAAAATTTTACAAATTTGGTTCTGTGCTACATGTTATACTGACTATGCTTTGGGGCATAGTCCCAGTATTGGGAGCATGTGCCAAACATTTTGAAGAAATTTGCCTCATGTTGACACTTAGAAAAATTTTCCAGTGAGGTATTGTTACCTGAATTTTGTGGTATTTTAACAATAGCCATGGTTATTCTCAAAGGGAAAAACTTCTCTACATCATAGTTATGCTTAAAGTAGAAATAAGAAAAACCCTTGGGGTCTATGCCTATGGATGATTGTCTGAAATGAGAGCTCATCAAATCCAAAGGCTAATTGGGTAGGTAGCAAAAGAAGAAGGTGAGCTACAGAAAAGGAAAAGTGATGAAGAGTATAATAGGGATCCATCCATTAGAAAATGAGAGGTTCAATTTTATGATGGGGGGGAATCACGACTTGATGAGGTGGTGAAAAAAAAAACCTTACCCATATAAAAATTTGTTTCTAACATTTCAACAAAGGTTGACAAGTTATGGGATTCTTTGGATGAAAATTTTTAAACCACTTTAAAGATTACTAAAGAATCCAAAGAGCAAAATAGTGATCATAATTGTAGGAGGTGAAAAGAAGCTAAACATGCCTACTAAAGAGGTAAGGGCAAAGGTATTATAGTAGAGGAATTTTTGGAGTCTACTTTTGATGATGAAATTGAATGTGACATTTGTAAATATGAACATCCAAAGGGATGATTCCCTATAGTGTCACACTTACAAGAGTCAGTGGTGTATGCATTGAATCCTTGTCTAGCATGTAGGCAAGCTCCTAGACAATTGCCTTAAGCTTAAGGTAGCCCAAGGTAGTACCACCAACAACAACAAGCTTACTACCCAAGTGGAAGTCCTCCACAACCTTATGAACAATACCAATAGTGGTATCAATCATAGTCATGGGGAATGCCACCAACAACGTAGTATTACCCTTATAGGCAACCAAATGCATATGGGTACTATGTTCAATAGTCCATCTCCCCTAGAAGTTTGACAAGTCATGCATCATTCCACCATCTCTATTACCCTCCAAAGTGCCACCGAAAAAATTCACCACCTACCTGAGGGAAAAACCCATATTCATATCCATATCATCCTCTACATCCCATTGCACATACACTTGCACCTTCAACCCAATTATCTCCTCCTCAGTCCATGCAAGTTGAGATTCCTCCATAGCTGCAACAATGAAATGCTATGAGGGCTATACACTCATAATAAATTTTTCAGCCAACTGGCCTAGACAATTGATTAAGAAAATAACGTTTCTTACAACCTAGGAATCCTCTCCAACCCTCACAACCTACTCCAATTGATTATCTTGTATCTCCATCACCCTCACCTTCTACATCAAACACCTTCGAGTGCCCTTCAAACCAAGTGCCACCTAGGATCCACCAGTAATGTTAACTCATGCTATTTCTAATTGGATCAAGGCTGGCATTCTTCCTACAAGAAAATTTGATCTAGGAAGTCCACTCCTCTATCTACAGATTGCTAAACAAGAGCCATGCAAGGCATTTATTGACTCTAGTTCTAGAGTTAATTTCATTTCCCATGACATGTACAAGGCCTAGAACCTACCATCTCTTAATAAGAGAAACATTCATCTAGAATTAGTAGATCAGTTGATTACTATTCCTCTAGGATTAGTAAAGGACATTGTAACCATAGTTTGTGGATGGTCCTATCCTATTGATTTTCTATTAATCAAAGTGAAAAATTGCAAAATTGACTTCTCCATCATTATGGGAATGGCTTGGTTAAGCATGGTCGACACATGAATGGCTATAAGGGACCAATCTCTTGAAACATCTAAGGAAAATGAGCTAGGAAAGATTATGAAGAAGTGTATTCTATGCATCATGTATAGCAATAATAGGTGAAATTTTGTGCAAAATATTTGGTCCATCAAGAGCACATACATTAAGACATGCAATAATTATGTTCAAGAGATCAATATTCAAAGGTGTTTATACATAGCAACTAGAAAGCAAGAGGATACCCAGTGGCTCATAGTTAATTCATATAGTAGCACAATATGCGTGGAACCAACTGAGAGCCTAACATGTGCATATGTGAAAGGCATGGATGAAATTAAGAAAGTTCATTTCAAACTCTCTTATGGAGATAATGATACCAGTTGGGGAGAGTTGGAAATCTCTAATCTCTTCAAGTAGGAGCCCTTAGAACTAAAAAAATTACTAAACGAAATGGAGTATGCATTTTTAAAGAATGGTAAACTAGTCATAATTAATGCCAAATTTACTCTTGAACAAAAAGAAAAGTTTCTAAAAGTGGTGAATAAATGGTTAACAACATTTACTTGGTCATATCTAGAGTTAACAAGAATTGATCCAAGGATATGCTAGCATTGCATTTACACTAACTCGACCATGAAGTGTAGAAGGTAGTTGTAGAGGTAGCTAAATCCCAAATTGAAGAAAATCATGAAGGAAGAAATAGAGCAACTCCTCAAGGTAGGGTTCATCTTTCCAATTTAAGATAGTAAGTAGGTTAGTCCACTCATACTTGTACCAAAAAAAGATGGTAAATGGAAAGTTTGCATCGACTTTAGACTATTGAATATGGAAACATTTAAAGATCATTTTCCTTTGTCATTTGTAGATCAAGTATTAAACACCATATCCATGAATTGTTAATATAGTTTCTTGGATGGTTATAGTGGCTATAACCAAATCCAAATCGCACCAAAAAATTAGGACAAGATAACATTCATGAGTCCCTGGGGGACTTTTGCATACTACAGGATGCCATTTGGTCTATCTAATGACCCTACAACCTTTCAATGTCTAATCCTCAGTATCTTTCAATAGTAGATAGATAGTGTTGTTCAAGTCTTCATGGATGACTTTCCACCTATGGAGCTACCTTTGAGAAAGCCTTAGATCAACTTGAACAAGTGTTGAAGAGATGTGTTGAGACAAATTTATGATTCAACTGGCAAAAGAGCCATCTTATGGTCTAAGAAGGCATTGTATTAGGGCACTGGATTTCACAAAAAGGGATTGAGGTAAATCAAAAAAAGATAAGGATCATCCAAGGAAGAACATGCAACCTAGATAACATTAAAGATATGTGCTCATTCCTTGGACACACTGGCTACTACTGGTGATTCACTGAGAATTTCTCTAAGATTGTAAAGCTGTTGGTGGAGCTTACAAACAAAGATGCACCTTTTATCTGGACCAAGGAATGTGAACAATTAAAGAAGAAACTCATAGAAACACCAATCCTACAAGCACTATATTGGTCCAAACCTTTCCATATCATGATAGCTGCATCTAACTATGCTTTAGGAGTAGTGCTCATATAAATAGATGATAAGAAATGTCTATATTATACAAACTGCATGAGTCAAAGCATTGTGGAAGCATAGTTAAATTACAGCACCATGGAGAACTAATTAATGGTAGTGGTGTACATGCTAGAAAATTTTAGACATTATGTGCTAGGTTACAAAGTATTTGTACATATGGATCATAGTGCAATTCAATTCCTCATGAACAAGCTAATGGTGAGCCCTCCTATTATACGGTGGCTATTTTGCATGAATTTTATCTCACTATGGTAGATCAAAAAGGAACTAAGAATGTGGTCATTGGTCACCTCTCTACCTTAAGATGGGATAAAAAAGAGAAAGAAATCCTACTCTCTGATTAGTTTCTAGATGAACTTCTCTTTATAGGAGCAACATGGTATAATGGCATCCTCACCTACCTTCTCACTTAGGAGATGCCAAAAGACTTGGATTTTAGAAAGCAATAGTTTCTTCATTAGTTCAAATAATTCATGGAAATGAATAGACACCTCTATAAGGTGTGTGCCAACAACCTGATTTGTTGGTGTGTCCGTGAAGAAGATCAACTACACATTCTCCTAGATGCTCACAAAGTGCCTTATAGAGGCCACTATGTAGGGAGATGCATAGCCATAAAAATATTGATGGAAAGATACTATTAACCTATAATCTTTAGGGGTATCCACCAAGTCATCAAGTATTGTGAATGTTATCAGCATGATGGGGGGATGACTACTTACATGGAAGATCCTCAACAACAAATTCAACCACTAGAACTTTTCAACATATGGGGCATTGACTTCATGGATCCCATCACATCCATGTCCAAGAAAAAGACATATATTATAGTAGTAGTTGAATATTACATAAAATGGGTAGAAGTAGTAGCCATTACTGATTATACATCATCCACTACTACGAAGTTTATACAACAAAATAGCATTTCATAGGTTCCACATTTAGAAAATTAATGCAACACTTGGGATTAGAACATAAATTAACAACATTTTATCACCCCCAAGCCAACGATCAAGCATAGGTAACCAATTGGGAGATTACAAAAATACTAATGCACACCATTAGCAAATATAGGAAGAATTGAAGTACAAAGCTTAACAATGCTCTCTATACTTATCATTCAACTTGGAAGCTTCTTATTGGCTATTATCACTATGAGTTAGTGTACAGGAAGCTTCCAACACTCCAAATTCAATCTAAGCTCTATACACTCTCAGTGACCTATGATCTAAACCTTGACCTATGTCTAGCATAGAAGGAAAGATTGATCCCTCTAAACATGTTAGATGAAAAATTATTGGTGGCCCTATCCTTGAATGAGGTGAATAAGGCATTCAGTAAACAATGTCATGACCTTCGAATCAGGAAAGTAAAACTTCAACTAGAAGATAAGGTTCTTTACTAGAACCCCACACATGTATCCCAAAAGTCAAATTTCCAAACATTATGGGAGGAATCTTATATAATTTATCCAATAAAAAGTAGTTGGTCAACATCCAACAAGTGAAGCCTTTACTTATACCAAGATAGGCTAGTGTAAACACCACCTCAATGGCTGAACAACCACATTCTATCTTTTAGATCTCCTCCTTCCAACTTAGTTATGGAGGGGATGGCCATCCATGCTAAGCATTACCATGGCCTCTCAATTTTTTTATGTTTTTGTTTTTCATGTTTTTGATTTTAAAAATTTTTTATTTTTGAATTTTTCTAATTTTACACCATCTTTAGTACCTTTGAACTTTCTTAACTATTTTACACTTTCTTATATATTTTAGTTTTGTTTTTTTTATTTGAGTGTAAGATTTTCTTATTTTCACTAATAAAGAGTTCTTTATTATCACAGGACACAATGTCACTATTATCAAAGGATGTTTTGTCCAATTTTTATGTATTCACATCATGATGTTAAATTTTATGTCATGAATACCATAATTTTTTGTAATTTGTTAATTTGTACACTTGGGCACTCAGCTTTTTCAAGTCAGTCAATAATCCCATATCTTTACAATTTTATAAAGGAACTTAAGGATGAGTTTTCATTTAGTCATGAGGGTATGATAAGCATTAATGTGTTCCATTAATGGGCCCTTGTTGATGTGGCCTTAGTGATAAGACCTGATTTATATGGCATTACCTTGTCAATGGGGCCATGTTGACATAGTGGTTTCTATCCCTATGGGGCCCCATCGACATAGTGTTTGCTATTTTTGGGGGTTTCAAGTCATATTAGTAGTAGAGCTATTATAATTTTTACATTTTAAAGTTAAAATATTTTCCCAAGTGCCCATAGCAAAAGTCATCAAGTGTATGGATATTTATTTTAGCACTATTGTACCTAAACACAAAAGTATGTGTAACAAAAAATATGAGCTTCTTGATAAACATTGTAGCATTTTGGATAGTTTAGATATTTCATTTATGCATTTAACACTTTCATTTATTTATTCAATGTTCATCAATAATTAAGCTAATTAAGTGATTAAGTAAGATAAGCTAAATAGATTAAATACATAAGTATGATTGCTTCGAGCATAAATATGTATTTGCTTGGTAATCCCAGAAACATTATTTGTTAGTGTGCTTAGTAGCATACCACTTAGTAACCTAGCAATGGATAGATGGGTTTAGGATGTGTATGAAACATGGGACAGAATGCTTATGTTAGGACTAGTTAGAGATTACTTAATGAGTTAAATCAAATTAGTTATTAAATTACTTTTTCTTTCTACTTTAAGTGCCAAAGAACATAAAACATAAAACAATAAAAATCATATGTCTTGATTACACTTAACCATATCATATGCATCACAAGTGTAACTAGGAAGACAACCAATGACCTTTAGGGTTTAGGTTCACTTCCTAGAAGACTAGTGTACCAGAAACTATAGAATCCACAGAATTTGACTCGATCACACGTGAACACTTCATGATTCATATAGTTGTGTGTAGAAATACCTTCAACCACTCATCAAAGAGATTCATAACAACTATGACTAGATAATGCATAAACATGGTATTTTGGCATGTATTTATAGGCAAGAATAGACCCTGCATTGACAAGGCCATGTTAACACATCAAACGATGCATCAATGATGCCTAGTTAATGAAACCTAGTCGATGGGACCTAGTAAATGAGGCCTTGTTGACATAGATAAATCATGATTCATCATACCCTCATGACTGAATAAAATATTTTCCTTGAGTTCTTTACAAAATTAGAAAGGTATGGGATTATTGACTAACACATAACATAAAAAAGCTAACATGACAAAACTAAGTGCTTGTGTGTACTAATTAACAAAATTACAAATTATGGTGTTCATGACATAAAATTGAACACCAAAAAAAATTAGGAAACACATCCTCTAATGGCATGAAGATAATTGAAAACATCACATGCTCTTAGGTGGTGGAGGCTCCTAAGGCTTTGATGGACCTTGTCTAGCTTCAGGTAGATGCAGCAGTTGAGGCTGTTGTATCTATCTAGTTGCTAGTACAACTTTTGATGGTAGATGGAAAGTATTCAGCAATGCTTTCATTTTCTCTTCCTTACTCCTGAGATCATTCATGGTCCATGTAGCTTCACCAATGTGGGCTAGAATGGGTATATCCTAAGGATAGGGAATTTCTAGGAATAGCTCCCTAGAATTGATGAACTAAGTAGCAAATTGTTTGCACTTGATGTTGAACACCTTGATTGCATTCTACAGCTCATGGTAATCATTTATGCTTCTAGCCAAGTTCTTAGTACTTGGTTATTAATCAATGAATCATACCTTAAGAACTTTTAGTTGAATGCTTACCATCTCAAGCTTTTGCTTGGTGTCCTTGTGGTGCTTGAACTCAACCTCGTACAACAAGTATGAGCTAGCCATCTATTTTCCATGTTTGGGTCATCGCTATTTGGTAGTTAGCATTACTAGATTTTTGTATTAGATATTGGCTAGTTCCATATAATCTATCATTTCTTTGATTTACAACTTATTTAGGTGGATTTATGCTTTTTTGTAGGCATCTATCCCATCAATGATGGGCTGCCACACCTATCTCCTTTGCTGGAGTTACTGGAGGGATTTATTTACTTTTTCCATAGTGACTTGGATATGTTTCTCATTCATCTCCTTCTATAGGCCAGCTTGGTCTTTATAATGATTCTTTACTCTCTTAAATTTAAGAGCCTCATTTTTCCAAGCATTACTTTCAATGGTATATTGTTTGGCATAAGGCATGGACTTCCTTCATAGATAGATTGTGATTCTTTGCTACCAATTTTAGCAAGTTTGCGTTTTCTCTAGCCAAATACTCCTGCTATTAATGAATAAATTCTTGCATATATTGTTTTTGTACATCAACATTTTGTAGGAAATTCTTTTCTACCATTAGTGTTTCATTTTATTGATGTACCTAAACCAAGTTCTTTTGAACTAAATAGGTCTTTGCTTCTACTATAGACTGGTTAAACATGGTTGTCACCATTCCCTCCTCAACTTGTTTCAATTGTTCTTAAAATTACTGAAAGGCTTCATCTCTAGTTATTATAGGGTTAAGGAGTTCTAGATTAGTAAAATAGGCATGTAATTTAGCAACCTCTATAGCTAAGCATTGGTTTTATGCTTGAGCCATTTCAAGTTGCCCCTTTAGGATGATACATTTGTCCTTTACTTCTAGCAGCTCTGACTAGGTTGCGATAATGTTATCTAGAAAATCAAAGATGTCTAGAATTGGTTGCCTAGTCCCCACTAGTTGGTCTAGAAGCTCTTTATTCTAGGCTACATGAAATCTTTTGCTAATAATTCCTATAGACATCTACACATCTCTCAATGAAGATACATCTAGTACAAATGCCACAAGTGTGTTAAGTTCTTCAACGATTTGATTAGTAACCACTTCCATAGCTATCTCCTACCCTTGATGTTGCATCATTAGTATAGTTGCCCCCTTGCCCTTCTCCAAGTGCACCAAAAAGGAGGTTGTATTTCCAAAGATTTCTAGGAATAAATGGTATTGAGAGAAAGACATTGTCGTCTCATGAGCACTAAGATTTGATCTCATGGGTAGTTACATTTGTTGAGC
Organism: Gnetum montanum; assembly: GCA_015680685.1. NCBI lineage: Eukaryota > Viridiplantae > Streptophyta > Gnetopsida > Gnetales > Gnetaceae > Gnetum > Gnetum montanum. The sequence continues at coordinate 5,642 of MNCI01017741.1, read as the reverse complement.
TGAGTATATTGGTCCACCTTTCTCAATTTAACTAATTGTTTGAGCCAATTCATTAAGGTGACGCATCATAGGTCAATACACAAATGGATCTTTAGCACTTGTTCTTGCTCATTACTCTTGCTATTGCAAGAGCTACTCTTGGATTTTATGCAAGCACTCTATGGTAGTGTGGGCTTTTGATGTTGTTTGTTGAGTAGATGGTAAAGGTGGTAGATGTTACTCCTTTTAAACATGGAAGGAATATTTTCCTTCATCATTTTAGACCAAGAGGTAATGGGAGTATGCTTGATTGTGTCATTCTTGTAGTAGATTATCCCTGCCCTTTTGCAAAATTTTTGGATATGGCATGGAAAAGGTAAGGTTTTCTTTCCATGTTCATTCTCTTTAAAATGCTTTTCTATCTCCAGATAAATTAATTATGGAAGGTTTGCTAGAAATTTCCTACTTAGAGTGGCACAATTTTGGGTAGAGAAGGTGGTCACTTTACTCGACCTCATCATCAAATTTAGGCAATATGCCACTATCTTGAAGTATATGTTTTCTATAGGTGTGAGCATGCTAAACTCCTTATGGTCAACCATATAACACTACTAGGTCCACTCCTGTTTTGGCCTCTAGATCAACTTGCATAGATAGTTCTTCTAGTTGTGTCCTACAATCAAGCAATTGAAGAGCCTGCATGATGAATTCAGTTATGTAGGACACTTGAATGTCCTTGATCTTCATAGTGGAACCTATTCTTCTATTGTTGCAAAAGAGGTACCACTTTCCCATGTACCACTCCCCACTAGAAGTGATGATTGGTCACATGAAAGAGGTTTGCAACTATGTCTTTACCTTAGCTAGAGCATGCTCTAAGAATGACCCAAAGTTTTGTTCATAAAGAACTAAGCATTGGACATCACAAGGCTTAATTATGTTGAGGCAAGCTTGTGTTAGTATGACTTTAATTCTTAGTATGGACCCTAGTGCCTCTCCTCATTGCAATTGTTTTGTTGTAGTCTCTTCCTCAAGAATCTATTGAACTAATTCCACTTAAAACTCCTCTCAAATAGGTCATGTTGCATGGGTTTTTTCCACCTATTCTAAGGCTTGTTTTCATTGGCCCTTTCTAGTTTTGAATCATTTCTTCCTTTGTTGAGATGTTCTGCCCTCCTATGGTCACTTGGTCTTGGTGCCATTTGTAATCCCAACATGACTATGGGTTAACAATAATTTTGTAATGTGAAACAATTTGTGATATCTTATCTCATTACGAACATTACACCTAGTGAAGTTGTAATTATGGCTGATTTTCTCAATTTTAATTATTAGTTTATTTGTGTTTTGATGTTAATAAATGATTATAGTCATACCGAAGGTTGTTGAAAGGGTTAAACTCTCCAACATTGATAATTTTTTATTATCATTGTATTCATTAACCCTTTTGGGGATAAAAAATATTTTTTTTGTTAAAAACCTTAAGGTTTCTAGTCCCCACGATAAAGAGCTTAACTCCAATAGCTGCAAAATCAAATAATTGAGTGATTTCAACAAACGATTGACAAGTTATGGGCTTTGAAAAATTGCAAAAACTCCTCTCTTGATGTAAATCAAGTGATAAAAATTGCAAATTTTTTAGTGGTATTTATAGATTTCTTGCATTGCATCAATGGGGCCTAGTTGATGGGGCCCCATTGATGGGATTGGTTGCATCGACTAGGCCTAGTTGACGTGGCTGTTGACCATTGTTGACTTTGGGAAAACTTTGAAAATACAAGGAGCTTTTGAGTGAAATTGGAGTCAAATGGAAGCCCAAAAAGCCACGAACATGATGAAAATAGTAAACGAGGGCATTGGAGCCAAGAAAATTTAAAAAATTGAGAAAATATTTGGAGAATGAAGTTTTATGAAAGTTTAAGGAGCATAGAGGTAGATGCACAACGGGGCATTACTATTTCCCCACCGTAGCCTTTACCTATCATCAGAAGCCCTCTTTGGCATGGCTCAACATGATGAAATAAAGCATGGAGAGTGAACGTTAGTGATGGATCTACAGTGCTATTTTGTATCCTTTGTTGATGCCTCTCAAGTTAATCCTCTAGACACCAATAAAGAGGGGCTAATGAAACACCCCTAGAAATGCATGTTGCAACCTTTTTGCATTATAGACCTCACCCGATGAAACTTGAGGCTAAAAATTCACTATAAAATATGAAGATTGTAATTCAAGAGATGCAATTTCACATACTTTAGATTTTGGGGTTGAAAAATGCCTCATAAGTGATGAAATCCTCAACCACCAAGTGAAAAAAGCCATATCATACCTATATTTAGGCTTGGGGCATTAAAAATGCCTTTTGGATTATCAAAATTGGCATTTTGTGGGTTTTTTT
>MNCI01017734.1:145417-197589 GCA_015680685.1 Gnetum montanum | reverse complement strand
TTTTTATCTTTAAAGTGAATTTCCATGGTATTTCAATCAGAAATTATCATGTCTTTCAAAGGTTTTGTTGAATGCAATTGTTGACATCTATTATCTAGTCAAAATGAAGTCTCATACGTGGTAGTTTACGCAGCAATTTTTGGTAGCATAGTAGGATTGTCTTGAAGAAATTGCTTATTTGAGCCTTGGAAGTTTGAAAAATTCATAGATATTGAACTTGGAATAGCTTTATTGCGAAGTGTTTACTCGTGTCATTGTACCTTGTCTAAATATTTGAGGTCTACAAAAATCTGCTTTCTTTTCTATCTATTTCCATTGAATCTTGCTCTATTTCTAGTTTTCTTGTGGAACTATCTCTTTCTCTGGGGAAAATTAGAAGTAGATTTGTAGAGTTGTGCTCAAATTTTTTTGCAAAATTTTATTCGTTACAAGTAGGTATTATAAGAACCGCATAGACTAGGCAGTTGAACAAAATAGGAAACTTTCAACAACTCACAATACTTGGCAAAGTTGGCTGAATCTCTTTAAGGTAAGTCATTTGTAGTTTACACACAACGCAATCATTTCATTTTACACAACCACACACCACAACAGCACACACATATACTCACGTTAACTACTGAGTTTATTTGGAGCTATTTGGGCCTTGGTGTTGCCAAAGACCAGCAGGCACCTAAATCTTGGTGTCCCAAACGGTCGCCAACAGTTATGAACACCAATGCTATAATACGTTTGTTGATCCATTCACTGAGCACTTTGAGTCTATCATTTCATGTCACCATCAGTCATTATTCAATCAATAATCTCAGACCTTCCCAATATTTTGTAAGGAACTTAAGGATGAGTTTTCATTTAGTTATGGGGGTATGATGAGTTCTAATATCAGACCCTCGATATCAGACCCTTGATATCAGGCCCTTGATATCGGATACGTGATATCATAGATGTTGAAGCAATATCAGACATGAAATGTCGAAACCTATCTCTTTGCCTATAAATAAGAGATAGGGGCACTTGGTTTCACATTAGTTTTTAGTCTGTTAGCCAAATTCTTGCAGTTTTTCTATTCTAGAGTTAGAATTATTTTTGAGTACTTACAGTAGGATTCATAAAGTGAATGGATCTTTATTTGACCATTGTGTCCCTGAGCACACATTGTGTTCGAAAATAAAGATGAACTTTCTGATAAACCTTGCAACATTTAGAAAAACTTAATTATTTCATTTAATGTTATTTGATACTCTCATTAGTTAATCAATGTTATTTCTATTGAATTGTTAATTACCAACGAATTAGCACACTCAGCATGACCACTTCAAGCATACATGGAACACTTGGTAACCTAGTAACGACTAGCGTTTGGTAATCCCAGTAGTGTTACACTAGTTTATTATGTGTCTGGAAAGCAAGAACGGATGCAGGTGTTAGGACAAGTTAGAGAATAGTTAACTAGTTAAACCAAGTTAGTTATTAAATTACCTCATTTCCCTATTTTATGCATTAAGAACATAAAACATAAAATAACAAAAATCACATACCTCGAGTTTACTTAATCATACAATTGTGCCTTACAAGTAAGCTTGGAAAGATAACGATCGTATAACTCATCCTTGTTCTATATAAGCGCTTAAGTACTTAATCCTTGGAGTTCGACTGGATCACACGTGAACACTCATATTCATATGGTTGGGCCTAGGGGTACCTAGCCACTCATCACATTTCAATTCAACTACATCATTGGAAATATTTTGAAGTAAAGTTAATATTTGTGTCATTTGATTTTCTGTTTAACAAGATGCATTTGGATTAGATATTCCATTTGGGTTTATGATGGATTGGATCAAAGCTTTTGATTGATAGTCACTTAAACTAGTGTTTGGTGGTAAAAATAAAAAGGATGTGGGACCTTGAAAATAGCTACATATAGGTTGTGTCATTTGAAGGGAAGTGAGAGTTTGGAACAAAGTATTATTTATTATAAAAACTTGTGATGATATTCATCAAGGTAATTTGTTCTAACTCAATTTCTTTAGTCATTGCTCCTTGTATTTCCATGATGTTGGGATCAAATTTAATGGTATAGGTGAAAAATGGATCAATGGTAGAAAGGTAGAAATTGAGGATACCATCAAGTTGTGGATGCATTTCATTCAAGTTGATGAAGGAATCTTAGATCGTAATCATAGACATTTTTCCTATGTAGTTTTCTTAGGCTTGTGAAATTGCTTGATGCTAAGGCAGGGCTAGTGAACTTATTGAATTAGAGTATAAACTTATTTTTAAACTCTTACCATGAGTTGATAGAGACATTAGGGAGCATAAAAAACCATTGGGCGACTTTACTCATAAAAGTTATCAGAAAGATCCTACATGCTATGTCATTTTGGATAATGTTATGGATGCCTAGTAAGGTTTCAAAACATTGTATATGTTGACATGCATCACTAGTAGGGGTTGTGAGATTAAATAACAAATTTATGTTTTGAAATGGTTTGGAATATTGTGATAGTTTGCAAAGTTAAAGTGATTGCTTCCTAAGGGAGCTAAGGTTGATTGGCTACCATTCTAGTTTGAGTTCTCCTACGGATGGAATTTGGAAATTGTGAAGCTCATTGTTTTCTTAGAGTAAAGCAACAAGTTATTGGTCGATCAGGGCATGGGTAAATGGTTTTTGTTGAGATGATTTGTGTGAACTATCACTCATAAATTGAAAAACTTTGAAATATAAATGCTAGAAAACTATAAAATTAAATAAGCTAAAAAAATATTTAGACACTATTTTTTTCTTATTTTTTAAAAAAACTAAAATTGCAATATATATAAAATTTAAAAAAATAGCAAAATGTAGAATTTCATAAAAGTAAATTTGAACAGAGTGATGTAATGAATGAGAACACTACCTTACCAAAGTTAGAACTAAGGTAAGGACTACCAAAATCAAGTAATCAACAAAACTAGGAAAAGAAGGTTTGGGAATCTGAAAATGAAATTGAAATAGAGTGATAAAACTAAAAATAGGGAATCGTTAACTAGAACCGGTATTAGAAATGGACCAAAGAAGGTTTATATAACAAAAACTAGAAAATATAATATTTTTAAAAATTGAAAAAACATAAGCTTTCAAGACTGGAAACAAAAATTTAATAGAAAATTGAATTTCAAAAATAGAAATAAGAACTAAAAAATAAATAGGAAATGAAAAAAACCAATGAAGTTTCTAGGTAACCTAATCAAAAACTAAAATAGGAAAATAAACTAGATTTTCAGAACTAGAAAACAGGAACTAAAAATGAATAATTGTTAACAAGAATAGGTAACAGAAATTTTCAGCAATTGTGGAAAACAAAAATTTTTCAAATATGTAAATTGGTAACTAAGAACAAAAACAAAAATGAAAACAGGAAAGTAGAAACAGAAATAAACAATGTAAATCGACAAGAAAAAATAGAAAAACTGATATTTTTGAATATAATAATGAAAAACAAAGGTTGGAAAATGACCCTCCTTCTAGTGCCAAAAAGGTGTTGATGCATAAATTTTGGACACATTAGCACCTAAAAAACCTGTTTAAAGAAACTATTGCCTAGGGTTCCTTTTTTATGGGTACAAAAACGCAAGAATAGTCTCAGCTGGAAAGACAATGTGGTGTTTTGTAAAATGTAACATTTAAAGATGATTGTAAATTTCAACAAGTTCAATCCATAAAAACTAAGCAAAGAAGTAGTAATTCATTTTTAAAAATTGTAGTAAATGCACTAGCATGGAATATAAGCATTAAATAGTTGAGAAGATTAGTTAGATTTTTACGAAACATAAGATCTATGTTTCAATCATACAATAGAGATCAAGGCTAGAATACAAAAATTAAAGTAACATAGTAGGACAAACAAAAACTTAGCTCAAAAATGAGCACCAAACTAAAAAATTCCTTGTGCAACCTTGGCCACTCATGCCTACAAGTAGCACACCTTCTTTGGCAAGAATACAACATTTAGCTCCTAGATCTACTTGTTACTCCACACCAAACTATCTTTGAGATGCCACCAAATAGTTAACAAGAATAAAAATGAACCCTGAGATTTCCTTTATATAGCTAGCCTTGAAAAATCCTTCCACAATTGTAGCTCAACCTTCTTGCTTCTTGTTCCCTTTGTGCTCTTTCCCTGTGGTTGAATTCATAAGGACTAGTCTAGAACATGAGGAGCCACCACCCATGTGTAACTATCATGGCAATTACTATAACATCTATTGTAATGTCCACCACCACCAAATTTTAGAAAGGGTTCTTGGGATTTCCTCATCTTGCTTCTTCCTTCTATTTTTGCTTTGACTTCTCTTGTTCTTCTTCCCACAAAATCTACCAGAAAAGAGAAATTTGAACAAACAAGGAACACTAAACACTTATTTTCCCTGAATTTATTTAATGATTTTCAAAGAAATGTCACTTTTAGTATTAAGGATTTGTATTATCATTATGATAAGATTGATAATAATTATGAGATTAGAGAGACATTATTAAAACTTATAAAGGTTAACCCTAAAAAGGTGATATGCAGAATCAGAGCCATAAAACCATGAAAGAAAACTAAACAAGAGAATTTAAAATGCAGAAACATAAAAAAAATTAACCATCTAATGTTTGTAAAACTATTGTCCCTTTTTTTTCCATGTTGTCTTTTTCACTGGAGTTTCAAAGGTTTACTAGATACTTCTATTTTATTCCTAATCTTCTTTCCAATGAATTTGGCAAATCAAATCATTGTAGAAAGGGTAGGTAATGGCCAACATGCAACTCATGTAGTAGATACATAGAACAAGCTCCTCTAACAAAAACATTACCATGAAAACATACCAAGCCATGTTCTCTAATGTTACTTCCATTGCTTTCATGGCAATTACTATTGTTTTTTTGTTTTCCTTTTTGAAGATTCTAGGTTTGTAACCTCAATAAAGGACAGTAAAATGGCATGGATGGTAGGAGATGTTGAAAATGGAACTTTATCATTTATATTTTAAGCATTAATGGTTAAGGATTTAAACTTGTTAACTAACATGTGTTCAATTCACAGAGAGGTAAGTGTCCAACACTGCTTTGAATCCTTTTTAAAAAAATGGATGTTAAAAATGCAAACCAATGCATCTTCCAGGATTAAATTCCAAATTCACCATTCTATATTCCATGTATCTATCTGCTTGTTGAGCATATCTTGCTTTATCTATGTTACTATTGCAATTAATTTTCTTTGGGTAAAAGAAGAATGCTTCGAAGTCAACACCCTTAAAAAATATCTAAAAGAAATACAACCATCGCGGGATAGTCAACCTAAAGTCTCTGATACTGACCATGTAGAAGAATTAGAAGCATGGTTAAAAGACAAAGAGAAAGAGTATCAACCTAAACAAAAAGAAAATAGGATACAATTATCTATGATAAGGAAAAGCTAAGATTTAGTAATTACAAACATTTTTGGATATGGCCCAAGAGGAAATAAATAAACTCCAAGAAGAAGAAGCAAAGGAACAACAACTGGCTTATCTAGAAGAATCCTCACAAGTCAATACAATAAGAATAAATTAAAGCAATGAAAGTTAGGTGAAAACACGTCTTTGCACTTTTTGGCTCAAATTACCAGGTTTTAAGCCATACCCTATCGATGCTTTAATGAATTCAAGTGCTGAAGTAAGTCTAGCCAAATAATCCATTATCCCTTCTTTCCTATGGAAAGAAAGATCAAAATTTATTGTTAGCTTTAATAAAAGTGATAATCCTATTTCTAAAATGTTTAATCTTCCTATTTTAATGATTGATAAATATATAATACATTTTCAAATCCATGCTATTGCCTGGCTTTCTTATGACATGGTTATAGGCGTTCATAAGTTAGCTTTATTAGAACCTTATACTATAAGTCATGATAAAATATATTTAGGATTATTTGAATTTCCTACAATATATTAGCCTTTCAACACGTTGAAAAACAAAAATGTAAAATACCAAAAATAAAATGGATAATTAATCAGATTCAACAACATTGAAATGAGTTCAACAATATTAAACAAAAGTTATTATCTATAGCCAATGATGATCCTACTGCATTTAGGCAAAAAAAACAACATTGGTGTCGCATCAACACCTTCTACCAAAGCTCATCATATAGGTATGTCCCCAGAACACAAAGAATAATGTGCTCAAGAGATTAAAAAAATTTTAGATAAGCGTTTAATAAAAACAAGTACTAGTATGTTTTCTTGCGCAACATTTTATGTCAATAAACAAGATGAATTAGTATAGGTAAAAAAGAGATTAGTTGTCAATAACAAACCCTTAAATGTTATAATCAAATTAGTTCAACACCCGATTCCAAGCAAGGATGATCTCTTCCGAAAACTACAAGGGACACACATATATTCAAAATTTGATTTAAGATCTAGCTTTTGGCAAATACTAGTGTATCTTAAAGATAGGTGAAAAATAGCCTTCATAGTACCACAAGGACTATACGAATGGACTATCTTACCATTCAGTATCAAAAGAGCTCCATCTATTTTCCAAATTCATATGGATCCTATATTTGAAAATTATCCATTTATTATTATTTATATAGATGACATTTTAGTCATGTCTAAGTCTACTATAGATCACCTCAAACACCTATAGCAATTTTATCAAATGGTGGATCAAAATGGCTTAGTATTATCACCCTTTGAGAAAAAAATGCAAATAACCATTGATGAAGTCAATTTTATAGGAATAGTTATTAAAAATGGGCAAATTACATTACAAGAACACATCCTCAAAGACATTGCTAAATTTTTAGATGTGATCAAAGATAAAACCTTAGTTACAATGATTTTTAGGTTGCTTAAATGATCTCTCTGCCTTTTACAAAAATCTAGCTATAGATAGAAAACTTTTGAATGAGCAACTAACCCAACAAGCAAGGCCTTGGACAACATAAGACATAGCAATAGTACAAAAAATGAAAGATCAATGTACCAAGTCACCATATTTAAGATTACCAACAAATGGCACCTTGGTCCTACAAATAGATGCTTTTAAAGAATTCTAGGGTGTTGTATGAAAAGAAGCCCTCTAAGGGGTTACATACATCAACAGATACGCAAGTGGAAAATTCAACATGGTAGAAAAGAATTATCATTCTACACACAAAGAATTACTTGCCATAATAAGAGAAATTAAGAAATTTAGATTATTCTTACAAGAAAAAGAATTCCTCATAAGGTCAGATTTAAAATATCTTAATAAATATTTGTAGATTAAACACCTAAATAAGGTTGCCCATACTAGACTAATAAGATGGTCTTTATATTTGTCTAATTTTTCATATAAAACACAAGACCTTAATGGTAAAGATAATAATTTAGTAGATTATCTAATGTGTAAATTTCAATACTAATATTGGTTTTATGTGCAGAATTATTCTTGAATGAAGGATGGGAGCTTTGTTCAAGTCAAAGAGTTCTTCCTTTTCCTTATACCTACCTGTATCTCTCCCAGGCTCAAATTAACCATATATATAATAATTACTATACTGACTGGGAGTATTATGTTAATGCCTCCTATGAACAGAACCTTCTACCTCACATTTCTTATACATATTATAGCCATCCCAGTCCTCACCTAGAAGAAATTTATCCACCTATTCATATTAAAACTAGTATTCTTGTTAACCAGTTTGTAAATGAGTGTTATGTAGCTGATAAGCTTCTGCATTGGCCAAGATATAAACCCTCTGACTACCATTTCTAGCACATTGATTTCAACTTACCTGTGGATCTCCCTGAGCATAATCATCCTTTTTGGAAATGGTGTCCTATTTATGGTCATATGCCTAAACACTATCCAGATCATTATGACCCATCCATTATCAAAAGATTTCATGCTTCACCTCATGGTGATTTCCAATATTTTACTAGTCTTGATACAATGGCTACTTTTCATTTAGGTCTACTAGTTTGTCTTATTTTCTGACAACCAATCTTAGCAAATGGACATATTGGCATCATCCATGGTAGCTAGCATGGTACCAGGATATTTTCACTAATACAGCTATTGACATTATTATACACTGCCAACAGAATCATATTTATCCATCTACACTTAAACCATATAATTATGACACATCATTTTGACATCTCTTTCACTAAGGTGGTATCTAGCATAAAAAGTATCACTTGTGCTTCTCACTACTATTGGCATGTTGTCTCCTCTTCTAATGGTCCAGAGGAAGGCATAGATCCAAAAGAAGTAGAATTTGAGGACAATAGTAGCAGGACTTAATGTCCTCACCATCCTTCAAAGGCCAGATAAAAGATATATAGTAAAAGGTTTATAGTAAAAGAAAATGCATATTATAGAGTAAGATATGCTTTCAAGTCTCCCTTATCTCTTCTTTCTCTTGTTCTACCCTTCTTCCTTCTATTTAAAGAAGAGCCGAGCCCAGGGCAAGGCATTGAAGAAAGAAGAGTCCTAGTCTAAGTGTGCAAAAGTATGTGAGTTTGTAATCCTTCTTTAGTTGTGTTTGTAAGTTGGGTAGAGAAATCTTACAATGCTTCTCTCTACGCTTCTAAAAGCATTCCTACTCATGCAATTTATAGTAAGCAGAGATATCTCAAAGAGCTACGCAGTGCACCTTTGAAATCATTCCTACTTAAGAGTCCTATTTGGTAATAGAGAAATCTAAAAGAGCTGCATCGTGCACCTTTGAAAGAATTCTTGTTAACCCTATACAATGTGTAAAGAAAATAATAGACATTGGGTTGAACAAATTTCTCTAATGTTGTTTCCTTTAAGCATGTTATGAGTAGAAAGCTTCCGAGCATAACTTAGAGAGTGGTATTGGAGCCCTGGTTCTATTCGATTCGTTTAACAACATTCATTTTTTTGATGAGCTGGATTGCCCTAAAGTTTGTGTTTATTTTTCAATGATATTGTTGACATTGGCGTGGTCTTGATACAAATCATCAAAATAAGTCGTATAGCAGAAGCTAAAGGATAGGCATTAATAAGTTGCACAGTGAGGTAGTAAGTAGCAAAATTTCATCAACAATGGTAGATTCGGCACAAATGATAGGTTCCAATCACTTTTGTCACATTTCTAGATTCTATTCTACTTTGAGTGGTTTTTCTCCATTACCAGTTCCTAAGTGTTACAAAATTTATGCTCCTTCTAGTTTAAAGGTGATTGAAACATGGAAAGAAATGCATCTATCAAAATCTGATTTAGAAATATCTAGTACATGTCTACATCCTATAGCTCTCTTCTTTTTTAATGAGCATAAGGTCAAAACAGAAAAGGAATAAGGATACAATTACATTAATCTAGCAGAATTAGCAATTCATATGCACCCACAATTCAATTATAGATTTAGTGCTTCATATTAGATAGTAGTTATAGATCATAGATTTAAAACATTTAAAGATGCTATAATCACATAGGTTAAGGGTATGCTTACAATAGATGTGATCATAGTAAAAATTCCCAATTTCACATTATCTTTAAATGATCTGCATATCTTCAAATATTTAATGGTTATAGTGTATCTAATATTTGAAATGATTCCATAATCCATTTATGCGACTGTATCTAGTAAGTTAATATTCAAGTTGTTTAGTACTACTGCTATTAAAACTCTTTATCCTTTTAATCAACAAAAAATGCAAGTCAGTTCTACCAACATTGAATATGGAGTAGAGATCAATACATAAGAGCTTTTGATACATACACAGTATCCAGATCTATTGAATCCCATAGAAACCTATTACAAAGTAATTATGCCCAAATGGTTTTATAATTTGAAAAGATAGTATAAGGTTAATCTTCTACCACCAAGATTCACAGATATAGATCCTCTAGATCGCCTACACCAAAAACATAAAAATATTTTTAGTAAACCAAAATCCTTAATTATTAAAGACCAAGATCAAGATCCACAACCAACAGACCAAAATTCACCTAGTAAAGAGGTTGAAAGTTTTAAACAAAGTATCATTTCTTTACAATAAAAATTAGCTTTTTCTATGTAATAGATGAAATCTTTACAAGAAGAAATGATGAACTTGAAAAAAAAAAATCTAAGGCTAAGATTGTTGAATTAGATCCTGACAGCTTTAGTAATGAATTAGTGACTCTATCTATTCCTTCTACTAAAGATCCATTCTAACACAAAACATTAAAACAAGTAGATCATTAATACCATTGTACTAAATGTGATGCTTTGTTAAAAATATTTAGGATGGAAATGAATAAGGGAAAATTATATGATAAAGTATTTCAACAATACCATGAAAAAATCACTTCATTAGACAGGAACAAAAAGAAAAAATTATATGGTTCAACTATGAATGGATAGATATGATTTTGTTGCTAGTGTGTAATAATGTCAGTAACTGTAGTAGTGAGAATATCCTATTACCATGCCAGTTTCCATGGATGATGCCAATTTGTCCATCTGCTAAGATTGTTTGTCAAAAAATATGACGGACTAGTAGATTTGAATGTAAAGTAGGCCATTGTATCTTGACTAGTAAAATATTGAAAATTTCCATGAGGTGAAGCATGAAATCTTCTGATAATGGATGGGTCATAATGATTCAAATAGTGTTAGGCTTATGACCATAAAGAGACCACCATTTTCAAAAAGGATGATTATTGTCAGGGAGATGCACAGGTAAGTTGAAATCAATGTGGTAGAAATGGTCATTAGAGGGTTTATATCTTAGCCAATTCAGAAGGTTATTAGCTACCTGACACTCATTTACAAACTGGTTAACAAGAATACTAGTTTTAATATGATCAGGTGGATAAATTTCTTATAGGAAAGCATTGGGATGACTATAATATGTATAAGAAATATGAGGTAAAAGGTTTTGTTCATAGGAGGCATTATCATAATACTCCCAATCAGTATATGGTTAATTTGAGCCTAGGAGAGATACAGGAAGGTGTAAGGACAAGGAAGAACTCTTTTACTTGAACAAATCTTCCATCCTTTATTCAAGAATAATTCTACACAAAAACAAACATTAATATTGAAATTCACGAGTTAAATAATTAGCTACATTATTATCTTTACCATTAATATATTGTGTTTTATAAGAGAAGTTAGATAAATATAGAGACCATCTTATCAATCTGGTATGGGAAACTTTATTGAGATGATTAGTTTATAGGTATTTGTTAAAAATTTTCTATTCCATGGATGATGGAAAAAAATTATTTTTGTGTAGAATGATAATTCTTTTTTTCATTTTTGAATTGACCACTTGCATATCTACAGACGTATGTGACCCCTTGGAGGTCTTCTTTTAATAAAGCACCCCAAAATTCATTATAGGAATCTATTTCTAAGACCAAGGTGCCACTTTTTAGTAATCTTAAGGAAGGAAATTTTGTGCATTGATATTTTAATCATTTGATGGTTGTTGTATACTAGATTGTCCAAGACCCTGATTCTTGGGTTAGTTGCTTATTCAACAGTTTCCTATCTCTAGCTAGATCTTTGTAGAAGCCAAAGAGATAGTTTAAGCAACCTAAAAACCTTTCTAACTAGGTCTTATATTTTATTACATTTGAAAATTTAGCAATGTCTTTGAGGATGTGTTCTTGCAATGTAATTTGCCCATTTTTAATGTATAGATATATTTTGTAGGACTTGTTGTTCCTAAAGATCCTAATTATTCTCTTAGTTATTGTTGTATTAGATCATATTTTTTATTTTCATTCCTTTATAGTGAAGCCATTTTTTCATGGTATTATTGAAATACTTTGTCATCTAATTTTTCATTATTCATATCCATCTTAAATGTTTTTAATAAAGAATCACATTCAGTACAATGTTACTGATGATCTACTTTTTTAATGTTTTGTGTTGACACGATGGATCTCCAATCGAAAGAATAGATGGAGTCACTAATTCATTACTAGAGCTATCAGGATCTAATTCAATGATCTTAGCCTTAGCTTTTTTCTTTGTCAAGTTCATCATTTCTTCTTCTTGATCCTTCATCTGTTGCATAGACCAAGCTAGTTGTTGTTGTAAAGAAATGAGACTTTGCTTAAGACTTTCAACCTCTATACTAGGCGAATTTTGGATAGTTGGTTATGGATCTTGATCTTGGTATTTAATAACTAAATATTTTTATGTTTTTGGTGCAGGCGATTTAGAGGATCTATATCTGTGAATCTTGGAGGCAGAAGATTGACCCCATACTGTCTCTTTAGATTAGAAAACCATTTGGGCATAATTAGTTTGTAATAGGTTTCTATGGGATTGGATATATCTGGATACTATGTATGTATTGAGAGGTATTCTTTGTCTATTTCTACTCCATACTCAATGTTTGTAGAATCGACCTGCATTTTTTATTAATTAAAAGAAGAAAGGGTTTTAATAGATGTAGTGCTAAATAGCTTAAACATTAACTTAGTAGATACGGTGGCATAGATGGATTGTGGAATCATTTCAACTATAAGATACACTGTAACCATTAAAGATTTGAAGATATGTGGATCATTTAAAGATAATGTGAAATTGGGAATTGTTACTATGATTACATCTATTACAAGAATACCCTTAGCCTTTGTGATTATAGCATCTTCAAATTTTTTAAATCTATGATCTATGACCACTATCAAATAGGGAGCACTGAGTATATAATTAAAGTGTGGATGTATATGAATTGCTAATTCAGCTAGATGAATTTAATTGTATCCTCGTTCCTTCCATGTCTTAACCTCATGTTCATTAAAGAAGGATAGAGCTACAGGACATAGACCTGTACTAGATATTTCTAAATCACATTCTGATAGATGCATTTCTTTCCATGTTTCTATGACCTTTAAAGTAGAAGGAGCATAAATTTCATTATGCTTAGGAATTGGTAATGGAGTGGAACCATTCAAAGTAGAACAGAATTAAGAAATGTGATGAAAGTAATTGGAACTTGTCATTTGTGCTAGATCTACCATTGTTGATGAAATTGTGCTACTTACTACCTCATTATGTGACTTACTTACGCCTTTCCTTCAGCTTCTACTATGCAACTTACTTTAGCAATCTATATCAACACTACGCCAATGTTAATAATATCATTGCAAAAAAAAAAAAAACACTAGGGCAATCCTCCCCATCGAAAAAATGAATGCTGTTAGATGAATCGAATAGAATCAGGGCTCTGATACCACTCTCAAAGTTACACTCAGAAGCTTTCTACTCACAACATGCTTAAAGAAAACAACACTAAAGAAATGCGTTCAACCCAATGTCTATTATTATTTTTTACACTATGTACAGGGTTAATAGGAATGCTTTCAAAGGTGCACGACATAGCTCTTTGAGATTTCTTTGTTACCAGACAGGACTCTTAAGCAGGAATGCTTTCAAAGGCACACTGTGCAGCTCTTTAAGATACCTCTACTTACTACAGATTGCATGACTAGGAATGCTTTTAGAAGCGCAAAGAGTAGCTTTTTAAGATTTCTTTACCTAGCTCACAGACACAACTAAAGAAAGATTACACACTCACACACTTTTGCACACTAAGACTAGGACTCTTCTTTCTTCAATGCCTTGCTCTAGGCTTGGCTCTACCTTAAATAGAGGAAAGAAGGTGAGAAGATGAAAGAGAAGGAATAAGGAAGACATGAAGCATATCTTACTATTACGATATGCATCTTCTTTTACTGTACACCTTTCAGTGCATATCTTTTTTGTGGCATTCATACTTTGGTTAGGACATTAAGTGTTGCTACTGCTGCTATTGGATTCTACTTCCTCTGGATCTATGCCTTCCTATGGACCATTAGAAGAGGAGATAGAATGCCATAGTACTGAGAAGCACACTTGTGATACTTTACACACTAGATGCCATGTTTTTGAAAGAGGTGTCGAAATGATGTGTCATAATTATATGGTTTAAGTGTGGATGGATAAATATGAGTATACTGGTAGTGTGTAATAATGTCAATAGCTGTAGCAGTGAGAATATCTTGGTACCATGCCAGCTACCATGGATGATGCTAATCTGTCCATCTACTAAGACTGGTTGTTAGAAAATAAGACAGATTGGTAGACCTAAATGCAAAGTAGGCCATTGTATCAAGACTAGTAAAATACTGGAAATTTCCATGAGGTGAAGCATGAAATCTTCTAATAATGTATGGGTCGTAATGATCTAGATAATGTTTAGGCATATGACCATAAAGAGACCACCATTGCCAAAAAGGATGATTATGCTCAAGTAGATCCACAGGTAAGTTGAAATCAATGTGGTAGAAATGGTAGTTAGAGGGTTTATATCTTGGCCAATGCAAAAGGTTATCAGCTACATGACACTCATTTATAGACTGGTTAACATGAATACTAGTTTTAATATGAATAAGTGGATAAATTTCTTCAAGGTAAGGATTGGGATGACCATAATTTGTATAAGAAATGTGAGGTAGAAGGTACTATTCATAGGAGGCATTAGCATAATACTCCCAATCAGTATAGTACTTATTATAGATATGGTTAATTTGATCCTAAGAGAGATACAGGTGGGTATAAAAACAAGGAAGAACTCTTTCACTTGAATGAAGCTCCGATCCTTCATTCATGAATAATTCTGCACATACAATAAATATTAGTATTGAAATTCATGCGTTAGATAATTTGCTAAATTATTATCTTTACCACTAAGGTATTGCATTTTATAGAAAAAATTAGACAAATATAAAGATCATCTTATTAGTATAGTATGGGTGACCTTATTTAGGTGTTTAGTCTACAAATATTTATCAAAATATTTTAAATCAGATCTTATGAGGAATTCTTTTTCTTGTAAGAATAGTCTAAATTTCTCGATTCCTTGTATGATGGTAAGTAATTCTTTATGTGTATAATGATAATTCTTTTTTTCCATGTTGAATTTTTCGCTTGCATATCTATAGATGTATGTGATGCCTTGGAGGTCTTCTTTTAGCATAGCACCTCAGAATTATTCAAACGAATCTATTTTTAGGATCAAGGTGCCATTTGTTGATAATCTTAAGTTAGGAAATTTTGTGCATTGATCTTTTAATCATTAGACTGCTACTGTGTGTTGTGCCATCCAAGGCCCTGCTTGTTGGGTTAGTTGCTCATTCAAAAGTTTTCTATCTCTAGCTAGATTTTTGTAAAAGCTAGAGAGATAATTTAAGCAACCTAAAAATTATTGTAACTAGGTTTTAACTTTGATCACATCTAGAAATTTAGAAATGTCTTTGAGGATGTGTTCTTGTAATGTAATTTGCCCATTTTTAATAACTATGCCTAGAAAATTGACTTCATCAATGGTTATTTGCATTTTTTTCTAAGAGGGTGATAATACTAAGCCATTTTGATCCATAATTTGATAAAATTGTTATAGGTGTTTGAGATGATCTATAGTAGACTTAGACATGACTACAATATCATCTATATAGACAAGAATAAATGAATAATTTTTAAATATAGCATCCGTATGACTTTAGAAAATAGCGTCTATAACATCTTACCTTTGTTTCAATGTTTTATCATCTAAAGTAAATATGGGTTGTTGGTCACCAGCTTTCCTAGTTTGAGTAAACATTGCTTCTTGGGCTTCTTGTACTTGTTCATTTATTTTTGATAAAAAGAGAGCCTCTTATACTTGCCTATCTATCAAATGAGATGTTTTAGATTCAATATCCAACTCACTTTCATTCATATTGATGTGGAGTTTTCCTTTTCCTTTCTTTTTTTCTTCCTGTTGTTGTTTCCTAAACAATTCTCTTTCTTGTTGTGTTATTGCAGGAGGTGAAGTAGGAAAAGAAAGGTCAGGAGACAAAGGTGGAGCTAATGGTTTGTGTTTGGATGTACATTGTTTAGTAGAACTAGAAATTTTTTCTAATTTTCTATATAACAATCCAGTATTAATATTACTATCTAAATTCATGCTATACATACCTTCTAATACACTCATTTGTGTTCTATCACGTAGCATTTATGATGGCACCTATTGCAGAGATCGTGCAGTTGCTGCAGCATGTTTTGATATTCAATATATAATATTTAAGGTTTTCAATATTTGATATTCTGTAGTAGCATGATTGTGTTTTGACTATGCTACCTTCCACTATTTTAGTGTGATAGCTCATGCAAGTATTCCATCAAGGTACTCGTTTCCTAATCACAATTCAAATCTAACATTCACATATCCATTGGGTTTCTCATAATCACAAATTAGAGGCAGATTTTTGTTGGGTTTAGTGGATTCAAATTGGAATTTCCATACATCTACAATATACCAAGGATTTTGCATATGTTCCATGCACTATTTGCTATCATTTTTAGTGCCTTCTTAAGCCTCTGTCAAATCAGCAGGCTTTACCATTCATGTCTCTTTTTGAATACTAATGATGCTGCTACTTTAGATGATGGATCGTGTGTAAAAAAACGAAAAACAAAACTTTGATTATAGAGGACAACAATGGGTTTCTAAGGTATTGTTTTCCTGCTAATAACTTGGCAAAGCCCACTATGAAAGACATTGCGTATATTCAACAAATCCAATGTTTATGCTTGATAAACAAGATACAAAATCACAACTCAATGCCCCTTGTAGAGTTCATAAAGAAGTAGTACATTTTACAGTCATTAAGAATATCATAGATGAATTCTTCATCTAGAACAATCACCAGTGGAATTTTTGGACTTCGATATGCACTTGAATTTGCTAAGTTTGGATATGTTGTTATTATTTCAAAGGCAGAGTTACATGACCGCAACACAAATTATGCATAGGGTGGTGTGTGTGTAGTTTTGTCCCCTTTAGATTTTGTTGATAGTCATGCTAGAGATACAATTGTGGGTGATGGCATACATTACAATCAATCCATGAAGAGATTTATGCCAAGTTATGATGCAAGAGCAGAAATTGCACCAAGGGATGTAGTAGTAAGAAGCATCAATGATTAATTAAAGATACAAAATGGGAAATATGTATTGTAAGACATAAGTCATAGACCAAAAGATCAAATATTTTCCCTTTTTCCAATATATCTACAAAATTCTTGAAGTATGAACTTGACATAATGAGTAGCCCAATACTTCTTGTACCTACTGCTCACTACATTGTGAAGGCATCAAAGATGAAACATTTGTAAAAGGGCTTTATGCAGCTGGTGAAGTAGCATGTACAAGACTACATGGAGCAAAAATACTTGCTAGTAATTCTCTACTTGAATGGCTTATATTTTCATAAAGAGTAATGAAACCATCGGTGGAATACAAACTCAAATAAAATACTAAAATTATAGGAACATTTTAGAAGATTGTTTATTGAAAGTCTCACCACCATACTTGACCATGTTAAGCATAAATTATGTCCACACCATATAAGGATTTACTATTTCCATAGATGTGTTGACATATGATGGCCTCATACTAGGAACAAAGCTTTTTAAACATCAAGGAAACCAAAATAAAAAGATCTATAGGTTAGTTATTTAATTTCCTATATAAATAAGACATTTGTCAACTATAGCATTTAATTTTTATGATAGATATAACTAACTCTCATTAACTTCTATGATGGTTATAACTAATTCTTATTAATTTTTATGGTTGTTATAACTAACTCCCATAGTAATTATAACACACTTTAGTTTCCCATGATGATTTTAACTACCAAGAAGCCACTATAAAAAGAGCTTCAAGGGTAGAAGAGAGAAAAAGAATTAAAGAGACATATTAAAAATTACTTATAAGGCTGACTTACTAGTTGCAACATTAGTTTAGCTGCTTTGTTTAAATCCTATGAGTTCTTTTCTTCTTATTTGGTCTTAGTTTCTTAGCTAATAGTTTAGATAATGCTATTCTTGGCATTTAATTTTGATATTTTTTTATTGCTCTTATAGCTCTATTTTCATGCAATTCTAGACTTCTATTTGTTTACCATGTAAGAGTTTATGTTGTCGTTTGAAAAGCATCTTGAGCAATTTAATAGTAACATCATTATGAAATTGCCTATTCAAATGAAGAGGGTCTAGAAAATCTTTGATATTTTAAGATAACTTGAAATAGCTTAAATTTTAAAATTTTTTCCTTTATGTTCAATCTTGAAATTGTTATACCTTTTCTGATAACTCTAATATTGTAATTTTTGACAACTATTAACTAGCTAAATAATAACTTGTATTTTTTCTATTTTAAAGTATTTTGGTAGTTTAATAGGAGTGTCTTTTATGAAATTTCTTGTTGAGTTTAGAGGGTTTGGAAAATTTGTAACACTTTAGGTTGAACTGGAATAACTTTTATTTCAAAGTATTTCCTTCTATTCAATTTATCTCGCTTAGATGATTAAGATTTCACACAAATCTACCTTTTCTCTTCTTCTCTTTTAAAATCCATATAATCTTACTCTATTTCTAATTTTCTTGTAGACTTTTCTCTCTGGGGAAAACTAGGAATAGATTTATATAGAATTGTGCTTAAACATCTTGGTGGAATTTTATTTATTTTAAGCAACATACTATTGGGACTATATAGGCTAAGTGACTTGACAAAATAGGAATTTTTAATGGCTCATAGTATTTGACAAGGTTAGCTAAATTTCTATTATAATAGCCAATTATAGTTTTATACACAAACATAAGCATTTCAATATTCATAACAGCAAACAAACATTTATGCTTAGTTCACTCTATTACCACCAAGTTTATTTGGAGGTATCTAGGCGTTGGTGTTTCCATAGATCAATAAACGCATGAACTTAAGTTTGAAGGAACACCTTCATTTCCGATGATCCCAGTCATGAGACTTAAAGGAAAATGCTGGTGGTCCCAAATAGTTGCCAACAATTCTTTTTGGTGCTAGAAGGACAAGAAAATTTCTCACATAAATTTATAAGTTAACAACTTATTAAATTCAAAGAGCTTGATAGTCCTAGTGTGCCAATAATTCTTTTTGGCACTAGGAGGGTAAGAAAATTAACTATTATTTTGAGTTAATGATTGAAAAAATTGGTAGTTTAGAAGATTTTGAAAGTCTTAAAGAATTTTCTAATTATAAGACTGATTATTCATCAGAAGAAAAACAAAAAAAGATTTTTAACTTTGGANCTGATTATTCATCAGAAGAAAAACAAAAAAAGATTTTTAACTTTGGGACAAGTAGTGGAGTAAAAACTAGAAGGACAAGAAGTTCACCTCTTCTATCTAGTTTATCGATATTTAGAAAAAGGTCAAAGAAATATAAGAGTTTGGCCATCAAAAGGAATCCTAATAAAATGGAAAATCCGCAACCAGTGAATCCTTGGCAAGGAGTTACATCATTATGGTTCCAAAATTACAACAATATTCCTAAGGAAATTTACAAATATTTTCTAGAGCCTTTTGTTCCTAGAAAAGCTTACTTGGATAAAGAATACCTTCTCTTATTTGAGTTAGCTTTGGTTCATGCAAATATTCAACACCAAGATCAAGCCTATAGGTTGTTCATAGCAAATTTAAAGGATATGGCTCAAATTTGGTATTCAAACTTGGGATGATATAAAAATATTCTCTTATCTTAGTTTAGTGATCCATTAGATCAAAAAAAATTATACTATGGTCTAGTATAGACTAAGCAAGGAGTTAAAGAGTCAATTAGAGATTTTAACATTAAATTTCAATGAATTTGTGGGCTCTTTTAAAGACAATAGAGACCATCCGATGAAATTCTTAGAGACATTTATCTTAAGGCTATGAATCCCAATATTTCAAATTGATTAACACTAAAAGATTACTTTAGTGAAGCTATACAATTAGAAAAATAGCTAAACTTAAACAGTGAAGAAACTATCACATGTCAAAAAGAAGAAGAAGAAATTATTATCCTTGTACAAAATTTTGCCCAACTTAAAGCACTACTAGAGCCTTCTCATTTTAAAACAAAGCAAGAGTTAGAAAGCAAAGAATCTAAAAAGGGACAGTTAATGATAGACATATCTAACAAAGTGGTGAAACTAGAAAAATCTTTGGCAAAAGTTAAAATAAAGAAGGAAAAGAAAAATAGGAAACATAAGCATCATGATACTAAGCTAGTAGATAATGAGGATGAGAGTGATGTTGCTATGTCCAACTTTCTTGATATTGAATATAATAATGAGCTATCTAGTGTTCATTATGCAAGAAAGTCTTCCAACAATGGATCTAGTGTTACCTCCTCTCTGTCAATTTCTAAAGAGGAAATATCATCAAATGAAGAGTGTAATAACAATGAAGAAATAGATGTAATTTATGATCAAAAGAAAAATTAATCACTTCAAGGCCTCCAAACCTCATTTCTAACCCATCTACTAAGACAAAGGTTTTTGAACCAAGTGGAAGAGAAAAAAATAAGAGAAAAAAAGATCAAATAGAGAATGGAGGTGGAGAAATGGGTGAAGAAATCAAAAAAAGATCAAATAGAGAATGGAGATGGAGATGGAGAAAAAAATAAGTACTCAAAATAAGACTTTTAATAAATGGGTGAAGAAATCAAGCTTTTATGGAGATGGAGAATATAATCTAATTAAGGATCTTAAAACATATCAAGGCCAAAATTAGTATTTATCAATTTTTATAGATAGAAGATCAACAAAGAGAAGCTTTAGAGCTTATTAAAGAAAAAATGAGAGTTGGAGAATCACAGTTATGCTATGTGTCTAACATTGATAAGATAAAAAAAACTAGCTATGATTATACTCTTGATAAAGAAGCTCCTCCTTTTCTTTTCACAATGAAGTTAAAAAGATAAATATCTTCACAACTATTTGGTTGATTCTAGAGCCACATCTACTATTATGTCATTATCTATATGCAAAAAGCATGTCTTGACTATTGAACAATCTAGTAAAAAGATTGTTCAAGTGGACAAAAGTAGAGTGAATAGTGTGGGTTAATTGTCCAATGTTCTATTAAAAATCACTTCTGAACCCCTTATAAAAAGTATAGTAACTATTCAAGTAGTAGATATCCTAGATTCATATAATCTTTTGTTAAGTAGAAGTAGGAGTAAAAATTTCTCAAGTTACATATCAACAGATTACTCACATATGTGGCAACCTTGGAAAGGGAAACCAAATCAAATATACATATATAGTAAACTTGTGATGATGAAACATTACTTTAAATGGGAAAAAAAATTTGTTGAAACAAAAGGTTTTGAAAAAACAATTTCACACTTCAAGAAGTTTATAACTTGCAAAAAGAGAAATCTCAAGATGAGAGCAAGTGGAAATTATATTTTGATGGTTCTTATAACTCCAAAGGTGTAGGAGCTAGAGTAGTTCTAATAAAAAATGATTTTCCAAAAATTTTAAAGGTAGTTCATCTATCTTTTCCTTACACTAACAACAAGGCTAACTATGAAGCTTTGAATATTGAAATTAAAATAGCATTTGATGAACTATGATATTGGAATCGTGATATCAGATGTGCAATATCGGGTCTACGATATCAGAGCCTACTAAGAAATATTAGACATCTAATATCGGGACTTATCTCATTGCCTATAAATAACAGGTGGGTACACTTGGTTTTGACATTAGTTTCTTAGACCCTTACATGAACTCTTGCAATTTTCCCTTTCTAGAGTTAGAATTATTTCTAAGCACCCACAGTAGGAGTCATAAAGTGAATGGATCTTTATTCTACCATTGTGTACCTGAGCACACCTTGTGTTAAGAAATAAAGACAAACTTTGTGATAAATCTTCTAGCATTCAGAATAGCTTACTTATTACATTTAATGTTATTTACAATTATTTAATGATTCATTAGTTAATTAATGTTGATTTTATTGGTTTGTTAATTTTCACAAGCAAGCACACTCAATACAACCACTTCCATCATATGTGGAACACTTGGTAACGCAGTAACGATTAGCATTTGGTAACCCCAATAGTGTTACAATGGTTTAGGATGTGTACAAAGAGTAGGAATAGATGTTAGTGTTAGGACTAGTTAGAACCTAGTGGATTAGTTAAATTAAATTAGTTACTTAATTATTTTACTTCTCCCTTCTAGCACTAGGACATAAACATCAAAAGCATAAAAATCATATACCTCAAGTTTACTTAACCATACAATTGCACCATTTGAGTAAGCTTGGGAAGACAACGATTGCCTAACCCATCCTTGTTCTGTGAAGGTGCATAAGCACTTAGTCCTTGGAGTTTGACCGAATTGCGTGTAATGCTTGTATTCCTATGGTTGAGCATAGGGGTACCTCGCCACTCATCATTGGCACCATTTCCTTTGTTACATGCATATTCAGCTTCTTTCTTTTGGCTCCTCTTTCGGTCACTACCTTGTTCCTTAGACTCCTCTACTATTTTGAGAATGGTTTGAAATTTATTATCTAGGGAGTCCCACATTTGGTCTACCTTTGCTGATACATCTGGTGCAAACTTCTGAATGAGAAAATTTTTTCTATTCATCATCTCTTTGAGTGGTAACTCTTCTTCATCATCACAAAATCTAATTTCCTTCTTTCAGAGGGAAGGATCTCTATTGTATTCCTCTGTACTTTCTCTTTTCCTTAACTCACCTTCCTCTTTGGAAACATGCTCCAATAATCTTTGTACCTGATGGGCTCTAATCTCAAAAAGTCTCCCTTGGGCATAAGTCCCAAGGGTTCTTCATGTTTCGTACCTAAGCCCATCTACGAGATGGCATAGTTGTTCCCTCTATAAGAAACCATGGCCAAGGCAATGATGTAATAATGTATAATATTGGCCCATGATAGCATCTAAGGGTTCATGTCCTCGTTTCCATCCTTGGATTTACTTTAACAAATTGGACACTTGGAAGCACATTTGATATTTATCATTGAATAACTCTAACATGGTACTCCATTGATGAATGGATTCCAACTCTAAGGACCAGTACCAGCTTTCTGCTTCTTTGATCAATGTCTGTGGAAACAACTTTAGTTTTTTCCATTCATTTGCTATATTTTTCAAGGCACATGCATCATAGAATGCTTGTAGATGATTTTGGGGATCAACGTTGTATCCCCTTTAAATCATGGGATATTGTTCATGTCTAATCTATTGATTCTACTATCCTTTTCGTGCCTTGTTGGGATCCTAACAACCTTGGTTATATCTAGCATACTTCTAATAGCAAGTAGGGGTTCATCATGATCATATTCTCTATGGCATCTATGATGCCTATGCTATTCCCTACTCTCACTCCTTTCATGATTTGTTTCTCTAAAATGCCCTCGTCCCCTTTCTCGACTATTTTTTCTATGATCTTTGTTTCTCTTATCATTGTCCTCATGATCTTTCTCTTTGCAACTGTGTATAGATCCTAAAGGAGAGGGGGAAGGAGATGATGAAGGTGGAGAGGAAGGAGGACTAGCACCATGATGGTGCCTGTCACTTTATCTTTGATGGTCATGACCTCAATCATGGTTATGATCTGAATGTCCATCATCGTCATGTGTTCGTGTTCCTTTTTTAGACTCTTTATATCCATTGGTATTACAACCTTGGTTATGAATAGTTCAGTGAAGATTCTGATACACAACTCCTTAACCGAAGTCAATGAGAGGAACATCATTATGTGGAAAACCTCTTGAGGCAGGTTCACCACCCTCATTTTCACTTATGACATATGGAACATCTTGAGACCACTTTCTCTTCATAGATTTGTAATGTCTATTCTATTGTAGGTCCCTTTAACATTGTGCCTTTGTGGGTTGATAATCTCTTGAATCTTGTTCATGTACAACATACTCTGAGTATAAGTGTTGCATAACAATTCATGTGACAACACAAAGAAGCATGCTTGGGATTGAGCAATTGTGTGAGAACACTATGTTACCCTCTAAATCACACAATCGCAATTGCTCATCTTGGTGGAGGATAAAGGTAAAGTCTAGTACATACTCATCGGGATGAGCGTATACCAAGCGAAACTATTGGGGCACTGGCAGATCATCATCATGTATACTATGCCTCTAATTATTCATTGTGTTAGACCTAGGCGGTGAAGCACTTTCATAGGAAGAAAGAGACATGATTAATTCTTTAGTGTGAAATACTCTCTTTTCTATAATTGTAGGATTACCAACCCTAAGGGTTCATTCCAATGATGGGAAGATTTCCTAAGTTCTAATCAGAGCAAAAACAACAAAGTCCTTGGCAACGGTGCCAATGATGAGCACCTAAGAATATGTGATATTTCCCTAGAAATATCAAAGGAAAATACATTTGGAAAGATCAAGAAGAAGAAAGTTTCATGCATCGCATATAGTGACACAGGGTGCAACTACACGTATAAGGCCTAGTTTGTACAATGTTTAACATTTCCTACATGCAACTAGTGTGCACAAATAACTAATATACAAAGATACCTATATGCAGCATCCACAAGATAGGAAGGCACCTAGTGGCTGATAGCTAACCAAGAGAGAAACTTAACTATATGCATGGAACCAACTGAGAGCTTGAATTGCACTTACATCGATAGCATAGATACATTAGAGCAAGCCCGTCACCAACTTCCAAGTCTTGACATTGAAAATATCAACTGGGGGAAGTTGGAAATCGTTGATGAGTTCAAGAAAGAGCCCCTTGAGTTAAAACTGTTTCCCACTAGTGTGGAATATACATTTCTTAAGAATGGAAAACCGATAATCATTAACGCTAAGCTCGCTTCTCAACAAAAAGAAAGAATGCTAAAAATGGTAAATAAATGGTCAAAAGTCTTTTCTTGATCATATCCCAAATTAATCAAAATAGATCCTAGGATATGCCAACATAGAATTTACATTGACACCTCCATGAAACCTCAACGACAACAACAAAGGTGACTAAACCCAAAGCTTAAGCAAATGGTTAAAGAAGAAATTGAATAGCTTCTTAAAGCTGGGTTCATCTACCCCATTGTTGATAGTGAATGGGTTAGTCCCTTAGTCATTGTGCCTGAAAAGGAAGGTAAATGGAGGATGTGTATAGACTTTAGCCTACTAAATATGAAAACATTCAAAGACCACTTCCCATTGCCATTCATCGACCAAGTCTTAGACACCATTGCAAGGTATATCTACTATAGTTTTCTGGATGGTTATAGTGGATACAATCAAACTCAAATAGCACCATAAGACCAAGCCAAGACCATGTTCACAAGTCCCTGAGGGACTTTTGCATATCGGTAGATGTCATTTGGCTTGTGCAATGCCCTAGCAACATTTCAAAGTTGGTTCTAAGTATTTTTCAATAGCAAATAGGGAATGGTGTGGAGGTTTTCATGGATGATTTCTCCACCTATGGAGTAGACTTTGAGCAAGCATTGGACCGATTAGAGAAAGTACTAAAATGATGTGTAGAAATCAACTTAAGCCTCAATTGACAAAAAAATCATTTAATGGTCCAAGAAGGCATTGTGTTAGGGCATAAGATTTCACAACCAGGGATAGTGGTAGATCCTGAAAAGATTAAGGTTATCCAATGAATCACTCATCAACTTGAAACTGTAAAAGATATCTAGTCATTCCTTGGACATATTGGGTATTATAGATGCTTCATTGAGAACTTTTCAAGGATTGCAAAACCTTTGGTAGAACTAATGAAGAAGGACATACCTTTTGAATGGACCAGGGAATTTGAGCTTGCTTTCCAAACCTTAACACAAAAGCTCATAGAAACACCCATTCTACAAGATCCTGACTAGTCTAGGCCATTCCACATAATGACTAACGCATCCAAATTTTCTTTAGGAGCCATAATTACATAGTTAGATGATCAGAAACAACCTTATTACATTCACTATGAAAGCGAAAGTATTGTCAGTGCACAACTCAATTACACCACAACAGAAAAAGAATTAATTGTTGTGGTGTTTGCACTAGAAAAATTTAGGAACTATGTATTAGGGTATATGATATTTGTACATATGGATCATAGTGAAATTCACTTCCTAATGAATAAGCCAATGGTGAGCCCTTAGCTTGTGATCTTACAATAGTTTGACCTTACAATGATCAATCGTAAAGGCACAGAATGTTGTTGCTGATCACTTATCTTGATTCACGATCATTACTTTCCTCCATAAACTCCTCTACTATTTTAAGAATAATTTGAAATCTATCATCTAGGGAGTCCCACATTTGATCTACCTTTGCTGATACTTCCGATGCCAACTTTTGAATAGGAAAATTTTTCCTATTCATCATCTCTTCGAGTGGTGACTCTTCTTCATCCTCACAAAATCTTACTTCCTTCCTTTGGAGGTAAAGATCTTTGTTATATTCCTCCACACACTCTCTTTTCTTTAGCTCACCTTCCTCTTTAGCAACTTGCTCCAAAAATCTTTGAACTTGATGGGTCCTAAGATCAAATAGTCTTCCTTGGGCATAAGTCCCAAGGGTTCATCGTCTTTCATGTCTAAGCCCATCTACGAGATGGTGTAGTTGATCCCTCTATGAGTAACCATGGCCTAGGAAATGATGTAAAAATGCATAGTATCAGCCCATGGTTGGACACTCGGTGGTATGTTTGGTACTTATCATTGAACAATTCTAACATGGTACTCCACCTACGAATGGATTCTGGTTTTAAAGACCAATACCAGTGTTCCACTTCTTTGATTAGCATTCATGGGAACAACTTTAATTTTTGTCACTCATTTTATATCTTTTGTAAGACACATGCATCATGAAATGATTGTAGATAATTTTGAGGATCATCGTTGTATCCCCCTTCAAATCATGGGATATTGTTCATGTCTAATTTCTTGATCCTACTATCCTTTTGGTGCCTTGTTGGGATTCTATCGACCTTAGTTATGTCTAACATACTTCATGTGGTGAGTAGGGATTCATCGCGATCGTCCTATCTATGGTGTCTATGATGCCTAAATTTTTCCCTACTCTTCCTTCTTCCCTACTATGATTCTCTAGAATGCCCTTGTCCCTTCTCTCGACTATTTTGTCTATCACTCCTATTTCGCCTATCCTTATCCTCATGGTCTTTTTCTTTGTGACGACATCCAAATACTAAAGGAGAGTGTGAAGGAGATGATGAAGGTGAAGAGGAAGGTGGACCATCACCATGTCGATGCCTACTACCTTCCCTTCAGCAATCATGGCCTTGATCGCAGTTGTGATCAGAATATCAATCTTTATCATGCTGTTGTGTTCCTTTTTCAAACCTTTTAGGTTTTTTGGTATTAGTACCTAGGTTATGGATGGTTGAATGAAGGTTCTGATACACAACGCCTCGGCCAAAGTCAATGGGAGGAACATCATTTCTTGAAGAACCTCCTAAGGCAAGTTCACTAGTCTCATTTTTACTTAAGGTGTGTGGGACATCCTGGGACCACTTACCCTTCATAGACTTGTGATGTTTCTCTTATTGTAAGTTCCTTTGATGTTGTGCCTTCATGGGATGATACTTCCTTGATTCGTGTTCATGCACAATGTATTTTGCATGTAAGTGTTGCATGCCAATTCGTGTGAGGGCACGAAGAAGCATGCTTGGGACTAAGTGATCATCAGTTAATAAATATGTTACCTTGTAAGTCTCGCAAACATATTTGTTCATCCTAGTGGGGGATAAATGTGAAGTATGGTATATACTCATCAGGATGAATATATACCACATGAAGTCGTTGGGGTACTAGTGGATCAACATCATGTGTACTACGTGTCTGATTATTTCTTGTATCAGACCTAGGCAGTGAAGCACTTTCATATCAAGAAGGATGCATAGTTGTCGATTCAGTGTGCAATGTATTATTATATATTATTATTATTTTCTTTAACCAACCCTAAGGGTTTGTTCCAACGATGTGAAAGATTTCCTAAGTTCTGATTAGCACATAAACAACAAAGTCCCTCGCAACAGCGCCAATGATGAGCGGCGAGGTATCCCTATGCTCAACCATACGAATACATGTGTACACGCATGATCCAGTCAAATTCCAAGGACTAAGTTCTTACATGCCTTTGTGGAACAAGGATGAGGTAGTCAATGATTATCTTCCTAAGCTTACTTGTATGTCATGATTGTATGGTTAAGTAAACTTGAGGCATATGATTTTTATACTTTTTGTATTTTTATGTCCTGGTGCTACAAGGGGAGGAGAGATATAACTAAGTAGCTAATCTAAATTAACTAATCCTAACACCAGCATCTATTCTCATTTTCCATACACATCCTGAACTAGTGCAAAACTACTGGGATTACCAAACGCTAATCATCACTGGGTTACCAAGTGTTACACGCATGCTCAAAGTGATCGTACTGAGTGTGCTTACTTAGGAGAGTTATAGGGTGAGAGAGATCATTAATTAACTAGGAAAGCATTAAATAACTATAATTAACATTAATTAATCTGTTCTAAATGCTACAAGGTTTATCACAAAGTTCATCTTTATTGTTGTACACAAGGTGTGCTTAGGTACACAATGCTTGAATAAAGATCCATTCACTTTATGACTCCTACTACGAGCACGCAGAAATAATTATAACTATGAGAGGGAGAAAGGGCAAGATTTTGGCTAAGGGACTAACTAATATATTGCAAACCAACTATTCCTGACTCTTAGTTATATGCAAGAAGAAAAGTCCCAATATCAGATATCCAACATTGCATGGCAGGCTCTGATATCGGGGACCCGATATCACGAATGCAATATCATGGCTCATCATCGCTAAAATTAGTAAGTGATCCTTTAAGCTGATTCATCACTTCTTTGTCATTCTATGAGTTCCCTCATTATTTATATGAATCTATTAATTAGGAAATTTTTGAAATGCATGTTTTTGTGAAAATTTTTGGTTATTTACCTTGTTCCTCAAGTTTTTTGAGTTATTTTAATCTAGTTTGGAAAGATCTAGGATTGGATGCTATCTAGGCATATTATCTATCAAACTTTTTTTGTTGGTATAATTTGTTGATTTATCAATGGTTTCTATAGTCCTTAATATTGGTGTTTTCAATCATTCTCATTCTTTATTAATTATTTGAAAGTGAACTCCCTCTTTTAATTTAGCATCTCTTGAAACATATTTAAAAGTCAGTATTAAAAGTTAGTATTTAATATTTTTTTTAAACATTGGATGGGAATGGATGAACCAAAAAATTATTTTTAAATAATATTTACCCCTAATACACATACTCAAATTAAAACTTTTTAACTCAACATTACTCATCAAAATCAAACCCATAACTTGAAATTTCCAAAGTAAAAGTCCTAGCACTAGGTTAACACCTTATCTTGAAAAACATTATCCCAAAATCAAGAGTTATAGGGATGCATTTTTAGGTTTTTATCCTTACAACCAATTTTGGAAAACATTCTTTCTAGGATAGTAAAAGGATCAACCCTTGCCCTCATTTAGAAGCACCCTCATAGGTTTTTGCTTCTTACTAAAAGATTTCTTGTACAAAGAAGAATAATACTCTCTCTAAAAGAAGAAGAAGAAGAATGCAACAATAAAAATTAAGAAGAAAATTACGACAAAATCTGAAAATTTTATCAACTTAAGCCCACAAAATAAAAGGAAATTAATCTTACAAAAAAATAAATTAATATGAAAAAAAAGGAATCATCATCCAAACCCTTAATGCTCATCCCACCAAGGCGGGGTCCTAGGAGGGGTGATAAATGAGTGAAAATCTAATATCTTTCAAGTGGTTTTGTCCAAGCTCAAACCTAAATCTTACAACTTGAGAAACAAGTACGTCACCATCACTCCAAGTGCTTCTCCCTATGAAAAAAAATAATCTTTGAAAATCATCGTTGTCATCATCCTAGCCTTGTCCCAACAAAATGGGGTTAGTTACATGAGTTCTTTTTCATCATTTACCTCTATGAATAGCTATATCTTTGTTTATTTGAAGTTTATTCAAATCATCTTTAATCATGTGGCTATTGTGCATTGCATCTATGAAATGCCCTAGCATTTACAAAGCCTGAAAAAGAAACTCATCCATGAGATTTGGCAAGGTTTTACATTCAACTACCAACCTGGTAGTAACCCTCCTCCTTTCATATCTAAGCTTAGGGTTAGCATTGGAATAGTTATCTTTGAAAATATGATATCTAATTCATGAAGATAGATCATAATTAATCTTTTGTTATTGGAAAATAACTATAGAATGAAGCTTGCAAACAAAATAAAGAATAAGTGAGTAAACCCACTTCTAAAGAAATTAAGTAAACAAAGGATGTTGATTACTAATAACAATATCATTAATCCTTGATTAAAGATTGTTGAAAATTCTAGATGTCCATTTCTAGGCATCTTGTCCAACTAGGTGCTTTTGAATCAAGGAAAGGTCTAATCCTTTTCCTATCCCATAAAGGAGGTATTTCAGGATCGGTTATAAGGATGNCGTATCGATGGGAAGACCTTAATGTGTTAGACACAATAAAAAAATTTCATCATAGAAAACTAAAAATGAAATTAACTAATCATGGGAAGGGGGTGTCAATCCCAAAAAAAAATTAACTAATCATGAATAATCAATCTTACAAATACTTTAGTTTTCTATTTCTCTGGGAGGTACATATAGTCAAATAATTTATATTTTCAATACCCAATCCTACATATACTTGTTGGGTATTTTTCCATATAACATCAAGTTTGGGGATTAATTAGTTATTTCTCCATGAATGGCTTTCCATTTTATAATTATTACACATCATGACCACACAAATGTTTTCTATAAAATTTACATCTACATCTTATCTTAACACTCCATAATGAGGTGTTAGTGTAGTAGTAAGACTTTTGATTTAGTTACTTCAAGTTATGGGTTTGATTCCAATGGATAATGTTGAATTATAAAATTCTATTTTAGTTCTATAAAAGTTTTGTGTTGGCTAACATGGAGGTGTTAGCCTAGTACTAAAACTGTTGATTTCAAAAGTCCAAGTTATGGTTTTGATTCTGGTGGGTAATGCTATGTTATAAAGTTCTAATTGGACTATATATACTAGGGTGTACTTATCTTTCAATTATTTTTTGTTCCAACATTTCCATCCTCACATCCCACAATCCTCTTCTCCTCTTAGAATATCTAATTTCAATTCTAATAACCCTTCTATCAGCCACTCGCTATTCCCCTTCTTTCTCCTTTCTCTTTAATAATCCACATCATTTTTAACATACTTATTAAAATTGAATTGGTAACTTTCACAACCACAAGTCATATACTTTAACTAAGAAAGCTATTATTATTAAGGGATAGACTATCTTACAAATATATGCTTAATATACATTTATGTTTTACAAAAGTTCTTCCAACATATTATTTTGGCTATATGTGCTAGGGATAAAGGGTCATTACCTAGATGATTAATATTTATCACACCTAGATGTATGGGTTATTTCCCTATTTTTTTATTATTTCTGCAAACCTTCTTTTGTATGATTTGCATTATAATATGCAAAGGATTATCATAGGAAATTTCAATTAATGATCAAGATATGCAATTCCTTAACATGCACTTTTGTCAAGGATTTTTTTTTATGATTAACAATTCTCTATAGAATATCAATATTTATTCACTAGAGTATGCTCTCTTATATCAATTGGTAAAAATATGCTTTCATACCAATGAGGTTGATGAGCGGTAATTATCCCCTATGCCCAACCATATGAATCATATGCGTTCACTAGTGATCTGATCAAATTTTGTAGACTTAGCCTCCTGCGTTTGCCTATAGTCCTAAAGAATGAATCATGGAGTTGTACGATTATTATCTTCCTGACTCATATTGTGTTATTAGTATGTATGGTTAAGTATGAATTAAGGCACAGGATGTATATTTTTATAAGTTCTTTTGTATATATTTTTATCCTACCAGCTAGATGAGCGAATAAAGGTTTAATAATTAACTATCTAACTAATTAGCTAATCTAGTAACTAACTATCCTAATGTAGGGTAAGTATTCCATTTGTCATACATATCTTGAACTAATATTAATGCTATTGGATTACCAAGTGGCTATTACTAGGTATACCAAATATCCACTACTAGGATTACCAAGTGCAATATGTTATGCTCAAAGTGCTTGTACTCACATATTTATGATTAATTACATTAATTATTTAAATCCATAAATGTAAATTGCATAAAAAGTAGAGTGCTGAATGTAGAGAGTGAACTAGTCTAAGTGTTGTAATGAATGTAGGAAATCTCGACTTTATTGCTGTTCATGCTAATGCATTCAGGTACATGGGTACTCAAATAAAGCACTGTATAATCTCTTAAATCTACACTATAGGCACTTAGATGGAAAATTATCTAATTCTTAAAAGGAGAAACAACAAGAGCATGGCTAAAATTATGATCAAAAGTGTCATAAATGTAAGTGGTGAGCGCATTTATATGGGCATAACCTACGTCAGTGATGAGTGATGAGGTACCCCTACGCCCAACCATACGAATCATTAAAGCATTCACACATGATCTAGTCGAATTCTACAAACCTTAAGTTCTTAAGTACATTGGTTCTAAGACATGAAATCTAATTGGAATGATCATTGTCTTCCAAAATACACTTGTGAAGCTCAAGGATATGGTTTAAGTGTAATTAAGGTACATGATTTTTATCATTTTATGTTTTCTAAATTTAATCACCTACAACAAGAATGAAAGGTAGAGTAATTTAAGTTTAATTCATCTACTGCCTAGCTAGCCTAACACAAGTACCTGTTTCCACTTTCTAGACACATCTTGGACATGTATATTGCTACTGGGCTACCAAATGTTAAGCGTTTCTACATTACCAAGTGCTAGACGTATGTGTTCATTAACAACTAGAAATTAATTGCTTAATTAAAGTCGATTAAAGTGAAGTGCATGAATATTAAATGCATCAAGGAATCATTAATCTATTCTTGGTGCTGCAAGGATGATCAAAAGGATTTTTTTTATTCCTGTCATACTATTGTCCTCAAGTACATCAATGCTCGAACAAAGATCTATACACACTTAGACTCCTATTGTAGGAACTCAAAAAATATTCTAACTTTGAAGAAAAAAAAACTCCAAGAGCTTCACTATCTATGAAAAAAATTGATATCAAAATCGTGAGCCCAAGTGCTATAGTTATAAGCCAACATATATCCCGTGATATCAACTATTCGACATTACATCTTGGGCTCTAATATTAGATATCCAATATTAGAGCTAGTTAAAACATGATTTATCATACCCGCAGGATTGAATGAAAACTTTTTCTCAAGTGAATAAGAGGAGGAACAAGTTCCTTACAAAATATTGGGAAGGTATGGTGATGAAGTGTCAATAAGGGATGTCAATGGGCCCCCATTGATGAGGCCCCATTTACGTGATGTTGCCTCATTGATGGGGTCATGTCGACGTAGCATTTGCTATGTTGATGGGGCCTCGTTGACACAACCCTAGGGCAAAAACTATAAATACAAGCTCCCAACCATGTTTATGGGACTAAGATCCATAGTAGTAGTCAAACTTTTATAGTTTTTACATTTGAAAGTTAGAATATCTCTCTCGAGTGCCTGCAACAAGAGTCATTAAGTGTATGGATCTTTATTCGAGCATTGTTGTACCTAAGCATGACAGTGTGTACGGTAATAAAGATTAGCTTTTTGATAAACTTTGCAGCATTTTGGATAGTTTAGATATTTATTTATGCATTTAATTATTTTACTTAATTATTTAATGTTCTACAATAATTAAGCTAATTAAGCAAGATAAGTTAGATAAATTAAATACATGAGTACAACTGCTTCGATCGTAACACATATTTTCTTGGTAATCCTAGCAACATTATTGCTTGGTGTGCCCAAGAGCATAGCACTTGGTAACCCAGTAGTGGATATGTGGGTTTANGCTTTGTTTGTTAAAACATGTACTATCTAGGATTAGTGAACATTATTAATATCTTTGGAGAAACTCAAGGTCAACATTGAAACACCGCAAAATTCGAAGGCATGCTTGCTTCACTAGGTCTTTGCAATTTGCGTAGTGTTACGGAAGTTCTTCAGGATATGGATGCTCTGATGTTCAGACTGTCCAGTTCGGTAGGTTTTCTATCCTAGTTGTCAATAGGATAAATAGATTCTCCAGCCTGCCAACCTGAGTAGTTCATCCACCCAATAGCACACTTAGGAGTAGTGCGTGGAATTGTTGGCCATGCTGAAAATGCGCAAAACACTTCAACAAGTTTTCTAAGTCAAGGAGTTTTGCTACCCTATGCTATGTAGTGTAGTAAAATTTAGAAGACATTTGCAAAAGTGCAATGCTACACTATGGTATTCCACGTAGCATAGCACAATGTAGCAAAAACTAGATAGTCAGTTCCCTTGCCCAACTTCAAGTCCTTCAGCAATGTCTGCTTCTATAAGAAAGCAACGAACTTGGAAGAAGAAAAGCAGGCCATGTTGGCTGCTAAGCTACATAGTGCAGCGAGGCGTAGCAATTCTATGAAAGTGACAGAATTCATCTCAAAGGGTGAGATTAGCAAGTTCGCAAGCTTCGTAGTACAAAAGGAAAAGTATGTAGATTGGTGATGTTTTTGTGACTAAGGCCAACTACTATGTTATGGTACGCTACATAGCGTAGCAAATATGCAATAAATAGTCAGTGCTACAAAGCATAGTAGAGCATGGCAAGCAATTACACTACATCAATGCACTTCACCTAATTGCACCGTTGCTATGATAGTGCAATTATAGCATGGCAGGCTTGTAATTACGGCATGGTAGAATCACCCAATGGTCATGCAAGCATGTGCAGCATAGACAGGTTAGCATAAGCCCAGGGCACGTGGAATCCAAACCACATCTTTCGTGCACCCTTGGTCCTATAAATACCCCAACGAGCAATTCTCAAGGGGTCTGGGTTTTTTGGAAATCTAGTCAGCTAACAATTTTGTTGGCTGACAAGCAAAAACGTTAGCACTGTAACCTTGAACGTTGTAAGCTTTCTGTTTGACATTGTAAACAGTTAGCACTCTCAGTTGGAATTTTTTTCTACTCTTTTCTACCACCTTGCTAGGACTTTGCATTGTTAATGCCTGAGTCTGCGTTCAAGCACACAGCTGTCTTGCTCTACACCTTTTGGTTACGCTCAGGATATATGCACTTCTCAACGCTGTGCAACAGATTGTATCCATCTTGATAGAGCGAAGCTATAGCTTCAAAGAAATACATTTTTTCTAAATACATTTTACTTAGTCTTCTATTTACTATTTCATTTTACACTATTTTCTGTCTCTTTTACATTTGAGCATTACTTCATGCTATTAGTATCATTTTCAAATTATCTGGTTGCAAAAGGTTATATTAACACTAACTAAGTTCTTATCTAATTGACTAGACCATTCAGGGTGCCCCGTTTCCATTCTATCTAGCACGGCCCTCCAGTGGAGACAGGGTTAAGACTGTCAATAACCAATGACACCTCGATGTTCTCCAGCTGTCAACATTTTCAGTCACTCCATTTTTTGGGGCTAGAAGGAGGGCCTTTTGGTGCCTTTCCAATGTGTCATGGTAGTCTTGTACGCCTTCTACACCCTGATACGCATGAGCATAAACTTGACACCTGTCTGTTTTTGTTTACACGTCGTGTAGTGCAGATTGGTTACCTCGACGGTTCCTTAGGAACCCTACAGGACATAAATCCTCCGGTCGCTAGCTGACTTGCCTATCTTAAGGTAGTCTTGCATGTACTCTGTACCCTATCATGCACTAGTGTAAACATGGTACCCTTTCGTGGTTGTTTATGCATCATGTGGTATAGATCGGTCACTTGGATGGTTCCTCGGGAATGTTGCAAGACATAAATCCTTTTGATTGCTTTCCAATTCTTTTGTTATTTTTTGTTCACAAAACTGTTTAGCTTTCTGATTTCCTTACTTTTCATGTTTGCAAAACTATCTAGCTTAGTAACAATGACTTCCACAACTACTGTTGCTAATACCTTCAATGTTGAAGTTCCCATCACGGTTCAAGGTATCACAAATGCCCAACAACTGCTCAACCCGATGCTAGAAACATGTAGATCCCTCAAGATCCAAAACTGGGATCCTGAGGGCTTGGCCTAGGAACATGAGCACTATAACTTCCTCTATGCAAAGGTTCAGGAAAACTTTCCTTTGTATGTACATGAATTCAAGGGCAAACATAGCTTTGAGTTTGCTTACTTCAATAGGAAGGAGTTTGTTCCCACTCCCGGGGTTTCCATACCTTTGACATAGACAAATCAAAGGTTTCTAGACTAGCTAATCCATTTAGCCAGACTTAGAGAGCAACATGACATGACATCTAACCACGAAGATGCCTTCCAAAATGGATAGGAGGAACTCAATTCCTAATCCGACTAGGGAGGTTAAACCAACCTTATTCCTCTCCCTCCTACCTAGTCCTGCTAGGCCAATCCATTCTCTATCACCACTTACTTTGTGATCACGCCTACACTCCCGCAACCTACAACTACATCTACAATGGGTAGCCATGTGTCACCTTCCCGGCATATCAATGCCCTTATTCCCCTGTTTCATTTGCAGCAACTATGCCTCTAGAAACCCTTCATTAGCCCATTCTTGTAGCGCATGACACACCAATCATGGCTACCTAGCCGTATATTCATACTGTACCTACTTCATAGGTGTACGTAACTTCCCTTTCAATTCCTATGTTCACGTCTGTTCCACCCACCTTGGTGAACTTGGGCACTTCTTCACCTATTCCACAACCATCGCAGATGTCTCATTATGTTTTCCCTCAGACCTACCAAACCTCGCAAATGGTACAACCCAATATGGGGCTATGGTCTGTTCCACCGGTGACACAAGTAGTCTATCTGGTAACTCAATCTGCAGTTGGTACTCCAATAACACCATCTACTGGATGGTGGATAGTGCAAGTAGCACCATTCATGGGGACTATCCCAATGGTACCGTCGATGGGTCACGCTGCCACCCCAGCCATTCTACAGATGGGAGCTACCTCGGTAGTTTGCCAACCATCCACAACATCATAGGGTCTGTACCAAGCATTCCAGCTTATTCAAACCCTCACCTAGGAGATAAAATGCCTCAAAACTATTAGGTCTAACACGATACAAGTCATGCAATTTTACCAAGATGACCCCATCAGCCCTGCCATCCCTGCTCTCATGTTACCCCCAGGGATGTCCCTCCCCCGATTCACGAAGTACAATGGGGAGGGAGATCTCAACGTAGATCTTGTTACCTTTAGGTTTTAATCCCTTCTATTGCAACAATGGCTGCACATGATTATTTGTGTCTTTACTATGTCCCTAGTTGGGAAAGCCCTAGATAGGTATTACGCACTACCACACTCATCCATTTCAACTCTAGAGGAGCTTCTGATCTAGTTCGTGATGTGCTTAAAGTATAACTTGAAGGTAGAAACCATGTTGGACTAGTTGATGAGTGTGAAGAAAGATCCTCTAAAACCAGTTCAGAAGTTCATCCAGCGATGGAGCCAACCCTTAATGAAATCCGTGAGCCCATCGCGGAGGTCCACTTGCTGGCCATCTTTAAGGGTGCAGTGAATGACTTTCTCAAGTATAAACTATACTAGCTCGCCCCATGCACTTTTAGTCAAGAATTTTCTCAGACTAAGAGTATACAGGACATAGTCGAGGTAAGCAAAGACCTAGCCTACATCGCCTACAAAAACACCTTCACAAAGAAGGACAAGTGTAAGGCCCCAACAACCATAGTGGTTGCTGTGGTGACCGAGGCTAAGCCCAAACCTAGTAACAATGGTAACAAGAACAATAAGAAATCGGTCATACCCGTAGCTAACCCCGTGCACAAATAGGGTAATGTGCTGCAACCTCCAGTACCTACATCCTAGACATCTGCACAATCCAAACCGAACATTGAATATAAAGATCACTCAAAGTACTCCTTACAGCCTCTCAAGCCTTCAGAACTTCTGAAGTAGGTATTGGTAGTGGGGCACATCCAACACAAGTAGATGTTGGAAGAAGGAATCAGGAGACATCAACACTACTGTGAGCTCCTTAGGAACCCATCTTTGGCCCTACCCAATGAGCTCCCACTTCCTAAGGATTTCAGGCTGGACATGTTTTGTGACTATCACCAATAGTGTGGTCACAACATAGATTACTGTCTAGCATTGCAAGATGACATATAGAAGTTGATCAATCAGGAAAACCTGGTATTGGATGAAAGAAACCTAGTACGCCTTGAGAACTAATCTATGCATATCTACATAGACCCTGTTAATGCCAACAATTCTAGTTACATCATCACTGTCATCAATATTGGCAGTGATCCTAGGCCACCCTAGCAGCCATTCGTGGTCTGTGTGCCTTAGAGTAGTGCACCAACATCACCAGTGGTTGGCCAAAGCTTACAACAGCCATTCATTCTAAGATTCCCTCCATGGGCATCCATCTCCAAGTCATCTATTAGCGAAATTGTGCTACCCCACCTGCTAACACCGTTAGCTCCATTTATCATCAAGGGGCTGACTACTTTGATAGCCCCTATCCTGTGCAAGACGATTGAACAACCTTCTCGTCCCAAAAAATGTGAAGTGAGTTTCGTAGGTGAGACGTCAGGAGGAAGTACTACCCCAGGTATTTCCAAGCCTAGGTCTTCACCCCCTACATCTATGCCCTCATCACCAAATACAGACGTTGCTATAACTGCACAGTCTATGGCACCCTGCCAAAAAGGGTTTGAATTCAGATCCGAAGTTTCCCCTCCTTGGAAAATTTGTCTTCTGGAATGAATAGAAGAGGAGGAAAAAGTTAAAAAGGGGGGTGGCCAAGAGCTCTTGGATGTCCTCACTTAGGCCGAGCAAGCTCTAAAATAGAAAAATACTACACTAAGCTTGTACAACATAATCATGACATCTATCCCACACCGTGAGGCTCTGATTTGCATGTTGACAGCGATTCTAGTCAACGAAAACATCCTAGTGGAAGAGAAAGCGATCCACTCAATCATGCTTCCCTTCGCACCTACAAAGCCAAAACCATCTCAACTAACTTTCAGCGACGACTCAATTAGGGAAGATCCCAAGAGGGCTCAAGTGACTACGGTGCCTCTATTCATCACAATTTTGATCAGCCAACACTAGATCCAAAGAGTATACATTGATGATGGGGTTTCCACAAACGTCATCCCCTTTCCTATTATGGACAATTTGGGCTTGGTCGACCAGATCAAACCAACAACGACATCATGCTTGAGGTTGTTCAATAAGGCACACGTCCTAGTGAAGGGCATAGTCTACATAGACTTTGCGGAAGGGGACCAGTTCCCCACAAATACAATGTTCATCATGGTTGAGGAAATTCTTGGGTTTAACCTGATCTTGGGGAGATCATGGTTAGCATAACTTAGGGCTTTCTCTTCACCCATTCACTAGGAAATCCACCTACTATATGTAGGAAGGGAGGTGGTGATCCATGGTTATGAAGTAGCAGCGCAAGCAATCAATAACGTAGATATGGGGTAGGGATCAAAGCTCGTAACCTTTGAGAATGAAGTGCCTGCTTATACACACACTTACCCTCCAGCGGGAGAATTGACCTAGCAGGCCGATTTCCAAAACGAAAGCTTGTGGGTTGAGTTTTCCTTCCAAGCCTAGGATAATGATGCAAATGAAGACCCTAGCAAAGCACCTTGGTCTTATGTTCTACTCAATCCAAGATGGGTCAAGAAGTAGCTACACATAACGTAGCAACCCCGCTGCTTCTTGCCCAGTCGTCATTCTTTGTACATTACCATCTTTCATTGTTTGCATCCATCTATCTATGAAAGTTACCAATTAGCTATTGTTCAAGATGTTAATGTATCATCTCTTTGGCATGCCTACGCTAAGGCCCAAAATGACCTAAAACTATGCTATGCTATGGCCTGGAATGGCCTAAAGCTAGCTAAGGCCTGAAACGACCTAAAACTAGCCATGACCTAAAATGGCCTAAAACTAGTAGAGGCCTGAAATGGCCTAAAACTAGCAATGGTCAAAAATGGCCTAAAACTAGCAATGGCCCAAAATGGCCTAAAACTAGCAATGGCCCGAAATGGCCTAAAATTAGCACAAAAGAGAAAAATTCTAGCATGACATTTAGCATGTATAAAATGCACAAGTTAGTATAGAATCAATTTCTATTTCCTGAAATTCTCTTTGCTTTATTCAAAACTATTGTCTTTCAAAAAAAATTTACAAAAATTTTACAAAAATTCAAAATTTCAAAAAAATCCCAGGTTGTCATGGGTTGTCCTTGTTCGCATCATCTTCACCATTAATTTTTGCATCATTTCCTTTTGCATCGCCTTCCCATGGATTGTCCTCTGACGATTCTTCATTCCTTTCCTCTATGGGCCCTGCGCCCTCATATGGAGCATGCATCATAGGAATAAAGTGGTCAGCTAAAGCAACGCACGCAAGATACAATAGAGGATAAGAATTAATACAGTAGAAAGTAACTAACCTAAGAAGGGCCTGCATCCATCTTGAAGGATATCCAGTCTAAATCGAGATTGAGGCAATTCTAGACCTCCTCTTCCATGATGTCCACCCAAAGCCTATTTCTTGGTTGAGCGTCCATAGGAGCTCTCTCCATTTCGATGGCTATTCATCTTGGTGGTCCTGGAGAAAAGGAGATGGTTGCGATCTCTACTATGGGAAGGTCTACTTGCTAGTCAGGGGATTCCATAACCTTTACCTACTCTTTAAACTTGGCATAGGCCTTAGAAGTGTCAAGGGCATTTATGAATGATTTATATATAAATGCCTCCATATCAGCGTCCGTATACAATTTACGATGTGTGGCATTTTCTAGTTTATACATGTGTTTGTGATTTTTCTGGGACTGCCTCCATTTGTAAATCTTGGCGCTGAAATCTTTCAAATCCTGATATTTCTGGGCTAATAAGTTTATTTTCATCCACTATTCTACTATTTTGTGGGTGGCTTCGATTTTCTGATGTGCGACTTTCCAAAATCTGGAGTAATCTATCACAACCATGCACCAATCCTCATTATTAGTGTCACAGGCTATGAGGAATTCGTTTCTCGACTTGAGATCCTCCACCTTGGAACTCAAGTTGGCCTTCTTTTGCTTAGCTCTTTGGACCCATTTCCATAGGTCCTCGTTCATGCCCTTATACTCCCACAAGGAGCATGCCAAGTGCAAAGCACATTTTCAAGCCTCATCGTATGTGTGACAAGACACCTCACTCACTTCAGGCGGGAATGTAGACACAACACCGACTTTCAAAGGCTGTGTCATGTCCCATTTGAGCTGAGAGGCTACCATGACACAAAGAGCGTAGCAATTTCATTAGCATAGCAAGATTAGCAAGCTTAAGAAATTCTAGCATAGAAACATGAGAGCACCTAACACTACTACTTACCCACATCAGGGTCCACCTGCTAAAGGTGGCTGATCATGTCGTCGACGATTCCCTACATGAATGTAAACTTATCAGGGATCTCATCCCATGATTCTGTACAAGTCAGAGGGGGTCCTACGGAATTAATAATGACACCTATTACATAACTAAACATATCAGCAATTTACGAAATGGGCTATGAAAAGGAAAACACATTACTGAACTCACCAGCATCCAATTGCGATCTCCCTTCTTGCTGATGCAAAACGATGACAGCAGCCTTGGCAGAAGTCCCTGCCAAGTCTGTATGGGCCTCTTCTTCATGTGCTGGTGCCTCTCCTTTTGAGAGACTAGTGCCTTTTTTATTCAAGGGAGACTCTTCTTCATCTCCAAAAATGCCCTCCTCGTTAGTAGAAGGATTCTACCTGATAACAAGAGCCCCTACCTTAGCAATAGGAGTTCTTTCCTTTGTGATCGAGACCCTTCTATCTAAGACTAGGGCCTCTGTGTCTTTATTCGTTGCCCTTGTCTTAGGGGTCGACACCTTTTCGTCACCTTCTTCTTCTTCTGGCAACAAAGAAACATGTTTGCATTAGTCCAAAACTTAAAAGATTGCAAAGAAACGTTTACCATAAAAACATAGAAAATACAATGATTACAAAGACACTTAAGCATGCAAAACTTACTATTTAGCTTACCAGGTTTGTACGGTAATAGGAACGTGGAAGACTAACTAGAACTTGTTCAATAGTGA
Organism: Gnetum montanum; assembly: GCA_015680685.1. Classification (NCBI taxonomy): domain Eukaryota; kingdom Viridiplantae; phylum Streptophyta; class Gnetopsida; order Gnetales; family Gnetaceae; genus Gnetum; species Gnetum montanum. The sequence goes on along the minus strand of MNCI01017734.1, from coordinate 155,446 downwards.
TTGGTTTGAAGGGTTGTGCTCATCCCTCATCCAACCAACCAAACCCGTTGTACTGATCATAGGGAATGGGGTATAGGTGTGGGTAGGTTTGGTATTCACCTCTGCATTGACCAATCACACCCGCCCACAGGTTCTTAGTAGAAGAGAACTTCTGTAGGGCTATCTGTGCTATAATCACTAGACTCGTTCGGTCATGAAGCCCTTCCTTGTTGATGTAGAACTTGGTAACAAAAACATACTATTAGCATTTGGCCAATATGGCCAATGTTGCACAACATAGTGGAATAGGGCCGCAAAACTCACCCGCCAGCATAGTAGATAGTTCCTAGTGGGTTTTGGAAGAACATTGCCATATAACATGCAAAAAACAATGTGTTGTAAGCATGGTAGCAGTTGTACTAAAGCATATCCTAGATCTAGGATTAATGCCTTACGCCTATGTGCCGTTGATTGGATCCTTCTCCCTGCTTGCTCATGACTACCCCATCCGTCAGAAACCTCAAGATGCCTCGGCTTGCCCCAAGAAGTATGGCTTCTATTATGCTGGCCAGCTCTTCCTCCTCTAGGTATGACCAAATGATCACACTAAAGTGTTGGAGGAGGTATTGTAAGAACTCCTATGCTCCTTTCCTGAACTAGACCCCCTACTCTCCCACAAGTAGATGGGGTGGAGGAGCATTGGCCACAAGTTTGCTTTCATGACACAGGACCCCTACAATTTCTAAGACAATTAGAATTGGCCTTAGCCCCATCCTGCACAACACAACCAGCAAGTGTTAGCATCATGACTAAGTGCAATGCACACACAACATAGAAATACCTAGCAGTTCATGTATATATCGTAGCAGAACCCTCTTCCCACACATAGCATAGCAAGAACATGAAAGCGATAACGTAGCAAAAATGGCCAAGCATAGCAACAGAGCAATTAATCCTAATAGGGTGAGTAATAATATGCCTCGATAGAACACGTGTCACACTATCACATCACACATGGCCCAACCCTTCGAAGGGTCCTACGCTATGCCATTCAAAAGCCAAGTAACTTAAACTATCCAAACCCCTGTGGTTATGACAACTGTAGTGGTGGTAGTTTAAGCAACCTTACATGCAACGATAGCATAGCATTTATGCATCTTCCGCTGCTAAAACGGCAACAGCGACAATGCAAAGGCTAAAACAATGCGATGATAGAAAACATAGATGACTAAGACTAGGATACAAAATGAAAGTAGAGAACAAGAAAAACGATAACAAAATAAAAAAAAGCAGAGGAAGCATAGTAGCCTACTGAGGCAATGGCATGTCCTCCTGCATCACAATGCGCACTTGTGTCATGCACCCTAGGGTTTTCTTCACCTCTTCAACCTTTGCAAGCATCAGGTGAGTACGTTCCTTCTCTGGATCCATTGTCCTGCTTGCAAAGATTTCCTCATCACGATGCAAAAAAACTACCTCACTCTCTATTAGCATGATCACTTTGTGCTCTGAAATCACTTTGTGCTCTGAATATGGGCTCTAGACTCTTACGGTGAGAATGAAAAGCTTACCAAGGTTTTATCCCTATTTATGGCTATAATGGTAAAAAAGGAAAACTTGCCGCTCTCTCTCTCTCTCTGTTTAATGTAGAGTGCACCATACAGCGTAGCATGCTCGCCACAACATCATAACACTATTGGCATTAAAACCTTGGCATGCTTCAAGCTAACTTCTTGCTTTCCCAAAAAAAAATGAAAATATATATATATAGTTTTTGTTACTGATCCGAAAATACCTTAAACTAGAAACCCTAGCATAGTTGTAACTTTCGCAGTCCGAAAAGACCTTAAACTAGCATTTTTAGCGTAGCGTTCTATTCTAGTTACCGGTCCAAAAAGACCTTAAAATAGCATTTTTAGCATAGCATTCCACTCTCGTTACCAGTCTGGGAAGAACTTAAACTAGAAATCCTAACTTAACAGTAACTTTAATGGTTTGAAAAGATCTTAAACTAGCAGTTTTGATCTATTATGCATTCACAGTCTGTAATGATGCTAAACTAGCAGTTTCACATTTTCGCATCGGTAGTTTTGCATTTCTTAGCAGTTCCACGTTCTCACATTGATATTTTTACATTTCCTATTTTAGCAGCTCTGCATCTCCATGCCATAGTGATCTGCCACAAATTTAAACTAGAAAAATTTTAATCTTTACATCATACTTCGCTAGTTACATCTCGTCATTGCCTTGCAAGTTTTTTTTATACAAGATTACTACCAACAGGTGCCTCTTAACCAGGGTTTCATCTCATCTTGATAGGTGAAGAAAAAAATGAAAATCCATCACGATCTCTCCACATCTTTAGCTTTAGCAGGTCTAGATGGCAAGCGCACAAGACAATTGAACCTTGACTAGGGATCAGCTACAGCTAGCACCATAGCGTCTTTAGAAACATCCCCATACTAGCCCAAGCATCTAGTCCAAACTCAAAATTTGAAGGTTAGGGATGTAACTGAGGACCCTCTCGTCTAGACACCTATGATCACGTCCAAGGGGAAAGTAGAAACGTTAAAACTTAGCTTCCTCCTAGACACACAGACACATGAAAATGTAGCCAAGATTCTACAAGACAACATCAAAGTCTTTGCATGGTCAGACAGTGACATGCCAGGTTTAGACCTAAGGTTGATACAACACAACATCATCCTAGACCCACGCATGAAGGCAGTTAAGAAAAAATCTCGTAAGGTGAAACCAGAAATTGCACTAGCCCTGAGGAATGAAATCACAAAGCTATACCAAGCTAGTTTCATCTGTGCAGTTGATTATTCAAAATGGGTGTTCAACATCGTTGTGGTTTCTAGGAAAATGGGAGGAATACAGATCTGTATAGACTTCCAGGATCTATATAAAGAAATGATCAAGGATGATTTCCTACTTCCAGGAATTGATCAACTCATCGACACTATGACTAGTCATGCTCTGTTATCCTTCATGGATGGTTTCTCCAGATACAACCAAATTTGCATCAACCTAGAGCATCAGCTAACAACAACCTTCATGACCCCATGGGGAACCTTTTGTTACACCATGATGCCTTTTGGGCTCAAGAACATTGGGGCAACCTACCAATGAGTAATGACTTACATCTTCAGCGAATACATCCTAGGAACGTTAAACGACTATGTGGATGATATAGCAGTCATGTCCAAGGAGGCAACTAATCACCCACATGATCTAGGGGTAGTCCTTAAGTATTGTCAAATGCATGATCTGCACCTTAATCCTAAGAAGTGTGTCTTTGGGGTAAAAACCAGACGCATGTTAGGGTTCATGGTATCGAAGGTCGAAATACGGTTGGAGCGTGACAAAGTCAAGGCCATCGTCAACCTGGCACCTCCTACAAACCTTAAAGAGTTGTGTGGTTTGCAAGGTATGGTACATTTCATTTGAAGGTTTATACAAAAGTTGATTGACAAGCTGCACCCCATGCAACATCTTCTAAAGAAAGGGGTTAACTTCGAGTCGACAACCCAGTGTCAACAAGCCTTCGATGACTTGAAGGAAGAGCTTTTGCACCTCCCAACTATGCATCCACCATAGAGGGATAAACCTTTCTTCATCTACCTTGCCACCTTCTACACATCATAGCACTACTATGTTGGAAATGAGATAACAGATCTGAGATACCAGTGTATTATCTGAGTCATGCATTAATAATGCATGAGATGAAATACAACAAAGTGGAGAGGAATTGCCTTGCCTTAGTGTTTGCATTAAAAAAGTGGAAGCACTACCTGTTTTGCAATACAATTAACATCATTTTCAAAAGCAACATTCTCCAGTCTATCACTAATAACCTATATGAAAGTATCCAGATAGCCTAATGGAATGCAATAACCACAGAGTTTGACCTACACTATGTAAGCCAATTGTTCACTAAGTGTCAAGCCATAGCAACAAAACCTACGGCCTTACCCATCGACGACCATGCAACCATAGATCCTAAATTCCTAGATGATCATGTTGGCACTATCAACATTGTCCCATTGCACATGTAATCTACTTTACACTTTGACGGCACCTCAACCACACGAGGAGGTAGTGCAGCTGCCGTCATTACGTTCCCCTCTGGGGAAATGCACCTGTTTGCTTATCGTTTTGCATTCCCTTACACCAACAATGTAGCAGAGTATGAGGGTCTAATCAAAGGCCTCTCAGCTACCCAAACACTATACATACAACACTTGGCAATCCGAGGTGATTCACAACTATTTGTGAATCAAATCACCGAGGTCTATGCCTGCAAAGCTACGCACTTGCAACCCTACTATGATCTAGCAAAAATCCTGCTTAAGTAATTTGCAACCACAGATGTGCAACACATGCCATGCAACAAAAACACCATGGCAAATTCCTTAGCCACCCTTGCATTAAGTATTTGACCACACTCATTTGCAAGTCTGCCAACTTTGATTGTAGAATGTACTAAGCCTATCACTCAGGCGGGACACATGGCCTCTATTAGTGTCACGGAAACCCAAGAGTGGTACACTAACATTAAAACCTACCTACAACACAATGAACCCCCAATTGGACTAACATATGCTTAGAGAGATGCGATTTGCAAGCATGCCCAACAATATATGCTCATGGGGAATGATTCCCTGTGTCGACGTTCTTACAATGGGATATTGTTGGCATGCTTGGATGAGGAGCAGGCGCAAAGGGTAGTTAGTGAAGTGCATGTGGGACTATGTGGTGGATACATAGAACCCAAGGCTATGGCTGCAAAAATTAGACACCTAGAGTACTACAAGTCGCATATGGAGCATGACTGTCTGTTGAAATTCAAGATGTGTAACACGTGCCAAAGATATGAAAATCTCATACACATCTCACCTAAGGACCTGCACCCAATGTAAATCACGTGGCCTTTCCAATGATGGGGACTAGACCTCATAGGACCTATCACACCTAAGTCCTTCATAGGGCATAGCTTCATTATCAGCACCGCTAAGTATTTTACTAAGTGGGTGGAAGCTATTCCCCTAAGGAAAATGGCATCCTAGTAGATCTGCCACTTCATCTTGGATAACATCATGACAAGGTTTGGGCTTCCAATGACTATTGTAACTAACAATGGACCATAATTCAGTAGTACAAAAACAGGAACCTTCTATAGCAATCTAGGCATTAGGCAATCATTCTCCTCCCTATATTACTCGTAGGCGAACGGACAAGTGAAGGCTACAAATAAGTCCATCATCAACTTGCTGAAGTGGATGCTTAGCAATAGCAAGAGGCAGTGGCATGAGCAAATCCTCTACATTCTATGGGCCTACATAACGACATGCAGAACCATGATGAGTAAGACTCCTTATAGCCTTGTTTATGGATCTGAAGTTGTGTTGCCTCTTAAGTTACAGGTACCATCACTTCGGATGATCCTATCAGATGTTGTGAGTGAAGCCTAGAATAATGAGTCATGGATCATCGAGCTCGACTCAATAGAGGAAGAGTGCGCACAGATGCTGAGCTGCATAGAGTGCTACCAAAGAAAGCAACCACAAAAGCACCATGTAGGCTTGCATCAATGGCTAGTAAAGAAGGGAGACCTTGTCCTCAAAGCTATTCATGAGCATGTGAGCAAATTCTCAACCAACTGAAAAGGCCCATACATGGTCACTAAAGTCTTTTGGAATGCATCCTTCAAGCTGTAGGACATGGATGACAATGAGTTTTGTTGTGATGGAAAACGTCGGCAGCTGGAAATACCGATCGAGGTTCTGGCGTACACAGTTTTAGCCACGGATGCGCGCAAGGGCTATGTTGGAAAAAACGAATCTGCGGTGCCCTGAACGGTCTTGTCGATCAGATAGGGACTTACGAGTCAGTAAAACAATGCAAAGTGCATAAAAATAAAGTGATCTGGTTCAAGGAGTCGTAAAACGATGGGAAAATGATGTAGACGGATTGCAACGGTGATAATGCTAAACACGATGAAAGGAGGTTGACATAAGAGAAGCACGTAGCTTCAAGATCTACGCTTTGGCTTAAAATTGTATATTTTGTATGAGAAATTACACTGGGGAATCCCCGATTACAGGATGTGAAACAAGCACAAAATAACAAGAAAAACAGTCTATACAGAAGTCCGATCTACCTCGTGGGCTAAAGCTGAGATGCAAGGAAGGCCAAGCTTTGACGTCTACCGATCAATTGTTTCTGATTGATAGAGTATTTTTAGCAGAACGATTACTCCTGTCACCGGTGCTCAAAGCGAACTGTACTATGCTTCGGCTGTAAGGTGATGATGTCAACGATTGCCAAAGTGCCGTTCTCTGTATCTCTGCTCCAAAGTGTTAAGTGCTCTGGTGCTCAGAAATATGCTTTTGCTTCTCTGATTTGCCAACCTCTGTATCTTTGTCAACTGAGGTGTTTATAGGCCGCGACGCTTCGTGAAAAAGGCACAACCCTGATGATATGGGTCCCGGATATTGCGGGCCCTGTTGGCATGATCATTTTAAGTCAGACTGTGACTACGCACAACACGCTTGTTTGCGTGTTGTGCGTGTGAAGAGTAGGTACATGCTGAGCGCGCTTTAATTGCTTTCAGGCTATATTACACTCATTCACATTGTGTTACGTGTATGAGCGTAATCTAGTGTAAAAATAATAAGCTCAAAATTGTTTTACGCTCACTACGCAACTGCGCGTAACAAAGTGTAAATAATGTGCAACTTACACTCACTACGCAGCTGCGCATGGTGAAGCGTAAATAATGTATAGCTTACGCTCACTACGCAGCTACGCGTAATGAAGCATAAATAATGTATACCTTACGCTCACTACGCAGCTGCGTGTAATGAAGCGTAAACAATGTCTGGCCTTAGTGATAAAATACGCAATGATACGCACCGCTACGTAACAAGCGTAAAGACAAGTTAATCATGCGCCACGAGAAAAAGGCGTCAAACTGTTGCGCTTCTCTAGACTCTGCCTTTGACTATTTTGGAGATTATTACACTCATTACGCTGCCATGCGTAATAGCGCGTAAACTTGTCATGGAACAAAGCTGATGTGCGCTCTCTCTTGAATTGCGAATCTTTGCCTGAGGCTGACTCGTAATTTTCACGGTGTTTCAATGGCCCCTCTTTGTGGACGGTTGGAGGGATTTCCCGAAAGACGTTGATAAAGAATACGAAACACCGGATTGGTAGAGGCAAAACAATGTTCATCCATGGCTACTCAAGTGTTGCACTGTCAACATGGAAGAGCAAGACTGGCAGGTATGGGAGATAGAAGGATATAGCTGGAAACAGGTTTGGGGAAGATGCAAAATGCGTTATGGATGGTAGGGGTATGAAATACGCGGTCAACAGGAATGCTATCAGACGAGCGTAGCGCGTCAGCCTGAGATTTCTCTGTTACCGATTATTGTAGGAATGTGTGCAAAAGGAGCATTGCGCATCATTTTTTGCGATGTCTCTACTAGCGTGAGTGCGGAAAATGAGTACTTGCGTATGTGGGTTTTGCGTATGGGAACCAGGTGGTGGGGATGAAGGAAACAAGAGTTAAGGGTAGGATTGTGCAAGATATACACATGCAGAGCTATGTGGTCGAGCAAACCTGAGCAGCCATTTCAACACGCTGTTGTACTTCACTGCTCAGATGGACGCACCTTTGGACGACATCCTCCAAGGCAAGTAACCTGCAACCACAAAAGAAAACAGAGGACACCATTGCTCAACAAAAGGTGAGGTTCTTGAAACCAACGCTGTCTGATGTTAGATAGAGCCAATGGGCTATAAAGAAGGAGCCGGAGCACGCGGGCGGAGCCGCCAATCCTGATGATTTGGCACTGCATATCTTCGTCAAAAGGCATAAGACACAATGCAGCTAACTGGTTGCACTAGGAACTGGCCAGATGAATCTGTGAGGTCGGCGTCCGATAGCGATGATTGGTAGAGATTCCCAGGGCTGTGGCCAACGAGGATTTCATCGGGGCTCCGACTGGTGAGGCTAAACTCTCAGAGGTGGCACCACTGCGGCGGGTGCGGTGGCAGCATCTCCGAGGGATCAGTAAGATGCCTCTTAGCTTATCTGAGGAATCAGTAGGATGCCAGTGGGGTGGCAACACTGGGACTGTTTCAGTATCCCACCTCGTCTGCTGTGCAGCTGTACAAGAATGATCACACTCGCTTAAACATGGCAGCGATCTGTACATCCCAATTTTAAGTCCCGGTAGACTGCCGTTACTGGTTTTAAGTCTCAGCAGACCATGGTCCCAGTTTAATGTCCGGGCAAACCGAGAAGCGCTAGTTTTACGTCGTAGCGGATGGTGGTAAGGCTGGTTTATGGTCTCAGCAGACCGTGTTGTGGATGTCAGTTTCGCATCATGACCCAGGGACAGATGTGTGCTGGATTTACGTCTCAGCAGACGGCTACTTACCTGTGCCAGTTTAGCATTGTGGCGGACGCATGCAAAAGATGCTAGTTTTTCGTCTTGGCGGACCTGTACAACACTGCCAGTTTTACATCGTAGCAGACGGTTACCACTTGCCAGTTTAGTGTCGTGGCGGACGCGTGCAATGCATGCCAGTTTTACGTCATAGCGGACGGTCAGAGCCAGTTTGACGTCGTAGCGGACGCTTGGTGCTAGTTTTATGTCGTAGCGGATGATCAATGCCAGTTTTACGTCGTAGCGGACGTTCAGTGCCAGTTTTACGTCGTAGCGGACGTTCAGTGCTATTTTTACGTCGTAGCGGACGTGTACTGCCATACCTGCTGTCGACACCATAGATGCTGCTAGATGAAATACTTCTTCAAGTATACATGATTTACAGGGCTTGCTAATTCGTTGCCGTTGACGTCTTCTAATTTGAATGCTCTGTTGCCATATGCATCGACCACCAAGAAAGGGCCTTCCCAGTTTGCAGAGAATTTGTGTACTGGTTCACGCACAGCTTTGAGAACAAGATCTCCTTTCTTGATCGGGCACTGTTGAAGGTTGTGGCAATGTTTCTGGCGCTGTTTGTCTTGATATTTCTCAATTGTATCAAGAGCCTGAATCTGCTTCTCATCTACTGAATCCAGATCTGTGATTCGAGACTCGGTGTGTTGAGCCTCATTTATAATCGCAGAGAAGACCATTCTCAGAGAAGGGATTTGCAACTCGAGAGGCAGCACTGCTTCAGATCCGTAAACTAGGCTATAGGGCGTACTACCCGTAGCTGTCCTACATGTAGTACGGTATGCCCATAGCACATAGAGGATCTGTTCATGCCACCACCTTTTGTTGCCGTTGAGCATTTTCTTGAGCAGATTGATGACTATTTTGTTTGATGCTTCAGCTTAACCATTCGCGTGCGGGTAATATGGAGAGTTCAAAGACTATCTAATGCCTAGGTTATCACAGAAGGATTTGGTATCCACGCTACTAAACTGTGGCCCATTGTCGGTCACAATAGTCATCGGGAGACCAAATCTGGTTACTATGTTGTCCAAAATAAAATGGAAAACCTGTTGGGATGTGATTTTCCGCAGGGGGACAGCTTCTACCCACTTCGTAAAGTACTCAGTAGTGGTAATGATGAAGCTATGCCCTGCAGAAGATTTCTGCGTGATGGGTCCTATGATGTCCAGTCCCCATCGTTGAAATGGCCATGTTATCTGCGTCGTATGCAATTCTGTGGGTGACACATGGATGAGGTTTGCGTGACGTTGACACGTGTCATAGGTTTTAACCTTTGTCAGGCAGTCTCGTTCCATGTGTGGCCAGTAGTATCCTAAGTGTTGGATTTTTAGGACCATAGCCCCTGGTGCTACGTGGCCGCCACAGAGTCCCTTGTGAACTTCGCCGACTATGTGTTGCGCTTGGTCTTTGTCAACGCAGGTATGCAACATACCATTAAAGGAGCGTCTACAGAGACTGCTGTCTCCGATGATGACGTATTGCCTAGCCCACTTACGGATTGTGTCTTTCTATGCGCGTGTTAATGCAGATGGCAGCTCACCTTGTAAAAGATAGGTTTTGATATTATCGT